>JAOVVB010000032.1:5072796-5092290 GCA_028570985.1 Heterobranchus longifilis
ATATTTACTGTATATATAAATGATGTTCATTGGATGGATGGATGGATGGAAGGATGGAAAGACAGATACTTTATTAATCCAGAAGGAAATTTGGAACCAGAAGGAACTATATTCTATATAGTTTTTATTGTAATCGCTCTGCTTTGACCCTAGTTGGTAGAATTTTTCATAAGAATGGTAAGGATGACAAACTGCAGTACTTAAAAGAGGAATAAAACATTTCCTGAATACTTTGGCTTCTCATGAAACCATATCACACCACCCTGTCATTATTTCCTCAGAAAACTATGCTCTATCTTGTTTTATTTCTTACTTAATAGACCTGCTGTCTTAATAAAAAAAAGTGTTTTCAGGATTATTTACATTTTCTGATTTAGCCAATATTCTTATCCAAGAAGCTGCATGCCTTAATCTCTGGTCCTGAGGTACTGAAAGAGAAGTGCTCTCTCTGATGCAAGCTGGATCCACAAACTGGCTTGCATTAGCCTGTAAAACTAAGCTTGTTGACGCACGCTAACGCAAAGCAGAAAGATGGTGCAGTTCAATCAGAGCCAGGAGTACTGCGGCTCTCGTGCCGCAGCTGGTGATCAGAAGGATCGCATTACCGCCGGATGAGAGCTCAAGGCAATCGCGATGAGAAAAGAAACATGCGAGTGTCCATATGTCTCAGCCAATGAGGCAATCTGTTCTCTCAGTGAACTAAAGGAAAAAAATGATCACAATGGCAGTGTTGGTGACCTTAACTAAACAGTGGTATGAAGTCAGGGACAGGATGGGTCTTGGCCTCTCTCGTTTTAGGAAGGAAATGACACTACGGCTTTCCTGACAAGAAATCCCCCCCCCCCCCCTCCCCCCAAATTCAGCTGATTGTTTGGAGATGATTTCCTCGAAACTGCACACTATGGAGCCAGAGCTTGGGTAGAGAGAAGGGAAAGGGGAGACATTGTGGCTTGCACTGCCTTTCACCTTTGTGTTAGAGATGGAGCACCGACAGCTCAGACTCATAGGAACAGAGAAGCCAGTCACACACACAAACAGGCATACACACAGAGCACCGAAACAGACAAAGCAGTGTGAAATCAAGGGACATTTATTCCTGTAAGTCATTTTTAAACTGTCCTCCTCCCTTGTGCTGTTTCACTGAGAACAGTACAGAGCTCACGTTAGCATCTGAGTAACCGATACAGACTGCAGATAGATGCGTTGCATGGACCACCACATGCAAAAGTGTGATTTGTTGTAAAAGTGTGATTTGTTGTAAAAGTGTAAACCCTGATTGAGTTGCTACCTCAAATTATATAGGAAAATTTTGGCACAAACGTTATTTAATTTTTTTTTTTTTTTTTTTTTTCAATTTAAAATAGAGACTTGAACAAAATCCAGTCATTCCAAAAACCAAGAACTAGCTTATTTTAGAATGTCAATATTGAACCTGATCCTGGGGTCTGGAAAGTTTTAGCTTCCAAACCTGCAACGTAAACTTGGCAGCCAGTAGGAATGTTCACTGGTCACCACCCGATACGATATTGTAACGATATCAAAGTGCTGGTTCAATTAACACTGCAGTTGTACAAGTATCATGATCTACTTTAACTTAAAGTTAAATTAAGCAAAATAGCTACATTTTTTTTTTTACTGAACATCACACATCTCAGTCATACGCCATTATTTCTATAGGATTATAAAAAAAACAGTGATGTTTTACCTACCTCATGTTTACCTACCAAATGCCTCCAAAGTCTCAAAACTCAACTTGACAGTGAGAGTACGGGTTGAGTAGCTGCAAGTGTTTTGAGACTTGTGTAAGTGTGTGTAATGAGTGGGTTTGAGCCTAATTCGCACACAGTTTGGAGAAAAAGACAGATTGGAAGCTTTTAACGTGCATGATTTTTGATAATGTAACGCCATAAAGATTAGTTTCTGTTGCGCCACTCCAAAGCTTCTGTGCTCAGTACAGAATTGTTTATGTCGGAGGCTGATCGGCCGATCAAACTAAAAACCTGCCAATTCTGGCCACTGGCTGATCACCTGGTTTATCTCTATTATAAATACAAAAATTGTTCTTAAAGAAATCTATGTTGGAGATAATTTTTTGTTTGAAAAATTGCTTTAAAAAAATGCTAATTTAATCCAGACTGATACTAGCCTGCTGCTGGTACACTGCACATACCAAATGTTGACTGTTACAAATAAATTCTTATAGGTTTCCCTAGTGAGGAGTGAAAAAAAAAAAAAAAAGTTTACTAGCTACTGCTAACTGCTAATTATCGAGGAAGTTAATGATGAGTAAAATGTTGAATTGTGATACATTCAGACAGGTTATAAAAAAAATTAACAAATAAAATTCTCTCTCCCGTTCTACAAATGTGATCTAGATTGCTATCAGTTTATTAACCCAACAGCTAACTGCTAATAAATCAGCTAGCTTGCTAGCTAACATATCTAATGATGAGCCAAATGTTGACTGTTACAGTACATCCAGGTTTGGTTACTGAAAAATGAATCAGTAAGAAAACTGACAATATAAATCATTTCTTTTTGTTACAATAATGAACGAGTTTATTAGCATTTAAAGCAGCAAACTGCTTGTAAACTAGCCAGCTAGTTCTAAGTTGGCTAATGATTAACTGAAAGGCGAGTGTTCTGGTCGGTATTCTCACAAAAGTGCCTATTTAAAATAAATCAGTACGTATCCTGAGCTAGTTTGCTACAAAAAAAAATGTTAATGTATTTAAGCTAACTTTACAAAACTACCATGAGCATGTAAAGAGCAAAAAGAGAAAACTCAGCATCTGGCCAGCTTGCAGCCTCAAGTGACATTTTCGTAGAACGAAAGTGGCACAAGACGCCAGGCCTTACACTCTGAGGTTAACGTAGCCTAAGCATCTAATCATGTGAAAGAATCTCATTGCATGAAAACATGTATGCTGTTTGAACTGATGAAAAACTACAAAGCTGGATAACAGCCGTTCACTGCAAACCACATGTAGAATCTGCAATCTCGCTGCAACTGCACGTCAATATAAGGTGCACGTGAAGTAAACGTCAACGATCTGAGGACCGGAATAAAGGACGCACACTGGGCCCAGTCTCATTATCACAGGGGAATGTCAAAGGTGTAATTAGAGCTTTATTGTCAATGTTAATGTCTAGGAGGAGAACCCCAGGCTCCTCGGTCACAGAAAGCTCAACACTCAAAAGCCATTTAGTGTCACTTTCACACTTTCTCACAGGATCAGAGACTGAAGTGGTGCTGGTAAATGGCCATTCTCACACGGCGGTGTGAAGCCTTTAATTAGCATGCTAACACACACTATTCTAATAAACAAATACTTCTACTGCTCAATTAGTCAAGAGAACATGCAGCTAAAGTAAATGAATCGATTTGGCGAAATATCTGTTCTCACACCAGGCAATCTGATAAGCTTAGACATGTTAACTCAATTAAAAAAAATAACACAAAATAGATTTCCAAGCCTTTATTCACGGTAAAATTTGTTTTGATGTCTAAACCAAAAGGATGACGGAACCAGGCATACAAAATCTCTGTGCACACGTTTGCTTTCTCTGAAGAAAAGTTACAGTTAATACAGTTACTGTAATTGTCACTCAAGCAAAATTGAGTTCGGAATAGAAAGGTAAAACAAACTGGTGAGAGTTCTCTTTCTGACAAAACAAAAAGAGGAAGGATGTCCTTGGACAGGAAGCATAGTGTGAAGAGGCCGTGCACAGTCAGATGATTTCGGCGCAGCAGATCAGGCCACATGTGCACACGCTCCTGCAGCTTTGAGCTTCTGTTGCATGGTCAGTGCGGTTGCACGACTCGGTGCAGTTTTATTTATAGGAGCTTGACAAAATAAATAAAGAGGTAAATAAATACCTGAATACCTTATAGAGTTCCACAGAATTTGTTTTGGCTTTTTTATTTTTTTTATAAGCACTTAAAAAAACATGAAAAAACAAAAAGCAAACCAACACCACCACCACCAACAACAACAACAAGGTGGTAAACTATGTTTAAACTGTGCAATTTCTGGCCTGGAAACAATGAGAATGTTTTTCTATCCAATAGCATATATAGAAGTAACTCTGTTGGAAACTAATGACATTATAATAATTAATTTACGGCTATTAGTATTTGAATGATTGATTGTTTAAATGTTCATGGAATATTATGCCACACTTCTATGAGTAAATTTTGGACCAGTGTTAAAGTTTAATTTTAAAAAATCATCAAACACTGAACTTGGTCATCGACCATCTCTGAGTTAACACATTTTGATGTAAATTTGAACTTATGACCAAAGAAACCTGTCATATGGTGTAAACCTGGCTTAATAAATAAATACAATCTCTCACACATATTACGTATTTAGGATTATTTAACCTGTTTAATCCATATACGTATAAGTGTCAGTGTATGTATTGTGTGTTCATATAATAACCCTACAACCTTCACAACAGAGCTAATGAAATCAGATTGTTGGCCATATGTTGTTGGAGGAAAAAGCTGCCCGATCGTGTCCCTGTGTTCCTGTCCTGCTCCAAATGTAGAGGGTGGCAGAAGGTTAGACATCGGTGACGAGCCTTTCGTTTGAAGTGAGCTGCTCAGGCAAGCGTGGTCAGGCGCAGTGAGGTAAAGATACCCAGACGGGCCATATGCTCTGCTAGACAGCACCCTTATCCAAGAAGACTCAGGGTCAAGGGCCTGCTGCCGTGACCTTCTGCCATCGGCACACCAACCACTCTACGGCTGACCAAGCAGCAAGGTTTATGCTCAGTAAGCAGTAAGCACCAGGTTTTGTATAACAAAACCATGAAAAACGTTTTCTCACAGGGCGGTGTGTGGGACTTTGTTTTCTTGCGAGCAAAACTGACAGCTTAATTTGCGTGACTCAGTATGTCAGGCTATGTCAAGGGAATGTACTGCTTTTATTACTGTAAAGTTATATTTTAAAAAAGGAGCAGAGTCAGCTTGGGTTATGGTAAAAATTCTAAACGACCTATAGCTGCAGAATCCTCAAACACAGCTATTTTTGCTTGCATCATCATCATCATTATCATCAAACCCTGCCTCAAAGAGGAATGAAGAGAAATAATTTCTTCAAAATTCCTCAAAATTGTTTAATTGCTTGTCAAGAGTCTTAAAAACAATGAATGGCATTCAGACCGGATGCGATTTCCACACATATGTCCATTAAGTCATGTTGCCTTGGAGGATGTCGGTGGTAATTATAATTGATAATGATCATGAGGGATTACTGATCTCTGTAGAAAACACAGAAATGACATTGCTGTCACACACACACGTGCACACACACACACCCCACATACACCTCATATTAATACAAAGACATTAAAGGGCTTGTGATAGATCTGTGGCTGAGCAAGCTGTGCTTTAGTATTGGTTGGTCACATGACCACAACGTTTGCATGTTTTATTGATTGCTAGGAACTTAGGAACGCACCTAAAACCACTAGTATGCTGCTTCTGTGACAAGCGCTTTTAAATCGCATCTTTAAACACAGACAAAACTTTTGTCTGAGGTCAAATAAAGAGACTTCTTCCAGGAGTATCTTTGTACTGAGCACAGGATACAGCCTAACGTCACATTTACCAGCAGGTCGGATCAGACAGGATCCACCACCTGGGGTTCTTCTGACAGGTCATTTTTAAAGACGAAATAATACACCATTATTCCACCTCCCTGGGCAACACTAATCTGACCCAAACAGGCTTTTTATTTCTTAAAGTAATTATTTTTATCTTGGCTATAAACATGCATAAAATGTATTTACAATACAAATAATTCTATCTATTGCATTACTTTAAGGGTCCCATATTTTACTATTTCCTTAACGAGTTAAACTACACTAGGTCCCTGCAATTCCTCAAACTGCTAATCACTTTAGCTGAAAAAAAAAAAAAATTAGTTATTGCATTTTTTTTCACACCTCAAACTCTATTTCATACATCAAACCCATTTTATTTCACTTCTAAAAGAGCTACCGATGAGTCACGCCAATACAGAGAACAGCAGTAGTGCTGAACCACAATCCGGGAGAGGGTTTCTTCTTATATGAGGTCACGTTAAGAGGAAAATCTACTTGCCTCGTTTAAACCCTGGCCAATGCAAAAATGGAAAACGGACAAACAGCAGGAAATGTTTTTCCCCTCTGGGTTTTTTTTTTCTTTTTATGTACGCACGCACCTGGAGACACATCTGAATGTCTAAAACGACTAAAAAGTGAAATTTGCATAATATGTCCCCTTAAAGCACCTCCTCTGGCTTGACAAATAAAGGGATCATACGGGTTGTAAACTGACTATACAACTTTTCGAATAAAGTTTCTAATAAAATGGTCACAGCCATTTTGACCTAAACTGCCTCTAAAGGCTTTCCACTGTCTGCCGAGAGCGGAATTGTTCATTTTAAGAAACTGTGGACAAATCTGACTTATGCAATCACATGACTTTGTAAAGGCCATGACCCAATTGTGAAAGTTTGGCAAAATATGATCATATGAATACATACTGCATAAAACAGTACAAATGCTTCAGCAGTATATTCAATCTGTTAAGCCAGTGAAGCTCTTATGAAGGACTACACGGCAAAGCTGTGAAACCTACTGCATTAGGGTGTGCATTAGCATAGCTCAGCAAAAAAAACCTGACAGACGAAGGACCCAAAAATGCAGAAGTGTAACATGCTCATGAACATTTTGTGCGACTAAAAACCTCAGCACGTGACCTCTGACGAACAGAAGAAAAAAACAGAAGTGAGACATTTAAAGAGACTTCTGCACTGTCAGGCAATGTGGTGTGCCCTACTCAGTTGCCAGAACTTTTGTTAGCAACAGGACACACATTTTGAGCCTTCTACTTAATCCTATCTAGTCTCTTAGACCATATCATATCTAAAGAACCTTGAGCATCATCTGATTTAAAAGGATGCATAAAAAATATTCAACATAATCCCAAGAGCCACACCTCCTACTCCTGCTCATTCATGCAATTATTTAATCGTCCAATCACGAAGACGTGGTGCATTGTATAAAAGCATGCAGCTGCATGGAAAAACTGGATGAAGCATGCAGCTGGATGGAGAGCTCAGGAACTTTGACTGTTTCATAGTGGTTGTTGGTGTCAGACAAGTCATTTTCACGCAGAGATCACATTATAAAACCACTACGAAGACCCAGTCAACATGCCACTGTCTTTCGGTAACCACAAAAGAATTGCCGATGAGAGAGGTCAGAGAAGAATGGGCAGATTAATTTGAGGTTACCGGAAGTCTTCAGCAACCACTAGTTATAAACGTCTCAAACAGAAAAGCATATCAGCATGCATATCATTTTAAACCTTAATACAGAATCATAAGACCAAACCGGACTCCACTGCTGCCATCCAAGAGTAGGAGTCTACAAAACCAAGATACCACGAGATAGATAAAGAATTGTGACCAACTTTGTCTGGTCTAATTTAAAGTCATGGGAATTCCAACCTTCTAGTCACTATGTCCAAACCACAGATGAACATGTGACACAGATGAACATGCTGATACCAAGGGTTCCCCCACAGACCTGTCCACATAAGATTCCTCCCGGTTCTTTGGTTTCCCCCAAACTATGTTCTGTGTGTACAAATGGTGTACTGCCACCTCATATTCAGTGTACTTGGCATCCTAAAATCATCAAAATGAAGTGTCTACGACACATAACCGAATGCATGTTACGATTTGCTGAAAAGATCTTTTATTATCTACTGCACAATCACGTGCCCCTAACTAGGAAAGAACTAAAACTTAATAAATTAAGACTATCAAAAGAACCGCTGTCTTGATTTCTTTAGGAAAAAGCACATTCTGTAGACAGCGTCAATCATCCTTCTGTCAGAATGAAGGATGTGTTACACATATGCATGCTCATGAAATCTTTCCAATAATTGTATGCAGCAATCGCCCCAACCCCACACCATGAACAAAAACGTCTGCGGAAGTGCTGAAAATTCACTTCACACCTAAAAAGCAGACGCTGTGCTTGCTGAACGGAGACAGTGAAAAGAAGGAACAATGCAAGAGCTCTTTAAATACACAACAATGCAGGGAACTCAGAGGGCTCTACTGAGAAACGGGGCCAATGCACGGTAAACAGCAATTAAATACTGAAATTCTAAAAAAAAAAAAAAAAAAAATCAAGAAGTGTCAACAAAATGTTGGGTTTATTTGCCATCCAGGTTTTTTTCCCCCCTCGTCTATGAAATCTGCATCTGTTTTTCTTGTTCAAAAACACAAAAACCATCTGATTCGATCCAGAAACTCGTGTAGACTGACCTGAATGATTTAAAATACTCTTTCAAATGCATCGTAATTAACTGGAGAACTCCAACAGCAAGGCATCAATCATTTAACGTTCCTGCAGTTTACATCACTACTGGATATCACTTCACTGATGGCATTTTCAAATTGAAAGCAAGTGGAAAGCAGACGACAGAACAACAGAATTAAATTCGGCATGAATTTTCTGAGTCATGCATTTCCAGGCTTTCCCCCTCAGGGTCTTCCTAGTCACAGATAAAATAGTTAAGGCTGTTGAGTAACAGCTGAGATGAGATGTTTAGGACAAAACGTCGAAGAAACTAAAGCCCCGCTCTCACCACTTTTCCCACTTTTGTGTACAAGCGAGGTGCCCGCTCAGGCCGATCTGTTTCCCACAACGTGAGCAACACCCAAAACTAACTGAACCTGAGACTCCCGTTCCCACCGAGCACTCGGATCAAAACGGGGCCAGCATTGCCGAAAAGGCCCTTTCATGGCCCTCTGTGAGAATGTGCCTCACTGCAAAAGAGTCCAGAGCCATTTTGGACACGAGGAAGGGGCCGTTTTGGCTGGCATGGCGTGAAATCGGATAAATAAAAAAACGAGCAAGGGGGGAGAAGAGAGAGGGGAAAATCCTCTCTTTGTGGCTGAGGCCCAGCAGCCTGAGACAAAAGACCCAGTGGCAGGAGAACTGGAGGGATGAAAGAGGGGTGCTGAGCTCGGCCCTTTCTCCCAATCACTCTGATTCACTGTCCCCCCCCCCCGTTCTGTTCCCTTCAGCTATGCCCGCACATACAAAGTCTTCTTTGAGCTCGGCCCCTTGTCTCTCACTTCCGCTTTGTGGGGCTTCAGAGTGCAGGACTGTTCGAGACGCTTGCAGAAACGGAAACGGCCGCTTCTGCTAATGGTGTAAGATACACGAGTTTATCAATACATCATTTGGCAGGTATTGCATAATAAAGTTGTGATAACCGTTAACGTGACCTTTGCAACGAATGCAAATCATCATGTGACCATTTTGGTCAGAGTAATAAAGAATGTTGTGTTTCCACACACAATACTACCTATAGGCACAATCATAGTTGTGCATCAACAGTATTATTGTTTGTTCATATTGGACTATTATTGTGAGAAACGTCCCTCTAAAATTGGTGCAATTATGGTGAAAATACACACCAGAAAAATGAAACAGTGCGAAATATACTCTAGTCCAAGATTTAGCATTTTAACTCCTACTCAGGCTCCTACTCCTTTACCTACTTCTTCTTTTTATTATTTATCTATTTTTGAATTGCCGCCATCAGCATTCAAGCTCAGCTATTTATTACCGAACAATCGACTTCTCGTCGAACGCTACCGCACCTCGATACCGACGCGATTCATGCAAACAAGCAGGCTGATGTCAGCAACAGTGGAAAGGAGTTCTCTGCACTGACATGTGGCTGGGCAGATAAGATCTGAGAGCAGATTGGAGGAGCCATCTGGAAGGCGTTTGTCCTTCCCTCCGTGGAAGAGCGATTGGACTCTCGTGGAGGAGCAACATGAGAACCCTGGGGTCACACACTGCAGGGGGCATAGGGGAGGGGAACAGATCCTTAAATGACCAGTCAGGCCACACACATCAGCCATGATAATGTCCGTATAAGTAATAATGAGGTTATTTTTCTTCCTGACATGGACCAAAAGTGTTGTGAGTGTTAGGGAGACATGGAGGAAATGAGAATGAGTTTTGAGTCATTATTAATGACATCATTTAATTCATTCCTCGTTATCCCATCCTTCTGCGCAGTGACCGATTTCCATTACCAAATTGATTTGCAGTTTGCAGTAATTAGCCTGAGTGGACATGTGATCTCATCTGACGGTCCCTCAATGTGAGCGGTTGTAGATACTGATCTATTCAATCAATTATCTCTCCCTAATAAAGTTCCAAAAAGCATAAAGACATTAGTAACGATGTCAACACAGTAATGGTATTGGCATGTCAGGTACCCAATTGTTCAATAACAACAGTGAAACCTCCTTTTAAACAAATGACTCATATACTGGGAATTATTCATATAAAACCTTGGTGGTAGATCCTGCTCAGCAGAAGGACGTTTTCTTTTGTGGTTGGACAAGAGGACTTTCCACACTCGCCACGAAAAAAAAACAAAAAAAACGGCATAACAAATACTGATCAACGTCAGCTCCGTGACATGGCATTTCCAAACGTAAGAATTTCATTACATTTTACCACAAGCACGAGCCTCAAAGTTCCTTCTAGTTGGATAGTTAGATGTTCCGCTGGCTTCAAAAAACGTTTGAGCCAAAGTTGGTCAAATTTGTGGGTAAATTAATGACGACCATAACCGTACAACCTGGTACATCTGTGATCATGCCTGTGAAAGGCAGCGGTGGTTACGCTTCTTTCAGACGCAACAATGACGAGTGAACATCACTCAGTTTCAGGTTTCACCCTCAATTACAGTGGCTTACACGCACACGGGGGAACGGGAAAATCCCATCTATCTGTGGCCTGGTAAAGCCACCGGGATCTTAGGAGTCTGAGCTTCCGTGGGCAGCGTGTGGCCTCAGAGTGCAGGGGGGAAAATTCCCTCAGGACAAGTCAGGAATTCCTGTCAGTGAAGAGGCCAATAGGTCAGAGGACTCTGATTTACTGCTGTCTCCTTTGCACAAGCCTTCCAGTGGCTACTGTATGTGTGACATCTCTGAAAATCTCTGCTGCGCTTATGATTACCTGGCAATCGAGGCTGATTCTGAGATCACTCTGAGATCACTTAAGCATAAATAAACTCTGTTCCACATGAACACCTAAGCAGAAACTAAAGACAAACAGCATTACATTCGACAGCCTGAGAAACGAGAGGTGGAAAATGTACAGATATTTTAATTTCATGACTACAAATTACAGAGCATGGCCCCTTTATCTCTGCTCTTTGTGCAGTCTGAAACCATTCATAATACACAACGTGTAGCACAAGCAGTTCAGCCTGTGTGCAAAAGGTGAGGAGGGACAGACAGGTGTGCCAATGCAGCGTGTGTCTGTGTGTACTGTGGCAGTCTGCCAGGCAGATCTGATTCAGACACACCGGCATCCAGACGACTCACTTGGATAAGATCCCAGATGGCGAATTTCAACCCAAACCTGAGAAGTTTGTATATTAAAAGATGAATGAAGGCATTCTTCTTTCCCGCTTATCTCCCCCTCCCTCCCTCAGCGTTATCAGGAGGCGTATAATACTTAATTAACACCTCCCGGTCCACTGACAAAGCAACGAGATATTGCAGACGTCTTTATCAGTCCCCTGCTGAGTGTTACTTCGCATTTAAAGAACA
Organism: Heterobranchus longifilis; assembly: GCA_028570985.1. Lineage (NCBI taxonomy): Eukaryota > Metazoa > Chordata > Actinopteri > Siluriformes > Clariidae > Heterobranchus > Heterobranchus longifilis. The sequence goes on from JAOVVB010000032.1 coordinate 5,084,454, forward strand.
ATGGATTAAAACAAGCCAGGCATTCAATTCAAATAAACGCCAAGGGCTCAGAACATTTGCAGAACTTAAGTTCCCAAATTTGAAGGGAATCGTTGGACAAATCCACCTATAGGAAAAAGGATACATGCTTGTAGTTAATCTTCCTAGATAAAGGTTATGTCTCAGTCTTTAGGAAAAATCCTGCCTGAATGCCATGAGAATATACAATCCAAAGATTGCTCCAAATAAACAGCCTAGACAGGTATGGAAATACATCAGTGTCAGAATTTGCTAAAACTTGTCAACAGGGAAGCTTACGTAGCTCCAATGGAGACTATGATGATTGTACTGTTCTTATGCCGTGCCAGCATATATTTGGATATAAGATATATTTTAATAGGAAATTAATCAATTAAAAAACATAAACCAGAAGGCAGTTACTAGAGCAGTGAATTACTAGTTGATTTTATTCTATTTAATTTTTTTTTTTGGCTGTGTGATTTTCAATTCAATTTGATTTGAAAGCACTAAAGTTTATTGCCTGATTTGTCTCAAGCACCTCCATTTCTTACAGATTATGAAGAATTAAAGCATAAACATACTAGCTAATAATTTTTCCCGCCAATCTTCACACCAGTCTAGCAGGTGGCGGTATCGCTCCAAGGCACATATATTCGCAGATGAAGAGGCAATACTCTCGCAAAATGTGGATTGTATTTTCTGCAGAAAGTTGTGTAAAGAATAAATCAACATGAGACCTTTGCATATATGTAAATTTACTTAAATAATTAAGAAAGCGTAAATCTATTAAGAATCGAAAACTGACCTATCCATTCTATTAACTAACCTGACCAAGTAAAGATCAATTGAACTGTGAAATCCATTATGTCACACAGCTCTAGTAGTTAGGAAATATCGATTAAGTGATGTATCACGATTCCTTTTTTTGTGGCAATACTTGTCATCATAAAACATCTGTAAACTAGTTAGAACCTGTTTTCATAAGCTATAAATAGTTGTTCCCAATCCATCATCTCTTTTTTTTCTCTTTATAAATTGCTGAAACAACAAAAGTCTATTATTATTGTTAAAATAACACATTTTATATCCACTAATTACCTTTTAACTATTTATTACAGTAGATTATGTGAAAGGTCTGGCATACAAGTCCCTGTGCATGTCTTGTTGCTATAGAAACAATAAAGGTACAAGATGTAAGATTGTATTAATAGAACATCTGTGATTTAAATTAGAGCCAGGTGTGTTCTGTTATAGAACATATGCAGATAGTAATTGGTGAGAAGTAAAGAGTTCGACTGGATGATGAGAATTCTGGAGTGACTAAGCAATGTAGGCGTTTGCAAGAATTCTGACTGAGACCACCATGTAAATGTCAATGAAAAGATCATCTTGAACTAATGATGGAAGTTTCATTGAGTTTATGCCAATAGCCAATCAATTAACGGGTGTAAGCTATAAGTGCTTCAACAATTAACATAACCTTAATGTGGTCTTCTAAATCATTACGCGTTACTATACAAGTGTATAACTTACAGACAGGCTTAGGTCTTAAAGAAGAAAGTGTCTGCTTGGTAATATGCATTCCAAAGATCCATGGCAGTGAGGTAATTACTTACAAAGGACAGAGGTTTGTGGTAAAATAGTCTATAAAAAGTCACAGTTTAGTACATTAGCTTGGCCACAGTTGACCTGGAAGTTGCAAATTATCTATTGAACTCTGATTTATTCATTATATTATTAATATCTACTACACAGCTGGATTTAAAACAAAACAAATCAATCCTAACAACAATAAGGGTCACTGCAGCTTTCCACCAACACGTGAAAAACGGATTAGATTAGTTATTTATAAACCTGAAACTCAACACTGGTACTTCCTGAGCAGGGAAGCAGAGAGCAGGAAGCCACAGGTTAACTTCCTCCTTCTTCTATTGCCATCCTGTTTGGGCATCCGCTCTATCCCTGTTAAAGCGCACAGCTGGAACTGAGGAGTCAACACCAGCGGGATTAAAAGGATGTCTGGGGCGACACTCAGCTCTTACACACAGGCAACTGGTGCACAGTAAAACAACTGGGGGTCTGGAGAGCCAGTGATCTCTCGGATTAGGTGCATATGCAAACTAAAGATAAATCTCTGGCTGCAAAGCTCTGCTCAATGTATGGCACCAGAAAACTGGACTGGACTGGACTGGCTTTTTGGTTTTCAACCATGGATAAGGTCATAAAGGCGAAAAAAGGTAGATTTTAGATTTAGAAGGTTTAGAGGTTAGATTTAGATTTTAGAAGGTGTATATTATTTAAAAAGATCAGACACTGTATTCTAAATGGACACAAATACAAGTTCAGTGCCAATCCCAAGCCCGGAAAAATTGGGTGGGTTGCGACAAGAAGGGAATCTGGAACAAAAAATTATCCGATGTGACAAACCCTAGAATAAATGAACAAAGCCAAAGAAGAAATGAAAAAAAAAAAAGTGTTGCACAGCAAAGTTTTCACTTACAGGTTCATAACCCTAGTTCTCTCTTGCTAATTAAGAGCTGTTGAAGTGGATGTCTCAGAGCAGGGAAAACATGACATGAGATAGTCCAAGAACAGGATTGGGAAACGTGGGTCTTGACCTTTTCAAACCCCTAGGGTTAATGTGTCAAAAGACAAAGTATAAGACTTAGGACTAACTCTGGATAAAACTGATAACTTGAAAAGGAACTGGTGGGTTTAATACTGTATGACATTTGACTTTACTCGATTATGTCACCCACTTCCAGTGTTCCGGTGTACATGTAGAGTGCACATGCCTTATTGCTCAACTCCAATCAGAAACCCTCGATGCAGCAATGAGCACATTCAGTCAACTTTCATACATTATGTAACTCCTTCCCATTTCTTTCTCTATATAATAATAATGTACCACTTCTCACAATGCATGATGATTAAAAAGTGAAAACTATCTCCAAAATCTCTCTCAAATATGTTTAAAGCTCAATAAGAAGGTTATTAGATCCTTGGGAAATGTTTTAGGCCACCCAGTTCCCAAAATATATACTGCAGTATAGTGCATAGTGTTTATCTAAAGCATAACCAAAATTCCAGCATTGTGGTTTTCCTTCGAATTGAGAGACAGCCTTCCATTATCCATGGCATTGGTTTGCTATGTGTAAAGTGAGACAAACAGCTGGATTTCAGACCCAAACAATCAGAGGCAAAGCGATAAGCAAGAGCATTACCACGTAAGATGGCTATGATGGCTTTCTTTCGATGTGCGAACAGGTGTCTCACTTAATCGGTCATCACAAGTGCAAGACGAGAGGCTGACAGAATAATCAGAGGAAAGGAATTGGATTGGATGCACACCCTTTAATACCCAAACTGCAAGGTTGCAACAGTGCAGGAGTGCCTGATCTACCAAAGAAGCATTTAAACCCACCCGAAATGTATGCGCACTTAACAGTAACAACATTTATAACATACCTACAGTACAAGTCCAGTTTCTGATCCTGTATTAAAAATAGAATGGTTACTAGCGTCACTTTTTTCTTGGATGACATTTTAATTCAAAAGGATTTTGATAGACAGTACACAGGACATCCTTCCGCACTGTATATTCACACTGTGCTTTAAATCAGACCCTTCAGTTTGACAGCTTCACAATATCATATACATGAACTGCACATCACATACACATCAATGTATGCCGGATTTGCAGCTCGACCAGGATTTGGTTTAAAAAATACATTTAAATCCCAGACCAGCCGCTCACATCTGACACATCTTCATCCTGAAACATCTACAGCCATTGAGCTTGACAGACAAATGAGCTTATGTACCGGGCCAAAACTGAAATTTTATGACTGCAGGCCAGCTAACATCTTGCCGACACGTTCTTTGAGACTCTAAAAAAAACAAAGTCTTTGATGTCATCGTGTTCATCCTCGCATGGAGGTATTTTTACACCAAGTGCTGGAATGTGAGTCACGTTCAAAACACACCGAGGAATGTAAAGCACCGTGCATCCTATAATTCACTCCACTGACTTACAGCTGACTGAGCAAGTGTTGCTTGCGTTCGGGATCATGATTCCTCTGTCCTCGAATCCAGACAAGCTGTGTTACGATGTGATGCAAATCAAAACAAGAAAATACATGTCAGCTTTCGGGCACGGGATTCCAACCACAGCGGCAGTTTTTATTCATTAAAACAGAATTCAGCCGAGTTGCTTATATTACAGCTGCTGCTTTGGGCTGCACTTAAACACATATCGTCAACATAGTAGTACTTAAACATATACTACAGTAAAGGGCTGCTCAAGCTTGACAAAATCCCAGGGCAGCACTGACTGACCAGACATGCATTATGGTCCAAATTTAAACTGGCTTGTAGAAAGATGTTCCATATTGTTCCGAGTCAGCCCTGGTTAACTAAATATACAATTGTTTTTTAACCTATATTATTCTTTTTTTGCTTGGTTTCAAAATTGCCACTTTTCTAAAAAAATTTTTTTTGAAACTTTCACTTTGTCAAAACGATCACCAACGACGGGATTGTGTGAATGCCATGATTCATGGAAACACCCACAGAAACACTCATCTTGTTAGTGATGCGATCAGTACAGTGATCTTTCCCAAACCGTCACCTTCTGCGGTGATTGGTGTTGATCAGCAAGCGATTATTGCCATGACTATTAAGAAATGATATGCCATATACAGTATACCAGGGAGAATCAAATACATTCAGACATCATCCAGATTGATCCTTAAACGATCCTGTTGTTGATCTTACTATCAAGAGAGCCAAACAAAAAAAAGCATACGCACTCCACTGATACATTTCTGGTTGAGACTGTGGCACGGCGGGTACCGATACCAGCTCCAGATCCAGAGGGTGCATTAAAGTCTGTTCCATGTTCTTATGTTTGCACGTGTTTCCTCCTGTACAGTAGCCTACATAGCCATGAGTGTATTAACTACATGCATTTAGAAGTGAATGAGTGCCATCCCTTGGGATTGGTTTTAGATCATGACGTGGTTACTAGAGATGAATATGATGATTTCCATATCCACCGTATGACGGTTGTAGGCAAATATGAGCAAATGATCCTGTGTTATAATGGTGTCTTTTGGGTAGAAAGATAGGTGTGGGTTAAACACTGGGTAAATGGGGAACTAGAACATGTGAATTATTTAGCTAAAGTGGTGCATATCCGGTAACACAGATTACACACTGCATCGACACATATATGTGCGAGACTTGAAATGTATTTATATTTAAAAACAAAAACAAAAAAGACCCCACGCGCGTGCGTGCCTGCGCGTGAATGAATGAAATAAGCGTGCAAGCAGTTGGTGGGAAACTGGGTGAACTCTTAAGCAGGGACGGTAGCTGTCAGTTGAAGCGCTTGTTTCTTTTGATTGAAGGCAAAGCGTGATTAATGTCGCGTGTCATTCATTAAACACATAAGAACATAACATGTCAGCCTGTAGTGCCGCAGGAGTTTCCGAGCAGCAGAATGAAACTCACCGACTGCAGGAAGGAGAGAGTGCGCACATAATCTCGCTCGGTGTTGAGCAGCTCGTTGAGCACACACAGCCGCAGGCGAAGCTGGCGCTCCGAGTCTCTGCACTGCTGCTCGGCGTGTTCCCGAGCGCTGTCCTCCTCCATGTTCCCCCGAGATAATCCTCCCCGAAAGCCTCCACTTGCCAAGCGTGGATTGTAATGTAGATGTGTCGTGCTTGTTTTGGTTTTTCTTCTAGTCCATTCCACCGCGCATCTCAAAACACCAGCGTGCGCACTCACACACACACACACACACACACCGAAAACCCTGTTAGTTTAATTTCATTAATTAAAGTTCGCTAAAACATATTCCGTGTTGTAAAGACACCCAGGCGAGTGAAATCCTGTTTAACCAGCGTCCTGGAGAGAAACAAGTGAGGAGGAACTGAAGAGCTCCTGAACACGCCGCGCGTGTGTGTATGTGTGTGTGTGTGTGTGGAGGCAGAAAGTGACACGCTGTTGTAGTTACACTGAGCAGTAAAGCTGAGGAGACCAAACCGTCTACTCTCTCTCTCTCTCTGTCTCTCTGTCTGTCTGTCTTTCTCAGTCCCGTCTCATGTTCGCACGCAGAACACACTCACACACCACGACTTTCTCTTTCAAAATGTAACACAACTCTAATAAACTGGCTCTGCTTTTCTTACAGTCTTTGCAACAATGATGTGATCAGAAAGTTGTGAGAGAAAGTTGTTTTCTCTTTGGGGGGGGACACACTTCTACAGGGGACTGTACATTTCCCTTTTTCAGGACAGTTCCCAAGCTGTTCTCTAGCCTTGTGTAGAACCTTCCAGAAACCATTTGTTTAATTAGGTGTACAGATGGAAGTGTGTTTAAGGATGATAGTAGAATCATGATGATAGTGTATATATATATATCTTAAACACACGTTCATCATATATATCACATGATTCTACTATCATATATATATATCTATATATATATAAACTAAACTTTCAGGGGTGGCTTAGCGGTTAGCACTGTCGCTTTGGACCTCCAGGGTCCGGGTTCGATTCCCTCTTTGGGGTGTGTGTGCATGAAGTTTAGTGCTTGGTAGGTTTCCTCCGGGTACTCTGGTTTCCTCCCACAGTCCAAAGACATGCAGATTAGTCTAATTTACGTTTCCAAATTGCTTATTGTGTGTATGTGTGTGTGTGTCCTATGTGTATAGGCTCCAGACCCCCCCTCAAACCTGAATACAGAATAAAGTAGTATCAACGCTTTGAGTGCTACACTTCTAGTAGGGGGCTCAAAAGTTAACACTGTCGTGTGTGCATGGAATTTGCTTGATGTTCCTCCACGCTTGATGGGTTTTCACAGTCTCCCCACACAGTTCAAAGACATGCTTTTGTACACAGATTGATGTTTCCAAAGTACCTGTAGTGCACTTGTGCCTTGTAATTGGTTAGCAACCCATCCTGCACCATGGCCCAAATCTCTGGTCTGGGCCCCATGCCATCCTGCAACCCTACACAGGATAAGCGGTACAGAAAATGATTGAAACGGACAATTTAAGATAGTAAAATCTGATAGGAAGGAAATGAGGAAATAGGTTGTGGTGTATGCTTCCACTGAAAATGTCTTCCGAGCTAAGAGCGTAGATTGAAGCACAGAGGCTTGTGGTTCAACTGGGAAGTAGCTCGCCCTTTCATGTTGGCATGCTTGTACACAGCTAGCATGTAAATCATAACCCGACTAATCGAGCAGGACCTGAAGAATGGAAAGTAACAGTGACAAAAGAGAGAAGTGGGCAAAATGGGTTGAAGTACATTTAACAAATATCAAATAAATTAGATTAGATTAGATTTTTTATTTTCATTGTGCATAATGCAGTACATGCTTAAAGTCAATGAAATGCAATTAGCATCTAACCAGAAGCGCATAAGTGGCCTATTTAAAATAAATAACAATGTGGTAGGCGGCATGGTGGCTTAATAATTAGGACTGTCACCTTAAACCTCCAGCGTCCCGGTTTGATTCTTGCCTCGACTCTGAGGGTGCAAGGAGTTTGCATGTTCTCTCTGTGCTTGGTGGGTTTCCTCCGGGGGTCCGGTTTCCTCCCACAGTTATAAAGACATGCAGATTAGGGTAACTGGCATTCCCAAATTGCTCATAGGATGTGAATAACCGCATGTGTCTTGTGAGCAGTGGTGTCAAAAGCATTCACATTCATTACTTGGGTAGAAGTATAGATACTAGGGTTTAAAAAGACGTCTTTAGAAGTTGAAGTATCAACTCAAGCTTTTTACTCAAGTAAAAGTGTAAAAGTACTGGTTTCAAAACTACTTAA
>JAOVVB010000032.1:5101350-5118938 GCA_028570985.1 Heterobranchus longifilis
CTGTATCTATTTGGCAGATGTAAAGCATACATGTCTATGTTTTTTGTGTTAGTCCATTTTTATTTTATTATTATTATTATTATTATTATTATTATAACAGCTCAAGGAGAAATATGTTTGTGCACTTTCTAAAGATTTTAGTTCTGTTTTTGAATAAGGGGTTGGAAATGAATGCTTTTCTTGGGTTTTTTATCTGATTCATCGATTAATCGGAAAAATAATCGACAGATTAATCGATTATTAAAATAATCGTTAGTTGCAGCCCTAATTGACACAGATCAGACATGGTTCTATATAACTCTATCACATGTGTAAGAATGTATGTTAAAAAAAAAGAGGGGAAAATAAGTCACTACAGCAAATACAATGTGTTATATAAACATTGAAATAACTGAACACAGGCACTAATAAATATTAATGAGTATGCTAAATCAACAGTCATGTGACAAGGTGTCAAAACAAACGAGATGTCGGAACTCAAACAAGTGAAGAAATTTCATGGCAGATTCCATAAAAACCTTGTATTAGCTTTTTCGAGTTGGGTCTGTGTCCGTCATGATGGTTGTTCTGAAGAAAATTATAATGAGGTTTCAGGTCACATGATCTCAGTGCCATGGAAAGAAGGTTGGGCCTAATTAGCATACTAAAACTACAGCCTGCACAAAACCTATTTCTAAAAATTATTTTTTTAATAGCAAGACAATGGTATCACTCGTAATTTATGAATATCTTCGTATTTATTGTGTATTTGTATAGTCTGAATCAATCTTTAACTATCAGTCATATTCATATTCACTTAAATCTGTAATCGTGAAAACGCTTGAACAATTATGTTGTTTACCATAAAAATTTACAAATGGAACCTCGCCAAAAAAATAAATTTATAGCACACAAGCCTATTGTACTGTGTACAGCATTTAAAGGTTCTACCTGATATGGTCATAGTCCACTCCTTCAAAGAAAGGATTGGATTTGATCTCTTCAACTCCAGCAGCACCAATCCTGCTCTCGCCCTCACAGCAGAACCTATGAGATGAATAGCATTATATAAGGTACAGTAAAAGGTAAACTGGGCCCATTATGCGAAATGTGCCGTTAAACATGCATACAAGTCTCCTGTGTGTTTGGGTTTGCTTTTTGTTCTTTTTCCATATTTGTATTGGCCAGAACAAGCCTGAAAATATGATTTTCCCTAAATGAGACCTTATAAAAGTAAAAACCCTTCTCCAGCCCATTTCTCCAGCCCAGCTCTACTGTTCTCTAAGGGGCGTGCCTTGGCAGGAGCTTGTTTACATAATTATCTGAGGTTGGACATTCGAAACAGGGGAATGTTTTTAAAAAAAAACAAGCAAAAAAAAATCCACAAAAAAGAAATAAACAACACCACATGATGCAACAGGTATTAATTGGGAGCATTACCAGACATTAACATTAAAAAAATAAATAAATAAATAAAACCTGATACTTTTAAAGTTTTTAAACGATCCCATAGGTGATTAACAGATAAGCCACCCTGTCAGTAATACACTTGACATAATTCATATATTTAAGTCAAACCGGGACTTTTGATTATGCTGACAGAATGTATTGAATTCAATTCAATTTTATTTCTAAAAAGTATTCTAACAGAATACAGTTATAAGTGTAAAAAGTCCCTTCATTTCTCTATATAATCCCCTGCTACTCATATCTCATTGTTTACATAGTGCTTGGATACTAGCTAGAAAGTTTTCTCTGTATGCCTGAGCCATGATCAGACTGCCTGCTACAGGACTGAAACGATGGTCTCCCAGGAACCCCTTTAAGAAAGTTTTCTTCCTTGATAATCAATGTATTAGTGTCTCGGGATTATATAGAGAAATAAAGGCAATTTTTACAAACTGTAAGGTGTAAAAAGATGTACAGTAAAATCATAAGAATAACTAGTGAAAAATACTTAATCAAATACAGTATATAGTTACGTATATATGATTTAAAACACTATCAATTTCCAGCTAAAGAGCAAGACAAACATGTAGGACACACACAAGGATTAGGGTGGATGGGATAAACACAAGAGGAGCAAACAGTACCTGAGAATAAGATCCTTTGCCTTCTCGGAAATGGGAACTTCTGGTGGAAAAGTCAGTGTTTCCCTCCAATTCATCACTTTCCTGTACGTCTCCTGAGGAGTCTCTGAGCAGAAAGGTGGATAACCTGCAAATACACACCCTCCTTCTGTTAGCATGTGAGACAACCTTAGTGATTCGCAATCGAAACAGTAACACGAGGAGTTCTTTCTCACCGATAAGCATCTCGTACATGATGACCCCCAGGCTCCACCAGTCACAGAGTTTATTGTAACCGTTCTGCTGAAATACTTCGGGAGCGATGTAGTCAGGTGTTCCGACAGTGGAGAAAGCCTGAAGTAACACAAACACTTATTAACTATTACTCTTAAACCTCAGGATCTTGCAAAAAGAATTGCAAGTGTGTCTACAGACTCCCTAAGGACATTAATCTACTTCAAGTCCATTTAACAGAGAAAGCTCTTAAATAACCACTCTCATGCTTCTTAGCACTACTTCACCATGCTGATCTGTTTACTCACCAGTTGTCTCCGGTTTCTTTTCCATGTCTCTGCTTTTCTTTTTGAGTTCATGTTTTGGAACGCTGCAAAGAAAAAAAAAAAGTTAAATCTAGGTGAAGCATAACAATAATAACAATAATTAGAAAAAAAACAAACCGGCCTTCATTTCACGCAAGGAAATATAGCATCCTTGTGTTATGAAGAGATAGTAAAAATTTCATCACAGTGCAAAGAAACAGGAAATTACAAGCTGTACTTCAACAGTTCAGCATGTAAAGAAAGAGCTTCTAATGAAGCAAACACAGCTTATGCTGTTCTGTGCAGCACACACTTTCTCTCTCCCCCTGTTTATTAGTGAAGTTGCTTCCTGCATTTTGCTTCTCACAGCTACTCTATTAGATCTCACAACAGGACGATATAACACTGCAAAGAGCCTTACAGATGATCTGTATGTTTTATTGTTGTAATAGGTCCTTCATCCTCACCATCATTTTGTACTCACACATTCCATTCAGTTACACAAGTAAAAAAAAAATAGCCACACTGACTCAATCTATTGAATCAACTGAATCGAATTATTATTATTTATTTTTTTTACTTGTGTATGTTTGAATTTAGTAAGTAAAATGTTGCTGTTCTTCCATAATCCTGCAGGTGGTGCACTTTAAAGTGTTCACACAGCAGACCATCCTGTGTGGTAGGAGCTAAGTATTTGCCAAGTTTGTTTAGAGTTATAAAATCATGGTACTAACAAAAATGGCTATATAAATCAAATCGGTACCTAGTATTGTAATAATATCATGTGTATCAGGAGGCCAAGATTCTATATAAACAGCTCATTTACTAACACTTTATTGGAGGAAGCATGACATAGGGCAATATGAAAAGATTTTCAAAAATATTGTTATTTAGAACATTAATTATAATTGATGTGGTGAAGCTTATAAGTGTGGAGTCTCAGGCGTCATCATCTTGTAACGGTTGGTAGGTTTTCTGACATAGGAAACATGTCTTCAAGGACAGAGAACTTTTGATTTTCTCAGCAACTTTAAAAACTGAAGAAGTGGTTTTTTTTTGGTTTTACTAACTTTAAGAGCAAAAAAAAAAGGAGAGGCGAAGTGATGAAAGAAGGACTGTTTATATCAACAACATACATGATGACAGGAACTAACTTGTCACACAAACACGCAACTTTACATGTAACTGTAGGTGGTTAAAAAGCATGATGTGAGATTCATTAAAAAATTCTAAATCATAGTCGTTGACAAACTGCTGTGGTATAAAAGAAATAATCATTCCATGCTCGTATTGAAAAGTCTTTAAGGTATCATAATGTAAAACCCATTTCCTTTTTCGTAGAATATATTCTTTCCCCATCATGTTTTATTCTTTACTGATTTTACCTTGTTATACAGTTTGATAATTTAGTAGTATAAAAGTTGAAATGTTACAATGGTTTACTTCAACAAATTATCTGACCAACAAAGCTACCAATATTAAAATCTGTGTTCCGATGCAATGCTGAATGAATGATTACAATTAATCAAGTTAATTGTCTTAAATAATTCAACCAAGAAAAAAATATATATCTGTAGTTGGGAGATTAGAGAACAGACTGACAGCGTTCTCATGATGGAAGAATGACATAACCACACCGCCATGTCGAACATATCGGCAATTACCAGTCATCAGTGTCTGAGAGCCCACACAAGAGGAAGCGGCAGATAGCGAGCGGTTTCAGTATTAAAAGACCGGCCAAGTTTCATTAAATTATGTCGAGCCAGTTTTGCGTAATGCTGTGACAAAATCGGCAGGACAGACATACAGAAAGAGACCTGTTTCAGGTCCTCCAAAGTATGAAACAAAGATCATTGAAAGAGCGAGTTCAGACCAATGTACAGACAAAACCTCTTATTTATACAGATAAATCTCTACTTCCTAAAGCTAAAATCTCAAACTAAAGTTAGACTTATGCCAATTTCCTAAGCACAACAAGGCCCTGGAGGCAGCAGTACTCATCCAGGCACTTAACACAGCTTTAGAGCAGCACATCTGCAGTGGAAACTTAACACTGTGTTAAGAAAAGCATTGCGTTTAGGAATTACCCTCCTGTCAACAAGGATATCATAGCAACTGCTGCCACATGGCCAACCAAAATGTAGTCATTTTATTACATACTGGCAGGGGTGTGAGAGAAGGAGGCATCAAAGATGCCAACGCTGTTAACAAGAATACTTTGGCAATGAGAGAGAGAGAGAGAGAGAGAGAGAGAGAGAGAGAGAGAGAGAACAATTTTTCCACAAAACTCTAGGAGTACAGAACAGAACCAGAGGACCGAATGACATCATGCCAACAACATAAATGATCAAATGCAGTCTATGCCGTAAAAAAAAAAAACTTAATATTTAAATAGCAATATATACCAGCGTGCACACCTATGTTCAGCAATAAGCACAATATTACTGTGTGTTGAAAGGAAGTACTTTAACTTCTGGCCAAGTTCCAATGCTATGTTTGTAACATTAGATAGTACTGTCTAGACCAGATATGTGTACAATGCACAGGCACTAATAACACAAGCACATGGCTACTACAATCTCAGTTTAGTGCAGGTAGTGTAAAACGAATATGGAAAGGTTTGTGCATATTCTGTGGCAAGGGACACAGAATAGAAATACACATTTAGGGCTGAAAGCAGAGAGCTATGTGATTCTGGAAGCAGAACTAGCAATCAAAATGGAAAAAACTAGAAAAAGCCACGTTTCAGACAGGACAGTAAAATCTAGGCATGTTAAATTTTTTTTTTTTTTAATGTACAGCTTTTGTTTCGCAATATACTGGTCCAAAGTTAAATAGATCACACAAATCCTCTCATTCAGTCTCAATTTCTGTACTTCTATAATAATAAATGTTTAATCAAACAAAAAAATTAAACCTAGAACACATACAGACAATGCTCATTAGTGATGTGTTGTATCAAGACACAAAGAAGCGAAGATTTTCACATAACGAACCAAGCAACAGTAAAAACAACAAAACTGCAAAGTTAACTAATAAGCAGCTTCTAACTTTTTGCTTTTGTTTTACACCAACCAAAGACAGCACAGTCCCAGCCACTTGTTTTTTTTTCTTTTTCTTCTCTGCTCTTTTTCTGCCTTACAACAACAATGCTTGTGAATTCCCAGGTCAGAGTTCACCGAGATAAAAATCAGCAGGATGTGAAAGTAACCACAACCGGAAGCAAAGGGAGGTCTTTCAAAAACACAAGGTGAATACAGCAGAGAGAAAAACAGCATCTATGAGCATGAAATGGAAATGTTTTTAAGTTAAATGTAAGCAGCACTACTTCCAATAAAATTACAATTAGAAATAAGATGAAAGTTATGCAGGAAATTATTACTATGTATTAGTAAGTAATAAGTATTCAGCTCCACCCTTAAGTTTCAAGCACATATATTAAGTAAGAATTATGCTGCCATGTGCAAAACAAAAGACTTTCAAAACCGTCACAGTAAGTGTACATATTTAGGTGTGGCATTAAAGATGGCACTTATACTATGAATCATCGCTGGATATTCAAGTAAAATTATTCATTAGATATGATCCAGTAACAAATGCAAAAGACCGTTTTTTTTACTTTTTATTTTTGTAATTTGTTTAAATAGATTGTAATTAAATTGATATGGTATTATGTTGCATTATACACTGCCTGGCCAAAAAAAGGTCACACAGTGAAAATCTAAGATTTTATTTAATCCCCTTTAGCTTTGATTGCAGTACACAATGTGGCGACCTGTTCATGTCAGAAAAGGATTCCTCATGCTCCCAGAACCACTCTTGTGTTGTGGAATATGCCTGTGCCATCAGGGAAGAAAAATTATAAGCTGGAGCCTCCGAGTGGCGCAGTGGTGAATTGCTCGCCCTATCATCCGGAGATCGCGAGTTCGATTCCCGATTGATGCTGTAACCTCTCGCAGCCGGATGTCTAGAGAGAGCTGATTGGCTGAGGTACTTAGCGCTCCCACATTAATCACGGCTCTAAAGCCAATCAGGGGCATCTGCGAGCTCACGCAAGCGGAAGGAGCAGATAGCGCTGTCCTCCGAGTGTGCTACGCCGCCCCCAACAGTGAGCGAGCAGTTCGAAAAGATGCGGTTGGCTGGCGTCTTCAGCCCCTTCAGACTGAGTGGTAGTAGTAGCCTTAATGGGGCCCCCTAGTGATGGGGAGGAATTGGACATGACTAAATTAGAAAAAATAAAAAGATCTTATAAGCTGGTCATTCAGTAAATTCAGGTCATCGGCTGACTTCATTTTATTGCCAGATAACAGTGCTCAGCCTGACCAACTGAAGCAATTCCATCACAACACTTCCTCCAGAGGCTTGTACAGTGGCCACTACTCATGATGGCTACATCATTTCACGCGTCTCTCTTTTTACCCTAATGTACCCATTATTCTGGAACAGGACTGAAAAGAGCATATAACTTTTTTTCTAATTTTCCAAACTTTCTGCTCCCTAACAAAGTGGATTTTTTTTTCTGTTTAGCCCCACTAACAAGTGGTTTTCTTATGGACACACAGCTGTTAAATCTCAATCCTGTGAGTTTTCATCACATTGTGTGCGTATGGAAGTGCACACACTATTTCACTTTTCACATGCCTTCCACGTAGTTGACGGTTTAGTACTATTGTTCCAGGTTTTGATGCAAGTTCATAACGCAGTTACAGTAATTTCAAATCTTCTTAGTTGTTTTCTTTGTTACATGCAGCGCAAAAACTTTACTTTCTAAAATGGCAACTTTTTTTTTTGTTGTTCAGGCAACTTGCAATACAAGTGATTTTATTTGGTGTGTATGAAAGTTAAAAAAAATTTTAAGCCATGTTTTTTAAATGAGTTTTTAAAGGAAAGAAAAATCTCAGATATTGTTGTAGATCTAGTAATATTTCCGGATACTCAAGATTTCCATACCAGGATCGCATCATCTCTATTGAAAATATAATTTAAGTAACATATACTTTTATAAGTATAACAGCTGATCATAATTTCATGAGATTGATTAAGGTAAATGGATATTAAGTGAATAAACGATATCAAGTTCAGTGCAATAATGTATAATCAATAGTGCATCTCTGCCTTGTCTTTGAAATCTGCCTTGTTCCAAAGGCAGGCTTTACAGCATCATATTCGATGCAAACAGACACTGCTGAAGGAAACTGATCCTGGAGAAGGAGTTGAAAGAGCACTCATGTTGTAATCAAAACCCGGTTACTGGGACAAACAGTGAAGGGATTAGACTGATGACTCAAAAGAATCAGAGATAACTGTAGAACGGAATACCATAATTAGTGGCATGAAAGTAAAAGCCGTTTAGACTTACTGAAATCACTGGGGAGGCTGTGGTTGAGGTTCCTGTAGAATTCTGTCCTGTGAGCCTTCTTAAGCCCCGTACACAAGCCAAAATCAGACAGCTTGACATGCCCCTACAGAACACACACCAACACAAAAGTTGTGTCTACTTTAAACATGCAGGTCTACAAGCAGCATAATGACTCGTCTGCGAATCACTCAATTCATCGAAATTTTCCAAAACGGACTTAAAGGTAACCTTTGAATCCAGTAGCAGGTTATCAGGTTTAATATCTCTGTGTATGAAACCCAGCTGGTGGATGGAGTCGATGGCGAGCACCGTCTCAGCGATGTAAAACTGCGTAGCCTCCTCAGTCAGTGTGTCCTTCTTCATCAACAGGGTCATCATGTCTCCTGCAGACACACAGAGCTGGGTTTGACGAAAGTGCTGCAAAATTTGATTACGTCATGAAAAAGTAATCCTTGTTAAAAAAAAAAAAAAAAAAAAGAATCGGTTCTTTAATTAGATTTATGATAGAATGATCCATCATATGATCAAAAGTTTGTGGACACCTGACCATCACACCAATACATGGAGGCCACAAATCTGGAGAGATAAAATCACCTGCGACATCTTTTTATGCTTCGGCAAATAAATTTCCCCTTGCAGGGGTGTAAACATGTTCTGCATGACACCATCCACAAATCAAACTCCATGAACATAGGGTTTGCCAAGAATGCAGGCAAAAGCATTTGATTGGCCTGCGCAGAGACCTGATCTCAACTCAAGACCTTTGGGATGAACAGGAATGCTGATTTGTCCTCTGGCCTCCTGACCGAACATCATTGCCTGACCTCAATAATGCTTTTGTGGCTGAAACAAACCATCGGAATTTGTGCTTAATCAACACTCGTGAAAAAGCCTTCCCAGAATTGAGGTTATTACAGCAACAAAAGGGAACTAAATCTGAAGTGCGATTGTTAATACTGATGAATGTACAGTATGTCTGGCTGGTATGCACATACTGTTGCCAAGTTGTAGAGTAGCTAGAAACCTTAATCAAAAGAATACAGATTGGTGTATTAACGATTTATTTGACTCCATTAAGCGGCAAAAGGCAGTGAGGGTAATTTTTCCACCCTCTGCTTGATTAGCAAGGTAAAACACCCTGTTGATGACATAACGGCATATTGAGCCACCTGTCTGTCAGGGAATAACAAATAAAACCTGCCGACACATTCGGCTTGTCCTGGGACTAGGAGTACAACATTTTGTTGACAAATATTATGTTTAAAGAATTTGAAAATTTTTCTGCAATACGATGCACGAATTATATAGTACCAGTCAAAAGTTTGGACACGAAATTCTGGGACAATACTGGATTTTTTTGAAGACTATGAAATAACACATGGCATTAGCCAATTAAGTACCAACAACAGCAGCAACTACAGTTAGCTGTTATTTTACATCCTTATGTCACCTACATGGAGCAAGCACGGTTTCATGCAGCGGCCGCAAGTACGGTCCAGTGCGATTCACCGCAAGTTTTGCAGTAGTGACTACGTATCCAATCTTTCCGCAATTTAATCTATATGACGTTTTCATTATATTAAATTTTTTAAACCTGACATGAGCATTAACAAATATGACCTACCTCCAGGTAGAAACTCCATAATGAGGTAGAGGTTCATCTTGTCCTGAAAGCTGTAGAACATTTTCACAACCCACAGACTGTCCGCCTCCACCAGAATGTCCCTTTCAGCACGTATATGACCGACCTAGCACATGGGATGAGAAGCTGAGAAACTGCCGCATGCCACGTCACGCCACTGACTAAACATCCACGCTGTCTTAGAGCTTCTAGTTTTACTCCATGACTCATTCAGATAGCTTTAACATATTTTTCTGTTCTGGGTTTCATATATACACTATTACACAACGGTTTCATCTTCAGTCAATATTATATTAAACCAAAAGAATCACTAAACTTGAATCAGGATAACGGAGATGATCTAAATTTAGTGTGAGAAAGCTATACCTGTTCCTTCTCAAGCATATCAGCTTTGCGCAAGATCTTCATGGCATAGACATGGCCTGTATCTTTCTTCTGAACCAGACGCACCTAAACATTAGAGAAGGTGGTAAGCCAAATCTTATGAAAGCGGTTTGCATGGAATGTAATGTAAATATAAAACAAACAAACAAACAAACAAAACAAAAAATAATAATAAAAAAAAATAATAATAAATAAATAAATATATATACACACACACACACACACACACACACACACACACACACACACACACACAGGAACCATATTTTGCAAGATGAGCAAAATTGTTAAATAAATTTGAACTTAATAAACAAGCATAGTCTTGATATACAAGTAGTACGCATGCGTTTTGTCTGCCGAGCGTCAAATGATCACAACTAAGCCAACGTTTCTTCTCAGGATTATGGATAAGTGTCTCCCATGCTCAGTCTCAGTGCGTCACTTATATAGTCAACATCAGAGCACACGTGTACTGTTTACTATAACTAGAGGTGGAAAGAGTAAGAAACTTTTGTATTCAAGTAAAAGTACTGTTACTTCAGTTTTCACAAGCAAAAGTAAAGTTACCATTATACAAATCTAAGTAAAAAGTAGCTCATTAAAAATTTATTCAGAGTAAAAGTTACAGTTTTACTTTTTTTTTTTTTTAAACACCGGGAGTGGGATGGGGGATTCTAGTGTAGCTCAAAAAAGACAAGATGATATAAATCTCAAACTAGTTGTTTTTAAATGAATGAACACCTTTGCATAATAAAGCTGCGGTTACTTAAATATAGCCAGGGGTTTGCTTCATAAGTATTTAATGGCATTTCGCTTTCAGCTTGGTCTGCATCACTGGCATCTGTCTCCATCGTTCTTGTGAATTTAGCGTGTTCTCCATGCCCATCAATCATTTATTTTTTTCCTTCCCCGTTGCATTATTTTTTATTATTTTTCATTTTCATTCATTTATTTTTTTACTCAGTAGCGAATATCATTTAAAACGTAGTGAAGTACAATACTTTAACAAAACATACTTAAGTAAAATTACAAATTTTAAAAACTACTTTAAAAAGTAAAAGTACACAAAAATTCTACTCAATTACAATAACGCAAGTAAATGTCATCCGTTACTTTCCACTTCTGACTATAACATTGTGACCACGTGTGTGCACGTGCCTAAAGCAAAGGCACGTGTTATTAGAGAGGAAGCGAAAACATTTCTCTGGTGGGAATCTTTTCAAAAGGTAAAGTGCAGGTTATTTTGTTTTATTTTTACTTTATATTTTGTATTAATTAGATTTCTATGAATATTTTTGGGTTGCGGAAAGGATCATCTGAGTTTCCATTATTTCTTATGGGCAAATTTGCTTTGATTTACAAGTGCTTTGATATACAAGCCCACTTTCTGAACAAAATATGCTCGCAATCCAAGATTTGACTGTATATAATAAAAAATTTAATTAAATAAACCCATTCATACCTCTCCGAAAGCACCACGACCAATCACCTTGAGTGACTCAAAGTCATCCAATCCGAGACGGGTTCGTTTGAGCCGCAGAAACTCAGTCTCCTTCCTTGCATGCTGAGAACGCCGAATGCGCTTCTGCAAAAGTGGAGGGAAAAGTATTATATCTGCTGAGCTTTGTTGGACTCAAAATAAAACTTGTCGTAGCATTTTAACTGTATTCAAATCAATCAAATGTGACAGATGAAACATTTAAAGTTTTAGTAATATTGCCTCCACACCTCTTCATCAGCTAGTCCCTCTTGATCCATCACCTTCTCCAACTTCTGCTGCCTATAATACAAATTAAATGAAACTGAGAATTCAATTATTGGCATTACCCTTTTCTGATGCTTTTATGGTATTGTCAAAGCACACCTGCATCATCACATCTATCATTACGTTTGTCAAACTAAAAAAAAAAAAAAAAAAAGATTGAACTTTGGAACAATGAAAGGTCATGTGTTCAGATGAGTTCAGACTGACCCGATCACAGAGCAACGGCCGTGCCAGGGTAAGAAGAGAAGTACATGAAGCGATGCACCCATCATATGCATATTGGCCACTAGAGGCAGTGTTATGATATGGGGTTGTTTCAGTTGGTCATGTCTGGGCTCAGCAACTTTATGTGGCAATAAAATTAAGTCAGCTGACGACCTGACTGTATTGAATGACCAGGTTATCACATCAATGGAGTTTTTCTACCTGATGGCACAGGCACACTGCAGGACTCGTACTGCGAAAGAGTGGTTCAGGGAGCATGTGGAATCATTCTCACATGAACAGGTCACCACTGTGTGCTCCAATCAAACCTAAAAGTGATTAAATTAAATCTAAGAACGTGCAGCTTTTTTTTTAAGCCAAGTAGTGTGTGTGTGTGTGTTAAAACAGATAAATACAGTAGAAAGATAAATAGTATGTCCCCAACAACAAGACAAAAACAGCACGGCAAAAGTCAGTTATGAACAACTTCTTAATAAGGAGATAACATTTCTTTAACTGACCCGAGACATCACAGTCCTGCATGGCTATTTTCCACAGGCTTGCCAAAGTTCGTTTAGATAAGGTTGGCATGAAAATGAAAGTAACCGCCAACAAAAGCAAACACATATTTCCTGTATCCGTTTGTGAAATGATGTTCCCACAGGGAGAGTTTTATTGTTGTTTGGTCTGAGTGCTGCTTAGGGTGACAAAGGTGAAACGTAGAGATTTCGGTTGTCTCTGGTATCAGTGCAACAAGAGTCATAAATATACAATTGCAGCTCGGGCACCTCTGCTCTTCGGCATCAAGATGGCAAGAGGAAACAAAAGAACCGAGAGACTTTGAACCAGGGTTCATTACTGATGCTGGGTGGCAGACAATTTCTAAACTTATCTAACCCTTCCTTTTAATGAAAACACTCATTAAAGTAAAACATGTAACATCCATTGGAAAGATAGTAAAACTGGAAATCAGTGACCGTGATGTGCTTGAATTGGTGTGATAAAGAAAAACTATTTCCTTAAAAAAAATAATAAAATAAAAAATAAAAAAAACATTACAAGCACCATTTTACTCAACTGTTTATAAGTTAAAAACTGGTTTATTATTATAAAGAATCTTGGGTGTTTAAATATTATTTAATGCTTAACTAGAAAAATTGTAAATTATCAGTTAAATGTTTGAGTTTTGATTTGTTAAATTATTCTATTTGTATTTTAGCTCACTGCTGTCTAGATTTATTGTCCATTCCTAAGGCCAACACTTGCCGTCTTTTCAATGTGCTACAGCAATAAATGCTGACTTAAGCCCAGATCCCACTTTCATAAATTCAAAACCCTGTCCTGCTGTGGAACAGGTACTGTGACTCAGTACTTTGCATTGCTGAGATGTCTTTTTGAAGGCTGTTGTGTAGTGGAATGATGACTGTTGAGTATAAACTCTTCCCGTTAGGTGACATGGCACCGATTCTGTGGTTGCCGTGGCGATTTGTTCTGCACAGTAGCTTGTCACAGCCCTTGAGCACTTACAATTTCTCCACATTTGCATATAAAAGGACATGAATAGAACACACACAGTAAATCATACATGTTTTCCATTCATGTGTATTAGCCTTCCGCACCATTCACATGTATATTATGCAAAATATCTCTAAGTGTAATTGATATTTTTCGTCAGTTCTCTTCATCACCCCTGAGTTCTTTTGCATGGGGGGCTGGAACAGGGAACGCTTTCCTCTTACGCATGCATCACACACCCTTAAGGTAGCATAACTTCTAAAGAAACTGCACTGCATTGTTGTGATGCTCAAGACGTTTCTGTAATTGCTCAAACCTGCCAGACTGGTTCAATGCTATTTGAGCCCCGCCCATCCTGTACGCCCACTTGTGACAATACAGGAACTTCTCACCTCATCTCTCTCTCCTCATGCTGGGAGATCAGGTTGCTGTAGAAGTTCTCCAGGGTCACTTTGGCCATCGTGACCCGCTCCTTGGTGTGGTTGCTCATGGAGGAACAGGACGTCTGACCTGTCATTGCCATGTTTACCTGAAAGTTTTAAGACAGACATGTTGTGTAAGAGGACAGGCATGCCGATGAGAGGAGTTGGTAGTTTAAAAACTGAAACAAAGATCACGGATTCAAAAGCACAGTTATGCAACAAGTGCAAAAACAATTATTCCTTTAAATTCAAAATTTTATAAGAAAACAAAGATTATTTAAAGCTTAGTTTTGCTGTACATGAATTATGGCTTACACAATGAATTAACAAAATCTAATTTTGTTTCTATTTAGAATTTTAAAGAACATGATTCAGAAGCAGTTTTTGTCTGATCCACATTTAAAGAAAATTCTGTTTATAGTGTAATGTCTGTTGGGGGTAGGCAGCTTGTGTATAAAAACTATAAATGATCGCAAACTTGAGAACTTTTCTTATTTTATCTACTATTCTGCAGCTATAAAGTCTCCTTAAACAAAAGCTTATTGTTTGCTGGAAGCTGAAATAACGTACTGTGTCATCTGGATCGCCTCCAATATCTACTTAGCCAAGTGATCAAGTAGGATTCAATTGATTCATTCAATAAACGACTCGATATCACGATACACCGGTGACGAATCAATTAAAATTGCAATTCTGTAAGTACTGCGATTTTATAACCATCCCAATTTGATATCAAATTTTTTACAATTTTGTTATAATTTTAAGACCTTGAACCTTCAAAAAAAAAAGAAAAACTCTAAAGTTTTATACCTTAGCTTTATTCAACAGCTTTACAACTGTATTAAACATGAGTAATCGAATGTAGTCCGTTCTTTATAGCATTCGTTTTTTCTCACTTAAAACTGAGTAAAGCATTTAAACAATACAAACTAACTTAATTTGATTAGCATATAACTTGCAATGAAACAAAAAGCTAAATTTGTATTGAGCAGCACATATCTCGGCGATACGCCATAAATGTTACCTTTAAACAAACAGCAAATAATTCACTTCTACCACATGGAATGCCAATGAGTGAATAGTTTAGAGTGTACTTCCTGTAGGTTTATAAAGAAACTGAAATTTTACCGCCTCAAATGCTTCCCGAGCTAGCTTTGAGCGAACGCTGAGAAATTGTGAGCACATGCACAGCTTCTAATGCAGCCATGTCCGGCTTCTAACACGCGTTTCAAGACTAATTAGCGCTTGCAACGTTTTGAGACTGGTGTAAGAGTGTGTACTGAGTAAATTTGAGCGCGTTTGGAGAAATAGGCTGATTGGAAGCTTTTTAACATGTGTGAATTTTACACCATACACCACCATAAAAATGCATTTCTGTTGTACCACTCAGAAGCTTATTATTGGTTATGTCGAACGTGATCCGTCATGACTGATAAGCTGAAAACAACAAATTCCGTTCACTGGCTGATCGACTGGTGCATCTCTATTATAAATATAATAAATCATTGAAAAATGTGATTTTGCAGTCAATGTGACAACATGTGAATCGACACACAAAAACATCCAGATTCATAATTGAATCAATGATTCCCCTCATCTCTTTGGTCGAATGTTATTCAGCTTAATGTAAATACACAAAAGTCAGTCTGTGATTGCGTTAATCACCAGCAAACAAGGATCACATATTAAACCGCTGGAAGACTAAAGTAACTGCAACGTCTCAGTGCGATTCCATGCAACCAAACAGCAATATGTGTTTTTGCAGAACTTCACACAAATCATTGACCAGCCTGGTAACTGATCCACATAACAAGGGTGATGAATCTAGGATGAAGGTAGGTATTTGGGACTTGGGACACCCTAAATGTTGTTCATGGTAAGCACACACAGTCGAGGGTCTACTGGAAATACTATGAGAACAACAACATGTAAAACAAATGAGAGGAAACAAACAAACAAAAAAAAGAAGGAACTAACCCGTTGATCTTTAGGGAAGATGGCCAAAAGGATATCAAATCAGTATTGCAATATATTAGAATTTACCAGACACGATTACTATTATGTGAGCTCATTCCAAGTCCACAAATCATAAACAGACAGTAAACACCATGTTCATTCCTGATTATGAGATCGCCAGACTGTTGTACCAGTTTAATCATTAATCTTGGATATAATAATGAAGTAGGTTTGATCAATGAAATATACTTAATGAAGCTTTGACACTTTCACAAAATACTGCCAAAGACCAGCAAAGAACAAATACATTATTTTCTTCTATAATGCACCTTGTTTATTGTGCAGCTGATAGATTTTTAATCTGATCGGTAAGTCAAAATTTGTTGAATTTTCTATAACTGCAGACACTTTGACAGCACTAACGGCTGTAGTTCAAATCACAGCTCTATTGTATTGTGATCATGACAGTTTTTATTAACCAAGATAGTACATGCTACAGATAATCTATGCCTAAAACCAACAAACTTGCAAGCAAACAACTGCAATTTTTATGCTTAAACAAAGAAAAAGAGTAAGAGAAAGAAAAAGGAAACTTCTAAGGGAACAACTGTTTGAAGCTGCTATAATACAAGTTATAACAAGAAAATGGTTTCACAAATATTCCACAAAGTTATTTGTAAACCGTTGTTCGATATACATTGATCAATCATAACACTAACACGATTGCCAGGTGAACTAAACAACACTGATCACCAACTATAATCTCCAAATTCCCTGGATCCCAATCTGATCGAGCACCAATGGAATGCACCAGACAAATAAACCCATCCACTAAGACTCCACCTCACATCACCCAAAGGATCTACTGCCAACAGCCTGGTGCTAGACACCACAGCACCTGTAACACCACGCCCAAGAGATCTTACAGGGCTACACCCCGAGGGCCAAAGCAGCCTTGTTGGCACGAGAGGAACTCAAATCCTAGGTGGTTTTAATGTTATGTCTGATCGGTCTACAATGGGATCAGTAATATTTTTTACATTGCAATTAAAGAATTGCTGTGGTATAGAGAACAATCAAAAATAAGGGAGCTTTCCCGTATTTTCTGAATTTGATCCTAAACAAGTGCAGTGTCGAGGTTGTTGAAAACTGTGCATGGTGAAAACCCAGGTGGGAAAATATTTCTACCATTCTAATTTGAAATGTAATCACCAATCTAATAAAATTAATAAAATTGTGAAAGTGGAAATTTTTTAAAAGTGGATTGGTTTGAAGACTTTGATTTTTATTTGTATAGAACTTTAAACACTGGACTTTGAACAAAGCAGGTTCACAGACAGACAAACTCAGAAAATAAATAAAAAAATAAATGTAGAAAGAAAAAAAAGAAGATATTTTTAGCTTTATCAGTTTGTCCCTGACGAGCATGCCAGAGGCAACAGCATCAAGCGAACAATCAAGAAGAGACATTCAGAGGAACCAGACTCAAAAGCGAACCTTGCCTCATTTGGGTAGGTGTTTTGTGCTTCTTCGTAAGGGCTTGTAGAATTCACAAATATCCCAAATTCCTCGCTCAGTGTTGACGTAGATGGCTGTGACCCATTAATACTAACACGAACATCAGGTCACATCACATAATCCCATTCACAGTGAAAAAATACTTGCCCTTTTCTTTATATATATATACATATATATATACATATATATATATATACATATATATATATATACATATATATATATATATATATATA
>JAOVVB010000032.1:5123798-5135940 GCA_028570985.1 Heterobranchus longifilis
TTAATAGACAAAAACTCCATTTATCGTGCACTGTCAGCGTCACAGATAGTGCAGATAGTTTATGTTCACATACAGCTTCATGACACACTGCATGAAAGAAAATATTTGAAAAAGCATAATAGGACCTCTTTAATAAATGTTAATAAATCCTCTTATTGTGCATTTGGATATTCAGTTTTTAAAAGGATGTACTGTATGTGTTTGCATTTTGATGTGTGTCCTGTTAGAGAGTGGTATGTGAATGGAAGCTATCTCATCATCATCGTCAGTATCTGTATAATCCTTCCACTTGCCCTAATGCGCCACCTTGGTACGTCCACCCTGTTTCCTTTTTTCTTCTTTTACATTTTTTTTGACTCCCATCATCATATTTCATTGTCATTCACATTTACAGAGTGTTTTAAATACTATTACAGAAGAGTTATCATAATCAACTATTAATATTAGTTGTTGGTGCTGTAATATGTGTATTTATGTCATGCTGTAATATATTTTTTCAGGATACCTTGGTTACACCAGTGGTTTCTCACTCTCATGCATGTTTTTCTTCCTCATATCTGTGAGTCCAGTTCATTTATCCATTCATCCCTCCATTTCTCCACCACAGTCCAATAATTCTGGAAAAGTCTTGAAAGTAGAAATTATTATTAGTTTTATACATGTGTATACATGTATACACTATACATACTATAAGAATAATCTTCTTTTATGGTCCATTAGGTCATCTATAAGAAGTTTGTCACTGCGTGTTCATTTGAGCACTCCAGTTTCAGCAACAACATCACCACTACACCTTCTTTTACCACTACACCCCCCCCTGCCGATTTCACTCACAACGGCACCTGTGAGGCGAAACTGATCACACTCACCCCGCAAGTAAGAAATCCTGCTTTCCATCTTGTACAAAAATGAAAGAGGAATAAGCATTACATGTTTCTAAGTCTTAATGCTTTAAGTATTAGGAATAGTAAATGGAAGAAGGAGGAGTAGAAGTAGTAGTAGTGTTTGCGGCAGTGGTTTAATTACTTAAATTAAGTAATAAGCATTATTTAATAAGCATTTTGACTAGTTAACTAGTACATTCCAGTGGTCACCTAATTGACAAAAATATATTTGACTCAATGCCTGCAGCACAATGGCAGTGGTGGTGGTAATAGTATTACTA
The DNA here is from genome assembly GCA_028570985.1 of Heterobranchus longifilis. Taxonomy (NCBI): domain Eukaryota; kingdom Metazoa; phylum Chordata; class Actinopteri; order Siluriformes; family Clariidae; genus Heterobranchus; species Heterobranchus longifilis. The sequence goes on from JAOVVB010000032.1 coordinate 5,124,964, forward strand.
GAAGTTGTTCAAGTAGGAATAACTTACTGCTACAACAAGTAACAAGTATGTTAGTAGGAATACTAATGGAAACAGTAGTAGTAGTTCTAGCAGAAGTAATCGTAATATTGTTGTCATAGTAGTAATGGTAGTGATTATAAATATGGTAGAAGTACAGTAGTTGTCATAGTAGCAGGTGTTGTATTGTTTGTGCTGATGAACTTCTGATGAACTCTTAACTCTGTGTATTTCAGGCAGCGTATACGATTCCTATTCTGGCTTTCGCTTTTGTGTGTCACCCTGAAGTGCTGCCCATCTACACGGAACTGAAAAAGTAAGTCTTATAGGTCACATATGCACACATTTTAACTACTTACCAATTCACCTAAGACATGTATTAAATAACACTTTACATGAAGGTTCTCTATGCTAGCATTCTTTAATGTGTCACTTAACATTATCGAGTGTTAAAACTATCATGAATAAAGCATAAGTAATGTTAACAAAGGTTGTTGAAACATTTATTTATTGCCATGTGTTTAAATGTTAATGAAGTGTAACTTCTGTAAGTGTAACTAATGAATGTTTATTTAATCTAGGGCTGCAACTAACGATTATTGTAATAATCGATTAATCTGTCGATTATTTTTTCCCCGATTAATCGATGAATTGGATTTTTTTTAAACACACAAAAAACAAGAAAAGCATTAATTTCCAACCCTTTATTCAAAAACAGAACTAAAATCTTTAGAAAGTGCACAAACATGTTGCTCCTTGAGTTGTTATAATAATAATAATAATTTAAAAAAATGGACTAACATGAAAAACATAAACATGTATGCTTTACATCTGCAAATATATACAGTGGAACCTTGGATTACGAGCATAATTTCTTCCGGAAGCGGCTGGCATTTCAAAACACTCTTAAACCAAATAAATTTTTTAAAAACACACTAACGGAATCACTGCTATAAAGTAAAAATAAAACAAATTAACCTGCACTTTACCTTTGAAAAGAAGAAGTGAAGCGACAGAAAAGTGTTTCTGTGTAAGAAAAAATCAGAGAGAAATAGTATGTGTGTGTTTGTGAAGGTCAAAGTAGGAGGGGTCTGACGTTAAAAATCCATTTTCTCTCTCTGCTCCAGGCTTAGCCTGCTCTTTGCCTGTACAATCAGTCAATCTATCTTTCCAAAGACCTGCAGATTAGGATAACTAGCGTTTCCAAATTTTTCCAGTTGCCAAACATGTTACTTAAGAAGTGAATTGGTTATATTAGTCATTGTGGGCTTAATTTTATTAATTGGTGCTATGGACGTTAATGAATTACTTCCCTTATCCATGTAATTAATGAAAATCTTAAATAATTTCAAGTGCATATCAAATAATACAAGTGCAACCTTAGTTACTTTTTTTAAACATTTAACAGATTATCTAATGAATATCTTTTATTTTGCCTGTGTGTGTGTGTGTGTGTGTGTTCTGTCATTCATCTACACCAGTGCATCTAAGAAGCGCATGCAGAGAGTGGCTAACATTTCCATACTGGCCATGTTCGTCATGTACCTGCTAACCGCCATCTTTGGGTACCTCACTTTCTATGGTAAGGATGTGCTAAAGGTACAAGATAAAATGTTTATATTCAGTGTTTATGCATGAATGTAGTCTCTAAATCTGATGTATACACTCTGAAACCTGTGTGTGTATGGTGTGTAGGTTATGTGAATGATGAACTCCTGAAGAATTACAGCACCAACGACATACTGATGCTGTGTGTGCGCCTGGCAGTGCTGGTGGCCGTCACCCTCACAGTGCCCGTCGTTCTCTTCCCGGTAAAATACACACATTCAGAAAGACACAGACTCACACATGAGTTCTTCTTGTTTTTAGTTCTTGAATCAGTTGTAGTCAGGAATGTATAACGCAGTCTGGAGATTTCTTTTTGTTAAACAGCCGTGTGCATTGTGCGTGTTTTCAGATCCGCCGTGCTGTGCAGCAGCTGCTCTTCCCTGAAAAACCTTTCAGCTGGGCTCGCCACATCCTTATCGCTGTGGTTCTCCTTACCTTAGTCAACATACTTGTCATCTTTGTCCCTGACATCAGAGACATCTTCGGCGTCATTGGTGAGCTTCAATCAGTTAGAACTAAAACAAAATTGGGGTGGTAAAGTGCTCGTCCTATCATTCGGAGATTGCGAGTTCGATTAACCTCTCGCAGCTGGAGGTCTAGAGAGAGCTGATTGGCCGAGCTCTCTCATAGGGGAGAGATGAGAGGTACTTAGTGCTCCCACATTAATCCCGGCTCTACAGCCAATCAGGGGCGTCTGTGAGCTCATGCATGTGGAAGGAGCGGATAGCGCTGTCCTCCGAGTGTGTTACACTGGTGAGCGAGCAGTTCGAAAAGATGTGGTCGGCTGGGGTCATGTGGTTCCGAGAAAACACGTGATAGTCTTCAGCCCTCCCAACTGACTAGTAGTAGTAGCCTTAATATGGGAGGCCCCTAGTGACGGGGAGGAATTGGACACGACTAAATTAGGGAGAAAATCAGGAAAAGGAACTAAAACAAAATTAACAACAATAATGGTGCAGACTTAACTTGCGGAAAACCTTTGTCTTTCCAGGAGCCACATCAGCACCTACTCTTATTTTCATACTACCTGGTATATTTTACATTCGCATCATACCTGAAGAACAGGAGCCACTAAAATCTCGGCCAAAGATCCAGGTAAATTTGCTATACTATCATTTTGAACATGAATGATGAATGTTCAATGTCCTAAGTTATGTGTTGGTCAAATGTTCACATTTTACACAGGTTATTATTATTTTGAAAATAACATGTTAAACTTAATCAGATTCATGCTATAAAATGGCAAAAGAAGAGAAAAAATGCATTAAAAAGAATTATTCAAGCTGCTATTCATCAAAATTACATCTGGTCAAGTGGATTTGAAGAACAAGCATGCACACTTTTTACTCCTTAGGTTTTTTACCTGTACAATCAAACACACATCTGGTCATGTTTATTTCATCTCTTTATAATAGCTTGACAAAATATTTGAATGAATATTGACGTCAATTAAATCTGACATCTAGATTTAATCTGAATCTGAATACTTAAAAAAATATATATATATTTGTTATAAAACAGATTTTCTACTCGATTTTGGTCCTCAAGTATCCAGCTGCTAATTTTAAAAAGGGTTGTAAAAGACAAAATTTTTGGACCATAATCACGTTTCTCAAAACCATGTTTTGTTTTCAGCAACTTCTCAGACACACATCTTTAATTCCATTTCTGTAAACATTTATTTGACTAACATTTCCCTCTCTGAAACTTCTAAATGTATTTGTTTCTCCAACTCTTGGATAAATCTAGCCAACTTTTAATTTATTGCCACTATTTGTCCACCAGCATCAATTAAGGTGTATTTGACATAATTTGAATATGAGCGTATATATGAGCACAAATTGTGATGCGATGACCTCATGACATATTCTTATATTTTAATTCCAAAGTCTTTACAGCTTCAAAAGTCTCAAATATGATCATAAAATCTAAAGCCTGATTCATGCTTCTGCGTCAAGTCTAAGTAGACCGCCGGTTGCGAGTATTTATGCGCGGGCACTGGAGTGTCTGTTTCGCTCTGCAGTTACACCACCGAAACGCTAGTTGTCAGCGGAGATTCCGTGCCACTGTGCTGAGTTTCTTTACCCATCTCTGGTGAACAGAAATCCCAACTTCATTAACCTAATCTTCTCTCAAACAAAACTGCAATGAATAAATATTACTGTACTTTTCTGTCTTCCATGGTAAATATTACATTTTTACATTACATTTAGAAAATGTAAATAAGCATTGCCAGGTTGTTTTTTATAAAATTTTGGTTAAAATTAATATTCATTCACGAGACCTGTGGTGTAGACTTGATGCTGAAACATAAACCAGCCATAAATGTTAGCTTTGGCCTGGAAAAACATCACTTCACCTGTAGGACAAGTCCAAAAAAATGACAACACACATCTCTACTTGTGTATAGTTAATACACAATGCTAATCTTCTCACTCGCCTGAATTGTAACCGTTTACATTTCTTTTTATTTGTTGTCCTTCAGGCAGCACTGTTTGCAGCTCTCGGCTTCCTCTTCATGGTGATGAGCATTACCTCCATTGTCATACAGTGGGTGAGTGGGGACCACGCAGTCGGAGGACACTAACAGACATCAGCAGAGCAGTAAGGATGCACACAGAAACTCACATTTCCATCATTAACTATCAAGCTCACGGACCTCTAAAACTGACCACGTTGCATCAGCTGGAAAAGGAAGTGAGACTTTGCTCTGTGAAGACCAAAAACCCCATCATCTACCACCTGTATAAATACTGTACCTGACACCTGCTGGATGGATGGTTGGATGGATGACAACAGAATGGGCCTTTGTATTATTTTTTTAAGCGTTGTTTATGTGTATGTGTCTAACATTGGATTTAATTTGAACTGTGAGGAGAAACAACACTGATGAAGTGCTCTAACATTCCAACACCCCTACAGTAAACATGTTCTTTCTCTTAACCCATTTGTTCTCATCCTGGAGTAATTTGCACTGCAGTCTACATGGCTTGCTTAATTTTGGCTTTAATTTTATTTTATAAGTAACTTTTTTTTACCAAAGACAAATACTGAAGATAACATTATCTTAGATAACATAATATTTAAATTAAAAAAATGTTACTAAAAATAGTATTGTAACAGTTAGAGGTTAATGAAGTGGAGTTTTGTAGAGAGAGTATACTTTTACAGTCAAAAATTGTATATAATATTAGCGGTATAAAACAATACAGATGTAAAATGTAAAATATTTGTTGCACAGGAAATATCAGCAGATATAGATACTGTATATAATCCTCATTGTAGGGCTGCACAATTAATCAAAACAACAAATCACGATCTTGATTTATACATGCATTCACAAGTTCACTTATTTACTTGACAACAATCTCAGATGCTATATCGGTTACACTCGTTGCTCACACTCACCGTGTGACATAAAACACTATCAATTCACCAATCAGGCCAGAGATTAGCGAATCAGTCGTAAAACTCGATCACTTCTCTCTTTCGGTATTCCCCTGTCACTCATGTGACGTGGAACAAGGAGGCGGCGCTAAACACACTAGTCAGTTTATTGCCATGAAGTAGCTATGTGAAGCTAGAGCAGTAAAACCTTTGCCAGCTCTAAATTCTATACTGAAAACTATGTATCTACTTTCAGACTACCTAACAAACGCCGTTACATTTAGCTTATGCTGATAAACATAATAATGATATAAACGCATGCGATGATATGCTGTAGGGGAAGGGTCCAAAAAGCACAGGTGCTACTTGTTAGTGATTTTTATTTAAAGATCATGTTCAACGTGACCCTAACAACAATGTTCATCATCATTTTAAGAGCTTTAAAATATGGGGGAAAAAATATATTTTTATGATTTTTGTTTTTTTTTTACAGAAGTGTCCTGTGTAGACAGCAAGTCTTGTTCTTTTAAATTGTGTGCAATAATTGTTCAGGTTGAAAAAATGAGAATCATGCGTTAGAATTGTAATCTCAATTCCCATGGAGAAAAATCTGATTCGTGCAGCCCTACTACTTGCCAAAAGTGTGTTTTATATCATTGCAGATTGTTGAAAGAGAAGTTTGTCATAATATTTGACATTAGATTGTTTTGTTGAGTTATACATAAGCAGGTATTTTTTCCACTGCCTGGCCAAAATTAAAAGTCATACACTTTTCAACACAATATGGTAGGGGAGTTCATGTGTGAAATGATTCCTCATGCTCCCTGAACCACACTTTCTCAGTTTGAGTCCTGAAATATGTCTGTGCCATCAGGGAAGAAAAACTCCACCTAGATGTGATAACCTGGTCATTCAATACATTCAGACCATCAGCTGTCTTCATTTTATTACCACATAATGGTGCTGAGCCTAGACCTGACCAACTGTAGCAACTCCAGATCATAACACTGCCTCCAGAGGCTTGTACAGTAGGCATTAATGTGCAATTCATGCGCTTCCCTTCTTACCCTGATACACCATTCACTCTGGACTCTTGTCAATTTGAACTCATCAGACCACATGACCAAGATTTTTTTCTGATTAGTCTCACTACCACATCTGTTTGTTCCCAATCCTGTGAGTTCTCATATTATGGAAATGTACTTACTTTCACTATGAAACATATCTGCGATTTTTACTGTCCATTTTTTTATGATGCAACTTCTCTAAGTGTTTAAATAATCATGATTTTTTTTCCGACTGCAGCACTATCCTTCCAGGTTTTGATAATATGCTGAAAGGTTCTTAACCCAGTTTAAGTCATTTTAAATCTCCTTAGTTGTTTTCCAATAATTTGGCTCTTCTGAAAGGTGACTTTTTTGGCCAGGCAATGTATGATGTGTGTGTTTTTACATCTTTATGTTCAAATTGGTTGCCAAGCTAATTTGAAGCAGAGTTTAACTTTCTAAGTGCATGCAATTCTATTTACAGAAAAATTTAGTTTTTGTTTTTAATAATTCAGATTAGTTTCACTGTTACATAGCATAATTTCTGTCTTCATCTCGTGTTTTACGAATTTTTGCTTTATTGCAATTTCTTCTTGTTTTAGATTGTCTACTTGGTGATAAAATTATTCTTACACAATGTTTCAATGTTTACCCCTCCATCACACTGAGCCAAGTCCCCACTACATGCATAAGCAAGGAAATTAGTGACAACAGGACAGATGTGTCTAGAACCTGACAGGGACGCTAGGAAGTAGTATGATTGATATATAGTTTGATATATGCACATTTTTTCATTCTGACCCTGTTCTTAAAAATATAGAAGACTACTTCCAAAAAAATATTGATCCTGTAGCAGAGGGAATGATGTGTAATGATTTGTGAAGGACACATGACCACAATGTAATGTAGTAAACCACAAATAGTTTGTGCGGTGGCTTGGAAAACCCTTAACATGATAAAAATATAGTAATTTTCTAGTATATAGGGTTAATTTGAAACCAGCAAAAAAGTTACATAACAAAATCAGGTTATTTCCAAAAATTCTAATTGAAATAATTGTATTTAATTAATAACATAGATTTTAGCCATCGCTACCTGACAGCATGATCAAAGCATGACATTCAACAATTCTTACCTTGTATGATCTTGGCAAAAATCTAAGCATATTGAAGATTTAATAATGAACAATACCCTTTTTCATGTCATATTAGTGAAATATATATGTATTTCTATAAAATATTTCTTAAAAAAGATAAGCTTTGGCAGAATTCAACAGCAACATTATCTGAGTTTTTTTTTTTAACTATCACAAACAATTTCACAATGACAAATAGGTATTACACTTGTATAAAAATGTGTGCACTTTTATCTTTTTGTTTCTGTTTTTTTTTTTTTATCACACATTGATTCTTCATGTCTTCATTTATGTTTGCTTTAACCAGCTTTGGAAGTGCGGTTTCCTGTAGGTTACATGTACAGTATTGACACGTTCGACCAAAGTGTTGCCAAAGCGTCATGACTAAGAACATTTTATGTACATTTAAAAAAAAAATAAAAATTGTGACATGGACCAAACTTCTGTTGCACGAAATTGTATAAAAATATGAAAATAAAGATAACTTATTTGTACATATTTTGTCATATGGTGGGTCTACATTTTATATCTAAATAAACTGAATGATTTTACAGAGGGTCAATCAAAAATACCACATGATTGTTAACCATGCATGATTCAAATTAATTCATGTAAATGTTAATGTACATAATGACATTTATTTGGGGTAAAAAAAAAACTGTGTGATTTTGTTATTTGGTTCAATAAACGAACTGAAAGAAATATAAATAAGCTTTGTATTTATTTAGATTGAACAGTTTCTCCTTTTTAACTTTAATATTCCACCAGTGTTAAATATAGGGCTTAATTTATAATGAGAAAATGTGTACTAGTTTTCACATAAACTTATAATTTACATTATTAAAAATATACATAGATGCATAAAATCATGCAGATAGAGGTCACTGTTAAGCTTCATGTTAAACATCAAAATAAACAAAATCTGTCATTACTGTGACTTAAATAATGGCTTGGTTGTTGGTCCCAGATGGGCTGGTTTGAGTATTTCAGAAACCGTTGGTTGATCTCTTGGAATTTTCACCCAAAACAGTTTCAAGTTCACACAGAGATAAAAATGTTGATTGAGAAACAGTTTTGTGTGGAAACTCTCTTGTTAAAAATACCAGTCAGGGGAACATAACCAGATTGGTTGGACATACCAGGAAGGATATAGTAATTTAGATAATCTCATTACAACCATGGTGAGCAGAACTGCAACTCAGCATGCGCAATCTTATGGTGGATGGGCTAGAACAGTAGAAGGCCACATCGAGTTCTACTTCTGTAATCTAACAATACAAATCTGAGGCTATCATGATCACAGACTTACCCAGCGATCAAAGATTAGGAAAAACATCATCTGTTTTTTTTTTTTTTTCCTGATCTTCAACTTACCAGTTTGGGTGAGGCCACGGTAGCCTCGGATTTTTGGCTGACAGGGTGGAACCTAATGCTTTTCTCCTGTTTCTGAAAAACTCAAATCTGCGGTTCTGGCACCAAAAATCATGCCATGCAGAGATTACACTAATTCCCTATTCTGATGTTTGATGTGAACATTAACTAAAGCTCTTTACTTGTATCTGTATGATGTTTTGGCATCATGGTCCTGCCATATTATTGGATGATTAGGCGGTGCAGTTGTACAGTTGTTCTTTAATTCTATGGACAGTGAGTGTACATCTCTTTAAAAAGGCAGAAAGGGGAAACAGCAAGCCCAGTGCTGAAGCACCCAAACTAGAGGAAGTCTATTGTTAGCAAACTCATTAGACTGTACGTCCTTGTTTCTTTCTGTTTGCATTTTACTCAGTTGACTGTATTTACAGTGTGAGACAGGGGAGAAGGGACTTTTTTCTTTTTACTATATTAAAAAATAGAGTGACCTATGTCGCAGTACAACATAAATAGCATTAAAAAAAAAAGGGGAAAAAAAGGTCTGTGCATGTTGGTGCTTTTATAAAGGGGGCGTTTAAGTCAAATTAGGACTTTTGCATAATAACAGAAGAGTTATTTTTCTGTATAATCCCCTCCTACACTAATACACTCAGTGTTTCACTAATGCTTGGAAACCATTAAGGTAGAAAGTTTTCTCAGTACGTCAGAGCCAGTTCCTCCCAGGAACTTCTTTAATGGTCAAACATGTGGAGTGATGCCAGGACTGTAAGTGGGATGTGGCAATAACTCCCAGCTGAGTTCTTGTAATGTCTAAGTGGTGTTTGTGAATGAACAGTTCCCACAGACTGTTGCGTCTGTTCTGCGTCTGTTGATGACCAGATGCTTGTAGATTGTTACGGATCAGGCGTTCCACTTTCTGAATGTTCCCAGGAACGACTCCGGTGGGCTTTGAGCCACCTCAACTAGGATGGTCATTCACGGACTTACGGCCTTCTTTAAAATGTTTGCACATTCAAATGTTTTACTGCGGCTAAGAGTCTCATCACTATACTGTGCTTAGTTTCTATGTCTTTTGTAACTTTTATTCACTCACAAGAAATTTCACCACATGTCCTGGAACCAACTCGAACAGCGCCTAGTTTGTACAAAATGTCTTTTCTCATCTCAGTAAACAAAAAAAGGGTGAAGATGAAAGGTGTTGCAGTTTCTTTACATATGCATCATCACGATCCATTTTAAACATGTATCACATGTGCCTAGATGTGTGCAGGTTTTTAAAGCCCACTTCCAAACAGTAGTTATTACTATATATGAGTTTGTACCTGCTTGCAATACTTTGTAATATATAAAAGCTACAGTAGCTGTGTTTGGTGGAGCACCATTCCCGAGAGTGCTTATATTTAGTATAACAGCACTGGGATGCTTCACTGTGTATCACTCCAGTCATCTGTGAAAAACTCAGAATTTTACTTACATTGGCAGTGGACATGCTTGAGTATAAAGTTTGCTTTAAACCACGAACACTCATCAGACGTAAGAAAGAAAGAAGCGATGCCAGTTTTACTGGAAGCATCATTAGCATTATTGGTGTTAGAGCACCAACTAGAATCCATTTTGACTAGCGGTGCTTAAATTGACAGCCATATTGTATCTGAAGTAGAGCTGTTATATACACAAATCAGCCATAACATTAAAACCACAGAGAGCTGACGTGAAAAACATTGATTATCTTGTTTCTATGACACTGGCAAGGGGGTGAGATGTACTGTATTAGGCAGCAAGCGAGCAGTCAGAGGTGAAATTTGATGTGTTGGAAAGAGTAAAGATCTGAGTGACTGGCAAGGGCCAGATCTGAATGGCTGGATGACTGGGTCAGAGCAACTTTAATACCAGTAGGGTTTGTGGGGTGTTTCTGGTAGGCATTGGGACCAATAGTGATCCAAGGAATGACCGCTGATGAACCGACAGGGTCATGCTTCCTGTTGGCGAGTCCATCTGGTCCGATCCCATAGAAGAGCAACTTGCTGAAGTTAAAGTATCACCGCTTGCTGCAAAGTGGGGCTAGACCTGCTGCTAATGACTTGGTGCCAGATCAAACAACGTGTGGAATCCATGCTTTGATAAATCACAGCAGTATCAGCTGCACATGGGGAATTTGCACAGTATTAGGTATGTATTTTTATCTTATGGCTGATTAGTTTAAAAGCGGTGTTGCACTCAATCATGCAGTTATACAGTAGAGTATGTGTCCATATTCAGTATTGCCACACATTTGCATGTGCAGTATTGCTTATTGTCATGCTCTGGCCCTTGTTGAGTTTTATCATAGTTCAAAATTTTATGAGACCTCAAAAACACATTGTTCCCTTTCAAAGGCTACACTCGATGCTGCGTGAAAACGCTATGGGAACATCTTGTCATGTTGCCGGTTGT
>JAOVVB010000032.1:5136465-5150325 GCA_028570985.1 Heterobranchus longifilis
CCATAGCGTTTTCACGCAGCATCTCGTTCCCGCCTTTTCAGGGAACAGGGTTACAGCAAAGTAACCCGAGACGTTTTCTACCAAAAGGTGCTGAAGTTGTCCTCAGTTTAATGATCACAGATTGAGCGTACATTAAGGACCATGTAGCTAGAAAGCCGAGCATTTGTTACTGTATGTATGGTACGGTTAATAATCTTTGCATGGATGAATGGGTTGGTCACTTTGCCAGACTGTAAATCTGTAAGCCCTATACACATTTGCTTATGAATTTCACATGAATTTCGAGTGACTAAAATATTTTTTGGGCTGTGAATATCACGTGTTTTATCTGTCATCAGAAAACCAAAAACACTATTCACAAAGTCTGTTCAGTGTAATCATTGGTGCTGAGATATAAATAGATATATAGATATCTTTCAGACTATTGAATTATATGATTATATGATTATATTTCAATAATCAGATCAATTCAACAGGTATTTTAAGGTCAAGTGTTATCTTTTAGGAGTAAAAAAAACAAACAAATAAAAACAATAATTTCTCATTTTGCTTATCAGAATTCAGGAGAAATTACTCCTGTAATGTGATAGAAGATAAATATTCATCAATATTTGATCAATATGGCCAATTATAATTTGAGTGGTGGCTTGAGTCACAAAACACAAAGCAGGTAACAGTGAAGATGTACATGTATTAAAATCTAGAAATTTGAAACCTTATTTTTAAATTATTGTACTTATCTTGGTTTAACCCTTATGATTTCATGGACAGCCCTAAGGCATTTTCAAAGGATAGTCTATGAAAAATAATCAAGTCACCTCAAGTCAAGTAGGCTTTTACTGTCACTTCAACCATATACAGTTCAGTACAAAGTGAAACGAAACAACGTTCCTCCAGGACCAAGGTGCTACTGTACATACAACATAAATTAACATAATTTAACTAAAAACTAACTTAGATACCTAATTAGCCGACTAGCTGGAACAAGACAGATTGACATTTTAAGTTAATAGAAAACTATCTACGTTTTATACAAATAATAAATATTCCCCCACAGTCCCTAGTTGAATTACTGTACACAGGTTTCTAGATGGATGGATGGAATGTGAAGGTAAAATACTATATAAAGGTGACTTAACACATTAGTGCCCTCTAGGGGTGGTAAATATATTTAAAGCATAATATTCTTTCATTCATTTTTTTTAATTATGTTTACCCTGTGCAGGGTTGTTGAATTAGGCCTGTAGCCTATTCCAGGCAACACAGTGAACAAATCAGCACTGGCACACACACACACACACACACACACACACACACACACACACACTCATTAACTTACAAACACCAGTCAGCGTAAAGCACATGTCTTTGGATGGAGTGTGGGTTGAAACAAACAAAAAAAAGCCATATGAAAACTCCATGCACAACGGCTAGAGGCGAGATTCGAATCCCCAACCTTTGAGGTGCGAGGCCACAGTGCTAACATTTTTTTTGGGGGGGGGGAAACTACCTTTTATAATAGCCAGACACCGTACTATAAAAACTGCTGTCTTCTCAGCTACCCATTAGTTTTCAACAGTACAAGTTGAAAAAGAGAAATTAAACTACAGCTGCATCATATGAGCCTTGCATAAGTATATAACAGCATCCATGAAGATTGAGTCTTCAGAACCTGTAGCTTTAGGGTAATGGCTCTGAAAAGCCATTTTACTTCGTATTAGTGACACTTCCTGTTATTTTAGTGACACTTCCTGTTCCACTGTCATTCTGAGTCAGTGCAAAACTTTCTGTGTTTCACATATCATTCATGGTATGAAGCTGTATTCTTAAACACGGTGAACCTTATCCTCAGAAAGGACAAATCCACTTTGCTGCATGTCATATATTTATAGATATTTTTCATATATATATATATATATATACTGTATATATATATATATATGTTATAGGTCTTGAAGTGACATCTTAAAGTAACTAGTAGTAAAACATCAGTTTGTAAGCAAGGGCACGATTGAGTGTGTGAAAATAGAAAAGAGAAAGAAAAAAAACCCAAAGTGCTTGTCCACTTCCTGTGAGAAGCCTCTGTTCGCTGTTTGCTATACAACAGAAGTAGGAAGAGAAACCTGTTTGTGTTGAGTGGGGTCTGCTGAGCTTAGAGGGAGAAAGAGAGTGTGAGTGAGAGAGATCCTGCTTTCTTTTACAGCTCTGAAACCGGTTTAGGGTACAGTAGTGTGTAAGGGCCGGCGGGTGGTCATGAAGCGCAGGTCAAAGGAGAAAGTCCAGGAGAACGTGGGCAGCCGTTTGCTCACTCCTCAGGAGAATGAAAGAATTCTGGATCTGCTGGGCAGGAGGTGTGTGGTAAGTACCGTACGCCAGCCTATTGTGGGGCGAGGTGGGTTGTGGGGATCTGGATCTTTTGTTTCAGTGCTCCTTCATTCTACAGTGAAAACTGCTGCTTCCTGCGCTCAATTCGATGTGGTTGCAGGTTAAAAGATAAATTTAACAGTGACAGAAAATGATTGTTTTGATGTGATGTATGAGCGCTTGATTAGCTTAAATCATACTGTTATACATTTTTAACCAAACCGTGCCAATACGTCCCAATATTTCCCACATTTCATTTATTTAAATGGAATAATTAATGACTTAATTTGCTCTTTTCTTGCTTCAAGATACTTGATGCATTGTAGTCGTCCTAATTTTCTGGTGTTTAAAATGACCCATACATGGGGCAGAACAGATCAAAGAACGAACCTGACTACTTATTCATTAAGGGCTTTTCTTAAGGGATTGAACTTACAACCTTTCTTGTGTCTTGCAAAGGACTTTATTCATTACTGTTTTCACATCAAATGAAAAACCAGAGACATGCTTCGAATACTGCTGACTTTAAGAGAAAAAAAAAAGAATAATTTAAAAATAAAGAAGTTTTTTAAAACAAAAAAGTTTTTTAAAACAGTTTAAAAACAAATATATATATATCAGTAAGCTCGTGACAGAATCAAGGGCACACAAGGCTCACCCATGCACGTGGGGACCAAAGGCCAGACCATCAGCCCCGACCCCACAGAATAGCCAATGGAGCACAAATCGCTGAAAAAAATGTATGATTAGTGTTATAGAAAGAAGTGTATAATATGTTATAATCTTAAAGTTAAGGCGTATATATTAATAGACATAAAATTTTGGATTAAAGTCTAAAGCTTGCTAACTGTCAGTGGTGAAGTAATGTCTTAAAGTGAATGTGAAAGTCAGCTTCAGAGAATGTAGGGATCCTCCAAATTTGCAAAAATGTATTAGGATATTTTGATATTATGATATTTAGGTTTTTTTTTTGGCCTCTTTGGTCACTGATGAAGTCCTGTGTAATTAAGGGATCACACACACATAATAATAATAATAATAATAATAATAATAATAATAATAATCAAGCATCAGGTAGAAGGGTTGTGCTGAATTTTATCCAAATGATTGTTTCGCTTTCTATGAACATAAAGCTGATATGATGATACATATTAATATTTGTTCATTGTAAAATTACCATGAATAACCAGGACATAGTATATAATAGAAAAGTAAATAATAGTTCATAGACAAAAAAACGTGCATACATTTTTTGGATATCCTCTGACCTAGTCGTTATTAATAGGGAAGTTGTTCTTAAGCTTCCTCTATAGGTCTATTGCTAAACAGTACATCCTAAAACTTATAATGCATACACAGTTACAGTACACTGTCTGTCTTCCATCATCATGATTATTTGAACTCAATTGTAACTTCTCTTTATGTCAATATGTTATGTTATTCACCATATATATAGATTTTTATATATATTATATCATATGTAACATACAATATACATACTGTATAAAACTCCCCCATCTTCTCCAAATAAATAAATAAAATCTCACTTGTAAATGTAAATTTATACAAAAAGAATGTTTATACAGAAAATGTTGCTGAAGGCATTTTATTGTATGCATACTTGACATATTGCACACTGAGTCAAGACACTGCTACTGTACAGTACAAGCTTCCTCTGTTTAAAATCAGCTTCACTGTGAAGACTTGTTACGGAGCATGCAGAGCTGACTTGCTTTGCTGTAAGCAAATCTTGTGTGAAAAATCTGATTTGTACTGAACGTCTGGAGCCTGAACTCGTCCGTGTTATACAGTTCATTGATTTGATTATAATTCATCAGCGTATAGGTTGTGTCTGTACGGAATTATTAAGAACTATAAAAAAAAAAACTATTACAAAATAGACCTTATTAGCCAAGCTCTAATCTAGCTCCTGTTAGCTTGATAGTTTATTCTGTGTGGGTTACAAGGGGTGGGGTTGATGTATCAGGGTGCTTTTGGCAAGAGATATGTTTTAATATCTTGTAGGGGACTAAATATGACAATTGACCTCATGCGGACATGTGACTACTCAAAATGAGGAATTTTAAGGTTTAGATCTAGACACAGGAGTAAGCAGCTGCATTGATAATTATACAAATGGTGGTTCCTCACAAGGAGAAAAAAACAAGTGCATGTGTGTGTGTGTGTGCGTGTGCGCTTTATTGTTCTGCATGCTTGAGATAGCAGTGTGTCTTGAGGTGTGAAAAACAGTCCTTTGCATCTAAAGCTTCTTTCTGAGCAGTGGGCAGGGGTAACAGAGGAAGTTGTGCTCTAGACACTTCCTGTCACGATTCATCTACCATGTAGCCAGTAACACAGTCTATTTGCAATCTGGTTCCTATAAAAACAAATTCATCATCAGGCCAAATGCAACATATTTGCAGCTGCACATCTATCGATTCCTATTGATCAAGTGTTGTGATTAAACCATAATAAATGATTTGATACTAATCACATGTTTGCTATGTGTTGTCCTGTGTGTTCGTGTTGTCTAGTCACTGTGTACGACAGTGGTGCAGTTGTTCATGGCTCTGCCACACAGCCCTGGCAGCTGGAATCTGCAGTATACAGGCGTGCTCTGCTTCGTAAAGGACAATCCTCAACGCTCCTACTTCATCCGCCTCTACGACATCATGGTAATGAGATTTCCCCACTTTTATCATGCTTTAGGACCTCGGGGCTAGAAAATACCATTTTGTCACAAATGTACATATAAACACAAAGTTTAAAAAATACACAATGAACAAGGACTTAGGAAAGAAAGATTCAAGATTTAAGAATTTGATTGAAATGCGATTGCGACAAACTTCAGACTGTGCAGATAAAAAAAAAGAAAGATAAAAACACTCTAATAAGAATACGAATAAATATGTACAACAAGAAAGCATTAAAACATTATTTTCCCAACAAAGTATGATTTTAAGGTTATGTCTGAACTTTAATAAATTGGTGCCAAGAACGTGTCACTTCCTGTATGTCTTTACTCCAGCTGTTTTCAGTTCCTTCTTATTTTTTTTTTTTTTTTTGCCTTAAGAACTTGTCCTCAACAAGTAAAGTCCATGCTCAATTTACTTCAGGTCAGGCACTCAACTTGGAAATTTGCAAACATTACATTTCTTTGCCTCGGTAAAGTTTTGTGTTGCTTCCAGAATATACTCCAGTTCATTGTTCATCTGCACTGTAAAGTGCAACCTTGAAGTGTGTGGCTTAATCTGAGCAAAGAAGCAATATTTGCAATATAGGAGGTGGTATCAAAAAGTTTTGAGACTAGTTTTATAACACACCAACAGATGGCAGCACAGAGCTGACTGCATAGTCACAGGAAGCACGACCTTCATAAGTCAGTGTGCCAAAAGACATCGTCCTGTGTACATCTGGCGCTGTGAAACTAGTGCTATTTTGACCATGTACATTACCATGTCTGCTATTTCATCATGAACAGCAAGTTAGAACAAAGAGTAAAAGTGAAATTCTGAGTGAAACTGGGCAAAACCGCCGAAGAGACGTTTGACATGATTCTGCAAGTTTGCGGTGATGTTTTCCAGATGTTTCGAGTGGCACGCATGCTTCAAGAACATATAAGCATAACCCTCATGTGTGATTTGACCATCCGCTCTGTTGCTGCAAAGTTGGTCCGTCCCCAGACGGCTGTCCCAGGAGCAGAAAGAACAATGTGTCAAAGTCTGCCGAGAACTCCGTCAGCATGCCGTGGATGACCCATCCTTCATGTTGAGGATCATTACCAGTGATTAAACCTGTGTGTAAGAACCTGAGATGGGATGAGAGCCCGTCATCTCCACGACCCAAAAAAAGGCAAACCGGTCCCAAGTCTATGCTGATGTCCCAAGTCGTCTTTTACGCCATTCACGGCATTGAGCATTAAGAGTTGGTCCCCAGGGTCCAGGCTGTCAACAGTGAATTCAACTGCCAGGTTTTAAGACGTTTGAGGGAGGACATACGATGAAAGTGATAGGATCTGTGCCACAATACCCTGGTAAAACAAATGTAAATATAAAGGGAGCAGTTCTAGTTTCAGTCATCCAGTCATCACCATGTCTTGAAGGGGTGTGATGGTCATGAGCAGTTTCTTCCCTTTTCCACACTCGCCTCTTTTCATCATTCTGGTACAAGATTTTCTTTTCCCTCATCCATTCATAGGATGTTGTTTTTCTCTTTGTAGCAAAAATAATGTTTTGCTCTCTCTCTCTTACGAGGTTGTTTTAGCCTGGTAGAGGCTAGCAGTGACTGTGCTTCTGCCTTCATATTCAGACTTAACATGCGTAAATCGTATATATGCACCTCCTAAATTTCTGAAACAGCGTTTACGCACCACTGACTAGTGTCAAGGCAGCTTTAAAATGTGTTGAAGTTATTCCTAGAACAACTTCTCAACTTCTCTTATTCTTGTTGTTTTAGCAGATCAAACCATATTGTATTCTATGTCGTGTTGTACATATTCTTTTATATTATTATAGCACTAACCAGTCATGTGATTTTTTTCTTTATTTTTGTAATAAACAATTTTTTTTTCCGCTGGAGTGCATGAAGGATTGTCCAGATATTTAAAAAAAAATCATCCATAGTGTCTTTCGTTTTAAATACTCTTAATTATGATGAAACTTCATAAGCTTTTATACTGTAGAACAATGAATTATTCTTAAAGATTTAGTCTTACAGAGAGATAGAAACAGACAGACAGACAGAAAGTGCATTACTTTTTTGGCAGGGCAGTTTATATAAGAGAAAGAAAAACATGATAATGCATGTATATATACATATATACATACAAACATACAGTACAGTATACAGTATATACATTCAATTCAATTTAATTTGTATGGCGCTTTTAACAATTGACATTGTCGCAAAGCAGCTTTACACAATCAAAAGACTTATTCAAGTTTGTATGAAATGTGAATGTGTCTGAATCAAAATGATAAGATATATATGATAAGATATATATATATATATACAGTATACACACACACACACACACACACACTTACAGCCCTTACATTTTACCACAGTTACAAGTACAGCAATGGCTGAGACTTAACAGGAACTTCTAATGCAAATGCAACACTTTAAATCAAATATAGATTTATTTATTTATTTAAAAAGAAAGAAAGAAAGAAAAAAAGAAAGAAAGAAAAAATAAATCACTGTAAATTATTCTATGTAATGAATACTATACTGAACCTATACTGAAATGTGTCTCTATCCCAGGGAGGTAAACTTGTATGGGAACAGGAACTCTTTAGCCAGTTCTCCTACTACAGACCCAGAAACTTTTTCCACACCTTCCATGCAGATGTAAGTATTCAGTCAATTTTTTTGTTGTAAGAACGCAATTATAAATTAATGTATGCTTACATGTTTCTCAACTGCTATAAGTTGAAGTCCGTTCAAAACCGCAAGTGCAAATGATCTCTCTGGGTAGTTTTCACTCACTGGTGATTTGTACTGGTGGCTCTTGTGGGAATCCTTTTAAGACCTGCACCCTCTATGTGTTAATTTTTAGGATTGCCAGGTGGGCCTGAATTTTGCAAGTGAAGAAGAAGCTGAAAACTTTTTCCTTATAGTGGATGACAAGATCAACCAGAGAAATAAACACTCGGGTCAGTTAAGCAGGCTTGGCCATGAATAAGCAAAGGTCTTGGTTTAGCGTTGTCTAAATTCTGTATATCATTATCGAAAATGATATACTGGTGTAGGATACCTAATAATTTGAAATGCTAATGACTCCTTGTTGTATGCTATCTTTAGAGAAGCGCCAGGGAAAAGGCCAGTCTATCAGTCGAGGTAAACTTAAGTTTTTGTAGAGTTAAATGACAGACAGACAGCATGCACATATATTTCTACTTTGTGAAATTGTATTATTTTTGTCAGATTATGATGCATTGCCACCACTACCTCCAAATGGTAAGTAATGCGTTAACAATTATGCCTTTAACTTTTTACATGCCACACAATTTGTGATCTGTAATTAATTATTTGAACAATCATATTGTTTCCATTGCTTATATGTGGTCAACCTTTTAATTCTAGGTTCTGGAAGTCAGAATGCACTTCCGCTTGGAAATTTGAACATCCAGAATCAAGCACCTCCCACCAAGTCAAAGAAAGACAAAAAGGAGAAGGAGAAGGAGAAAAAGAACAAAAAGAAGAGCTCTAAATTATCTAAGGCAGCCATTGGAGCACCTAGTGGTTTTACGTAAGTTATAAAAAAAATTAAATGTTGTGGGCTTTGGCTTTTTCGGATCAACATGCTGCTTAAGACCAATCACAACATGTTTTTCTTTTTGCCTGAGATCCAGTGGTGTAAATATGGTGTGGTGAAGAAAAACAGCATTCTGTTGAGGTTTATGTTTTATATGTTTCAGGCATGTTGGGCATCTTGGTATGGACGCCAATAGCGTGGACCCAGATTTGATGAAGCTGCTGTCACGTGCTGGAATTAGTGAGGCAGATATGAGGGATTCTGAGACTTCACAACTTATCTACGATGTAATTGAGCGTTCAGGTGGAGTGGAAGCACTTGCGGAGGAATTGAACCGGCAGGGTAAGGTTATGAACAAATATGAATTTTTGACCTTTCGTCTTGTGGGCAAAATGAACCTTTGCATTTGGTGTACAGTATGTATTCAAAATTGCATGTCCCCTGCAGAAGCTCCTCCACCTCCACCTCCTGGTACTCGTCGGACTTCTCTTCCCCCAGTACCTGCTGGATCTTCTCAAACTCGTTTAGGGCCCTTACCACCTCCACCTGGAGGAGCTTCATCCACCGGCCCTAGGTCCTCTTCTGGACGCTCTCTACCACCCACACCTTCAGGACGCACAGGACCCCTACCACCACCTCCAGTGGCACAAGGAGGACGCAGAGGGCCCTTACCCCAACCCCCAGGTTCACAGGGAGCACCTCCAGCAAGAGGTGGACCCCTACCACCAGTACCAGGAGGGCATAGTGGTTCTCTTCCCCCACTACCAGATCGGGGTGGCCCTCCGCCATCTGCTAATTTTCAACGTAGTGGACCCTTACCTCCTCTTCCTGGAAGGGGTGGTGAACCTCCCCCTCCTCCAGGACACCGAAGTGCACCACAACGCCCACCATCAAGAGATCAAAGTGCCCCCATTCCTCCTGGACATTCTGCTGGATCTTACCCAACTTTACCAGGAAGACGGACTGAATCTTTACCACAACCTCCAAGTGATGAATGTTATTTGCTGCCACCTCCAACACTTCCTGATGATTTCCCTCCTTCCCCATCTTCTGATTTTCCTCCACCAGAGAGTGATGATTTACCACCACCGCCAATTTCATCAGAGTTCTACCCACCTCCACCAAATGATTGGAACGGTTCTGCAAGGGTCCCAAATCCACCCTCGTGTAATTCTAGTATAGGAGGTCCACCACCTCCTCCTGCACCTCCACCACCTCCTGCTGCCCCAGCACCCAAATTTGAAAGTGGGCCACCACCTCCCAAAGCCAACAGTGGTGGAGGAGGAGGAGGAGGAGGAGGAGGAGGAGGGGGAGGAGGAGGAAGAGGGGCATTGCTGGACCAGATACGTTTAGGGGCAAAGCTGAAAACGGTAAGAATAACAATTTTCAAGATTTTCCAGAAAGAATATAATTATACTAATGTATGGTATTTTGTTGCCAGGTAACTGCCAGCCCTGATCCACCCCCCTCTGCTGGACAAGATACAGGAGAGGGAATAGTTGGAGCTCTTATGATGGTCATGCAGAAGAGAAGTAAAGTCATTCATTCATCAGGTAGGCAATTATTCAGTCAACTATTTTCTACTTTATTCAAATGTACATATATCCTATCATCTGATAAGCATTACTTGCAGCTGATACTACTTGTGTAAAACGGGATTGATTATTTCTTCTAGATGAAGGAGATGAATTCGATGATGACGATGATGAAGATGATGAGTGGGATTAATTTGAAATCAAGTGAAGTACTGCGTCCCACTGATCATCAGCATAACCACATAGGAAATGTGATGAATAACTGAATAATTTCAGTTTGCTCTTTTGATATATTTTCTCATTAAATTATAAACTGCTAGTTGAAAAAACACCATGAATTCATTTTGATAACCCGTTTTATTTTAAATAACACCAATTCAGCAATAACTCATTTGCTCAGCGTGTCAGACCGAGCATGTGAAATGCCAGTTCCATAATCTATGTAACATTTTAATACTGTAGTTTAAAAAATACAGTGTAACTGAAGTTCAATGTTTATATGTTAATTTTTTTTTTTTTTTTACTGAAAACAGAAGCTACTGTTTTTTATTTTGTATGATACTACAATAGAAATCTGGCACAAACTCTGTAAGCAGCAATGCTCATTTATTTCCATTATGTCCTTATATCTAAAAACAAGAAAGAAACACAATTCCTTAAACACAATGTCATACTAATCTAAATATTACTGATAAAATCATGTGTAGTTTTAGTTACCTTAAGTCCAGTGTTACTAATCATGAAGGTGAGCTTATTAGTTACTACACAATCCTATACACAGAAAAACATAGGGTTATTATAATTACATTTAAATAAATATAGCTATATATCTTGTCTGTCATGCAAAACACCTCCACCTTTTACATACTTCATAAACTCTCTACTAAGGCAAAAAATATACAACCTAAAAATAAATACACAATAATAATCAGCTACAGTGACACCCATAAAGACATTGTAGTGTTCCTGAAAAAAAAAATGGTGCAATTTTCCAAACAGGAAGCAAAACCAGGATGCATGTACAGCTTTATCTACTGAAGTACTGTTATCTGCACACAACCCATATGCTTTAATGTCCAGGAAGCAAAGTGGAAATTGCACTGGCCCGCAAAATGAATGTTTACACAAATATGCACAAAAGAAATTTGTGTTTTTTAGTCATGATCTGCAGTTACTGTAAATCATACTTTAAGGTGCTTAAACGTGAAACTCGTAAACTCATAACATTTTTGTCTGAAATACCAAATATATTATGCAGCTAAACTGGAGTGTCAGAGGATCAGCAACACCAGCTGGGTCATTAAATCTACAAATATAACAAAGAGCATTTGTTATGGTAAAAAAAATGGTCCAAAATCAGGGTAACACCACGAGACTTAAGAACGGCTGAGCAAATGTGACCCATCAAGGAACATACGAAATAAAGAAACAAGTACGCAAACTGCAGTAACAAGTAAACGAAACATAAAAGAAGAATGAGTGTTGAGTGGACGAGTCTCTTAAAAAATATAGTGTTTATGCCTGTGTCCATTCACCTCCCTTTCATTGAAGAAAGCAGAATTGGACCAGCAGGTGAATGGAGGAAGTACACAGTCTCAGTACCAGTCTCAGCCTCCACTGGGCTCGTGACCCTCCGTGTGTCTGCGGTTTGGACGTTTGCTTTGTCCTTGCTCACTGAGCTGTTCCCAGTATGATTGGCAATACTGGTGGATCACGCGCATTTCAGGCTCTAAGCGTTGCACGTTGCCAGATGGGGGACGGGCTTCGGGCTTGTGATGCCTCTCCTCTTCTTTATTCTCATCATCTGGTACAGTCAGGGCCACAGCAATGTCACGGTCCAGAATACGCAACGAGACACGTGCTAGAGTGTGTTTGAAGTTATTCTCAGTGGCCAAGCAGTGGTATAACCCGGCATCTGAGTGGGTGAGGGATTTTAGCAGGACACCTTGAGCTGTGTTTAGGACTTCTCCTTCTCTATTAAGCTGCATAAGAATAACACAGTAGAACATTACCATGAGAAGAAACTGCAACCCATTGCCACACACACACTACACCTAAATCAGTTAGAAATTACTATAAATCAAAATCATAGGTATTACTGAACCATCATTTCATGCTAGCTTTTGCACAACTGTGAGTATGAACAAATACAGTGAAACCTCGGATTGCGAGTAACGCGGTTTGCGAGTGTTCCGCAAGATAAGCAAAGATTTTTAATACATTTTGACTTGGAAAACTAACAAGTCTTGGTTTGCGAGTACCGAGTATCATGTTTTGACGCCAAGCGTCACGTGATCACAACTGAGCCAACGGTTTTTCGCTCTCATGCGCTGCGGAATTGTGGGTAATCGTCTCCTCTGCTGGGTTTTAGTGCGTGTCTCTTACTGGCATAATCAACATCCGTGCACACGTGTATTGTTTACTATAACACTGTGACCACGTGTGTCTGTATGCGTGTGTGTACAGCACGTGTAAAAGCAAAAGCAAGCATCATTAGAGAGGTTAAAAATCCATTTTCTCTCTGTATCAGCCTGCTCTTTGTGTCTGTGTGCGCACCGTGCCACACACACACACACACACACACAGACCCCTCCTACTTTCGCCTTCACAGACACACTTTCCTATTGCTCTACAAAGAGACACTGCTCTGTATGTAGTTTTTAAGAGGTGTACATGATCTTACCACTTTCCTTCTTCCGTCTTTTTGGTACAGCCATTTGACAGTAGCCTGAGGCGATCGTGGTACACACTCCAAAAACGTGCTGCTTCCCTCTACGCCAAACTGCACCGTCTCCTTCAGTTTCCTCTCAACTGTGGAGGCAAAAGTAACTTAATGTAACATCCATTGTAGAATCAGAGTTTTATTATAAACTCGGTGATGACCAAATACGAAAATAAAGTAGAATGGGGAAGTGTGATGCCATTAACACCCTATAGCTAACAGCATATCCGTAATTAAGAATGACAAATTATACTTCTTTACCATTTATAGTTACTTTTAATGCTGTAAAAGATCCATCAGACAAGTTAGTTCCTGTAAGAGCTTAGAAAATGTCAGCTACAAACCAAACACCAGCCACTGAATTTTTTATCTCGTTGAGTTTAAAAGACAGGAGAATACTGCTAAAAATTCACAGACGTACAACTTGACATTTGATTGAGAAACCACAACACCCTACATTTAAAAGACCCCTTTAGTTGTTGGAAAATCTGAAGTTATAGCTTTAACGCTCACTGTTACAAAGTACTGACACTGGATTTCAAAAATGCTGAAAAAAATTATAGACATATAATTAGTTTTTACATGTGGACATATTTTTTGTATCCTTCCATTAAAGAAAGAAAAACCCACAATAATCACTGAAATAACATGAAACTGACAAAAGTAATAACAAATTATAACTTAATGAAGATATGGATTCTTCTTTTATTAATACTATTATTAGTAGTAAACATTATAATAATAATAATTATTATTATTATTATTATTATTATTATTATTATTTGAGAATTTAACACTGCTGACCTTTGGCATTGAATCCTCGACACTGACGTAGAGGGTCACCATGTTTTACATCCTGCCTTCTGCTCCTCCTAAAAAATACAAATAAATGTTAAAAAGTTTTATTAAACAGCATTAGTAGGGAGCTTCCATTAACCTTTTACAAACCTTTTAGTAGCCTGTGTGAATGGAGTACAGCT
>JAOVVB010000032.1:5150425-5170570 GCA_028570985.1 Heterobranchus longifilis
GAGTACAGCTCTCTCCATCCCATGCACAGTAGGGGTCACGGGCCAGGCAGCAGTCGGAGCAAGCCTTACCATACACCCCACAGCGATGCAGTGACACCTGGGTAAGACCTACGTCTGACGACACGTACAGCTGTTGCTGTAGAGATGAGAAAATAAATACTGCATGTTAAATTCAACAATTCTATGTTATAAAACATTATACCACAGCACTATCGAATTCCTGAATCTGTTTGGTTAGAACGTTTAGATTAATTATTAATGTAAACATCTTTGTAAAAAACAATAACAGAGTTTGGGGCATTTTAACAGTACATTTTCCACTAGAGAAAACTCTACAGAATTGTTTTGTGATTTCTGGCTTCTTTAAAAATAAAAATGCTTTTTTTTTGTCCTATCATATACAGAAATGTAATATATGAACATATATGAATTTCCAATGTGTGTCATATATGGTTAATATACTATATTGCTTATTTTTATATATGGGATTCTCATGTAGTATGTATATTTAGTGTTAGTGTGGATATAGTATATACTAATATTCATGTATGTGTAGGTCTTGGTTAAACCATTTGGTTTAAATCATTTGCTGATATGTAAGAAATATATGCAGCTTCCTTATAGTTACAAGTATGGGTAACATGTAAGCTTGCTATTTAAAGAGCATCAAAGGGCAACCACTGCTTCTAAAAATGAGCCCTATGTAAATGCCAAAGCATGCAGTTCCTCAACCGACCACTATTCGTTGGCCCCAAAAGTGATTCAATCCCATGTAAAAATGCCTGGCTTTACAACAGAAGAAAAAATGTTTACAGCCTGGTACAAAAAAATAATAATTTTATTTTAAGTTAAAATTTTATTTATTTTTGCATATTTAAGAGTATGGGCGATTTGAGTGACAGCTACATTGCATTTGTCAAACCGTTAGCTGTCTGCTATGCATCACTTTAGCTAACCAGCTAAATGGAATCATTGTCGTTTAACTTACCACAAGAAATGCAGGAGTTGACATGATATGACATGTATGGATGATGGACAATTGGAAATTAACGTTACCATATAAAATAATGTTAGCCACCTTAACATTTTAGCTACGTTAGCTAGCTTGAGGCAACTGAGATAAATAAGCATGTTCCTACAACCAGTACCTAGGCTCCGTTTGTTCTGCCCATGTCTATAACATGTCCTGTCAGTTCCTTAGTTATTCCACTTAAAACGGTTTAAAATGTTACTACAATGCTACTTTTAGATGTTTTACCCTTTTAGCAGATATCCTCATTGTTTTAACGGGAACCGGTGTCTGTAAAACAAGAAGAAGGCATTGCAAATTATACACTCGGACTAAGCATAGTGGCATTAGTGGCATTTCTTAGCATCAAGCTAGCTGTTGGCTTCATTACCCTAAAAACTTCCACTTCCTCTAATGTCAGCTCTTCCATAGTGGTTGGATCTTTGGGAAGAACTATAACCTTTTGTACCGTTCCACGATCTGTAAAGGCAGGGAAAAAATATCGGATTGTTTCACCTTTTTAGTAGGAGGAGAAATCGAAATGAATAAATTAATTCAAGAATGAATAGACCGTAGCCAGATTACTCACCTGTGCCTAGAAAAAACACCTCATATCTCCCATCCACAGCATCCACCTGGTCCACGGCGATGGTGGTGAACCTGTAGTCTACGCCTGAGCGCACCACCAGGGGGCGCTTGTGTATAGGGTACACAGGGTGATACATGAGCGGGTGCGCACGGATGAAGTTCACAGCCTCGTCTGAGAATGCCTTAGAAGACTGTAAATTCGGTGTAAATGTACCTCCAGGACACTAGAGGAAAACCCAGAGCTACGTTACTTGACGAATACCAATGAAGCCAGTAATCCTCCTGAGAAATGCAGTAGATGTAGACAAAGTAACTATTATAATTTTTTTTTTTACATATGCATAAATGTGTGCAACTCACAGTTCCAGGTCGAGGGTAGGGGATCTTTCCGGTGTACATTGTCCATTGGTAGTTGTGCCCATGTTTGTGGGCAAAAGGCCCATTGAATACATTACGTATATCAGCCATGGAGTACACACATACAGCTGATCCCTTAAAAACAGATCTGAGGCAGATATAAGACCATTAAGTTCAGGATATGTGACAATATTATATTTTCATTTGGAGTAAAAATCCATCCTTACCCTGCAGTGGAGAAAACAGCATACACCATAGGGTTTCTCTCATCCTGGGTGGACTGAATAAAGACATCCCCTGAAAACAAGAAGCAACAGTTACTGTTTTGGTATTATGTTGCCAGTTCATCTTCTGATCTTTTAAAACTAGCCTTTCTTTCTCTTCAAGAATGACTCCCACCAGTAGAATTAACCTGACGAACCCAAAGTAGCCTAACCTGATAGAACCACCCAGTAAGTGTCCAAAACCACAAAAAGTCAACTAATATTACCAGCTGTAACCAGCCTTAGAGTTTTGTTGATCAACTCAAATCAGCCTGACCAGGTAGACCCAGCCTAACCAGTTAGAACCAGACTGATCAATTAGAACCAGCCTGACCAGGTAGACCCAGCCTAACCAGGTAGAACCAGCCTGATCAGTTAGAACCAGCTTGACAAGTTAGAACCAGCCTGACCAGTTAGAACCAGCCTGATCAGCTAGAACTGCCTGATCAATTAGAGCCAGACTAATCAATGAGAATTAGACTGACCAGCAAGAATCAATCTGAAAGTGTTCAAAAACATTGATCCTGAACAGCAAGTATCAGTATGGCCAAATAGAAACTAGTTAACACATTTTTTTCGATGTATGTTCAAATTCCCTCTGAATATATCAAACCTGACCGATAGAACCAGCATGCAAGTGTCAAAAAGCCTGCTAGAACCAGTCTGACCAGTTAGAACCCATCTATTTGTGTTCATAAGGCCTCAAAAAAAAATGAAACCAGTTAGAATTGATTTGTACAACTGCCACTGAACCAGAGAAACCTAACTATCTGAGACTAGTGACCAGCTAAAACCATCATACTGGACCAGGTTATTTTTGCATTGTACTAAATGGATGCACTATACAATGAATTATGAAGTGTGTTAAATTTACTCACTCAGCTCATCAAAAAATGTCTCCACACCATCCTCACCCATCACGGAGCACACCAGCCTGGCTTTTAGGAACGTTGTCCACTTGTTAACTAGAGACTTCTGGCCTCCCTCATCATTCTGGTAACACAAGCATGTTCATAATCACTTTATTCTGCTGTAATAAAATGCTGATGTTGGAGAACTCTAACTAATGATCTGTCCATTCCAGGCAACTTGTAAAGCAACAAGTAGCATAACGCAATATGCTATCTGACGGTCAGCTGCAAGATAATTTTTTTTGTATATTTTACATAATGAACAAGAATCTATTGATTATAAGCTAAATTATTTCTTCCTGCCATTAAATAGTTATTTATAAATTCCAGATGGGCAGTATATCTATCTTAATTACAATTCAGGTTTTTATTAATGTTCTGTTATTGTTCATTATTAAATACTTGTGAACTTTTATCTTTAACCACCGGTATAAGTTTTTTAAAAGGACCGTACCAGACACACTCGTCCCACCCTGGCCAACACGCTGGGGCTCGCTGTTCCTCCAGAGTCCTGACTCTTCTCCCGGAAGAAAAAGTAAAGCTTGTCATCATTTGCCTCGGAGCTGTCAGGAATCTGCTTTATTTGGATGAACACTGGTTCTACAATTCAGACAGAGAGGAGGTAAAAAAGAAGTAAAGAAAGGCAAGCTATCTAATTTTTTACATTTATAATAATAATAATAATAATAATACAATGTTACATTTATAACAACGCACCAGATGTTTGATTTACATTTTACATTTTTATTTACTCCTCACATTTTATTTAATATTTATTTATTCATGGATAAAACAATTCTCTCAGTTTTTGGGATGTAGCCAATAGTTAATACATTCTTCAGATTAAAAAGATAATGTGTTCTACTCATATAAAAATTCTTGTATGAATAGAAGTACTATTTTAATTCATTACTACTACATTGTTTTGTTTATTTGTGACCCTTACGAAAAAGGTTCAGGATCAGTTCGATCATCCGTCTTTAGCTTTGATTAAGTTGCACAATGTGCTGGTCAATTAATCTGTAAATGTAAATGATTCCTCATGCCCCCAGAACACTCTCACAGTTTGAGTCCTGAAATATGCCTTTGGCAATAGAGAAGAAATAATCAGATAGCCAGCTGACTTCATTTTATTCAATGTCATTCAATATTATTGGTACATCACTTTTAACATTGTCACAAAGGAGCTATGATCACATTCATTCATGATTTGTTTTCCTTCCAGGTTTCAGGAATATGTTTGACAGTTCTTAATCCAGTTCCAGTAGTTGTAATGTTTTCTTTGTTTGATGCAGGCCAAGAATTTAAACCTTTTCAACTTCTTTTGGCCAGGCAGGTTATATTCTAATTTCATTAGAATATATTGCAGCCAGATAAAAAAAAACAAAGCTGATACATGCAGGAGCAGGAGTAATTGAGAGCAATTATGGACACGTATGCTATAACTGAAGTCAAACTGTCAGGGCCATAATTTGCACGCCAAGCCGACAGAGCTGGCATTTCTACCATGAGGTTTCCCTCCAAGGTTTCTGGCAGCTTAGTGGTAGGGTTTAGTCTACACCCAATTGGTTTTAATCCAAATATCACTCACTCTCACTCACTTAACTTCTATACCGCTTTATCCTGTATTCAGGGTCATGTAATCCAAATCTAAGTATGGATATTTGAAGTAATAAAGACATAGAGGTATAGACTTTATGTGTTTCAAGGTGTTACATCCCTAATAAGTTGTATTTAGTTAACAGGTAAGTGAGGCAGACCATTTTTATTAAAGAGTAAATAGTTTACACCAAGGGCAGAACTTTGAGTTCAACAATGGGGAGTTGAGGTCTTCACTCATGTAGTTTGTACATGGATGGAGATCTGGTTTATGTATACTGTAAATTATTCCTATGATTTACACCAAGATTCCATGTAATATAACTTAACCAAATACTTACCATTGAGCCACCTGGAGTCAGACTGCTCTGTTCTAATAGCTGGCCTGGACCCCATCATCCTAAAGATAGCTGGGTCAGCACCCATAAAGTCCACATGCACACCAGCATACAGGTTGCCATCTGAAATGAGGAGGATAGCAGGGAAAGATAAGGAGGAAACCTGACATTAACTCTGTGTATGGTTCAGAGTATCTGAAAATAAAATGTAGTTGTACTTTGCTTGAATATACCCACTGATGAGAGCAGCCACATCTTCGTGATTTGGATCGTAGGAGCATTTACCCTTTCCTGAATCCACATATCCAGACACCAGCCTAAAGAGGTAGTCCTACACAGATAAAGGGAGCAGGGGCATTGCTGGGGATTTTACTCTTAGCTATGAGCTGTGCATGTCGGGGAATATGTATGTAACCTTGTTAATAGGTGTGTACCTCAGCTTTCCAGCCTCTATTTATGAACGTACAGATGGGTCTGTAAGCTCCAGTGCCACATGTGTACAGATGAGTCCTGTTCCATGGCTCGATCATACGCACAAAGTTGGCACACTCTCCCTGGAAAACAAGCACACACAACATACATGTTTTTACATTAGATAATATTTAACTTATACAGTATGGGTAATTTACAACAGAGTGTAAAAGTTTGCATACGCTTGGTACAAAATGAATTAACTTAATTCATAGGATCGGAATATTGTGGGATAGCTGTACATATATCAGGAGGTGCTGAGCAAATGACGACTGATAATGCGATTATAAACTTAGTTCTCACTAAATAAAGGCTTATGTGTCAGAGCAAATAAATTGCATGGAGGCCATTAATGTACATTTATTTGAAACAAAACACAGCTATGTGTAGACTCAGCTCATTTGTATGAGTGTGCAATCAAACTACGCTTCATTTGGATGATCAACTGTTGTAAAAACATTCACTAAGACATTATGGATACATTATGGAGGCCCTACAATAATCTTATACTATTACACATTTAATCATCCAGGTAAATCTTCTGTAAAAGTAATACAAATCTCTGTGCTAACAATTTAAAAGTAGCCCAGTTTTGCAGGAAAACCAAACCCCTGGCGGAGTGGCCTATAAAGCTTAGAGAATAACACACATAACCCTAATTTACAAAATAGAGACTGGCACAACTAAACACGAATTCAGCAACTAGTAATTTTCCAAAGTTTAGCACAGAACAGAATATGTAATTCATTTCCTCATTCATTTCCAACTTTGATTTTATGCCAACTTGCTTTTTCCTACCTTAACTGCACATGCATGAGGAAAAGAGGAGACGTTGCATGTTGCAGCATGCATGTTGCTTAGTTTGTTTTGTAGGTCAGTTTCCTACATGAAACACAACATCTTTCTTTGCAAAGAGAAAACTAATTCTGCATAAAACAGGCATAGACAGACTAGTACATCTGGCCTATTGCATTTAGAGGTGTGTTGAGAGATAATTGTGAAATATATATATGTATATAGTGAAACCTCAGATTGCGAGTAACGCGGTTTGCAAATGCTCCGCAAGACAAGCAAAGATTTTTAATACATTTTGACTTGAAAAACGAGCAAGTCTTGGTTCACGTATCATGTATTACGCATGCGCTTCTGGTTTTGACGCAGAGCGTCACGTGATCACAACTGAGCCAATGTTTTTTCTCTCTCTTGCGCTATGGAATTGTGGGTAATCGTCTCCCCTACTCAGTCTTAGTGCGCGTCTCTCACTGTACTGTTTATTGCACTGTCTGTACTGTTTATTATAACACTGTGACCACGTGTGTGTACAGCGCGCATGTAAAGCAAAAGAAAGTCTCATTAGAGAGGTTAAAGATCAATTTTCTCCCTCTCTGTATCAGCCTGTCATGTTCACACACACACTCTCGCCCTCTAATAATCGTTGTCTGTTAGTCTCCAGCATGGGTAACAGGAGGTCGGTACGGTCCACAGCACTGGAAAGAGGGGAAAGCAGCTGCCTGCCATAACCCTCACAGAAGCACTTTCAGCAAGAAACCATCTGATAACATTATGTCATCTTAGACAACACTTTGCTTCCTTAGTATCGTTTGTCGTTTATGGCTAACATGAGCTACAAAGCTAACTAGCTTCGACTACAAGGTTAACCCCTTATCAATGGCACTACTTGATGTGTTCAACAAGGACTGTACCACCTACATAGTGGAAAGAAACTGTTATAATCTGTTGATAATAAATGGTTGTTGTGGAACTGTTATATAAACAGAATGTCACGTTAGAGGTTGTGCTGTTGTGCCGAATATCAGCTTGGCTGTGATATAATCAAGTATAGTCAAGACCAAAATAAAATGTAGGTTTATAAATAAAATAATAAACTAACACATAAATAAAGAAACATCATAGTGTACTAGGTTTGGACTTTAAAAAAGACAGACTCACATGCTTTCCTTTGCCCGTCATCTGACACTCCCCCTTTCTCTGTGTTGGAGCAGGCCAATGAATCTGTAAAAGAAGAATAGAGAAAATTTTATCCTTGAATAAACAGATCTGATGTAGGAGATTTTCTTTCTTACTTTCCAAGATGATTGTAGACTAGTAAGCATGGAACTCTTGACAACCATTCATGATGTTTCATGAACGAGATCAATATAATAGGTAATACATCTCTATAATGTTATCCCAGATAGTAGATATCTGCATGAGTACATGCACCAGCTCTCCTTACAATGAGAGGCTCCTTGTTGACGTTCTGCATGTCGAGGGATACGAGGTACTCCCGGCTGCCCAGGTAAAGACGACCCTGATCCTGGTCCATATGGAGGATCCGGTAATCGCTGGTGTTGAAGGACAGGCTGAATGGTCTTGCTGTCCGAGTGTCCATCAGATCTGGCAAGGATTAGAGAGACAGACACCCATTAAACATGACCACATTATTGGTTAATGAGGCTTTCGGAATATAACATGAGGAAAAACAGTAGTTACAGGTTGTTGGTTTAAGCAATTTGTCATTAAAATCATGAGAATACACGCAAGATGGGGAATTAAATCTAATACTGTATGTACATTTCTAGATTAAATACTTGTAATAGATTATCATTTCATATTTCAACCACCAGTTGGGAGGTCAGTTGGCAGTTTTTATATCCACTGTGCATTAGAGTCTTGTGTGGTAAATACAGGTCTGTGAGCCTCTTGTCCTTGGGATCGCAAAGCTTAAGCAAAGCACTTGTTATTCCTAAGCTGCTGCCTCTGGGAACTCTCCTCCTTCAGCAACAAATCAATTTTTGAGAGCATGAAGCAGAAATTCTGGGGGGCAAAGTTCACTTAACTTAGCAATAATTTGTCTGGCTGCAGCTATCACAGTTGCGGGAAAGAAAACATTTAAAAATACATTGGATGACTGTTTCAGAGATTCTCTTTTAGACATGCATCACTATTCTTGACATTCAGGCCTGTAGTGTAATCACTAAGGTTATCGAAAGGTCTTAACAACAAAATACCAATAGTTCAGAGTGTGTTAACCATTTCAGATAACTGACAGCACTTTGGCTACCAACTCAACACACATATATCAGGAAAAGGTTAAAAATTAAATACTTCCTGTTACTTTTTTTCCCCTCATTTAAACTCATCTTTACATGACTACATGATCTAAAAATACTTATTTTCCACCAGAGTATATTAAATTAAGAGATTTAATTAAGCATAAACCTGGTTAAGTGTAGCCTTTCCGTGACTACTGTTCTCATCTTACATGTGTTTATATGCTTAAGGCTTCAGTCACACCCCATATACACGAACCAGAAACACTGCACAGAACCTTGCATCATTGTTCCTGTCTCTTCCTGAACAGTGTTCATTATGTAACAGAAATAAATCTACAAGTGGGTTAAAGTTGATCTTTGCTTCATTCACGGGACCGGATTAGCTGATATAAGTTGCTAGCGTACTTTCTTTTGTCCTGCTCTAAACACAAAGGTGCATTCTACAGTGATGCTACAGTAAATGAAAAGGGGAAAATAAAAGACGTCCACACATCTGGCAGTAATTAAACATGTGTAACCAACAGTCCTTTTAAACTAAGATAGCGTAATGTTAATTAAAAAAAACATTCATCTCACTTAACTAGTATATAAATTCCTTTCTTGTATATAAATGCAGTTGCCTAAAATAGACAAGTCGTCACTGAATCCATGTTTTGTTAGTTTCCCTTTCCTTTACTGGTCATCATTAACTAATCAGAAAGGATGTTTGTTTTACAGAGAAGTCAGGAAATGCGTGTACGACTTGACTCCATAAATGCTCTAAAAAGACATGAGGGTTTTTTGCTGCACGACATGGAGATGCCACCAGAATAAGAGGACCGGATCTCTGGGCAGACAGGACGCCCTGAGACAGAGGGAGTGTAAGAGAGACAGAGAGAGAGAAAGAGAGAGAGAGAAAGGAGGCTCCTGAACAAGCTGCTTCCATTCAACTTCCTTTACCATAAACACAGGACATGCAAATGCTGGCAAAACCCATGTAGTTGAAAGTGGACACTGCTCAAAGTTCAGCGCAAAAACACAACCACGTACGGCTATGCCGAACAAAAAGGTTCAAATGAGACATGGGCGATGGAACAGAAACTTGGTAGACAGTTAGGAGAGGAAAAGGTAATTGCCTCAAAACAGAATGAATTCAGTTTTAGTTATTAGTACGTCTGCAAATAACATATTAGCACATCTTTAACTCCATCAGTGCTAGCTCTAGAACGATGCAAAGAACAAAATCTAAGAACATCTTAAGCACATCAAAGAAAATCAAAGAACATTTTATACAAGTGTAGAAAATGTGGAAACAATTTTTTTTTAAGGCTTAGGTCATGGTGCGTTTACTTTAATTAGCTTGACTTGCAAGCAATGTGCAGATTGTCCCAGTACTCGGTGCTCGCAGAAATGAAGTGCTCTCATGCGTGACACTTTCTCTGCACGCTCACTTTACAATGCTATTCAATACCTCGCTCTCATTGTACTGAGCACTCTCTGAGATGCCCTATTGCTCTGCATGCTCATGCCACAGCCAGAGCGTTGAAAACTGAGAAAGATTCATGTTGTCAAACCGTTCTCATATCCTTGGCTGCTAGGTGATTCATGTATACAACAGGCGTGTCATTGGCAGTCCCCTGCTTTCTCGAGAACTTTGAGACAGTGAGGCTAAACATTTCACCAAGTAAAAAGAATGTGGTATTAATGTACCCGAATAAAAAAAATAGAGTAGTTTCTATTTGGGATCACTCAGGGCTCCGGTTTCTTTTACCAGTGTGTAAATTTGGCATGCAACGTATTTATATGTATCATATAACCGTGCCTTGTAACCAGCATCCTGTGTTGGAGTTTGTTTAGGTATTTTCGCTCTCTCTGTATATTATAGACTTCCACTAAGCGCATTCACTCGAGTTTTGCAAACAGCCCTCCTCCTCTTCAGGCGCCTTTGAGACAAAGGCCATCCCAGTGGCGAACAATGAACAATCCATCTCTGAGAACACAGAACACTCAAGAGCCAAGAAGAGAATTGGTCTTTTCCGGCCCACTGTTCTTGCTCCAGGGAAGGAGAGTACACAGGGTGAGGAGGTTAGAAGGGGAGGTGTGGGCAATCGATCCTAGAGAAATTGTTCTCATGAAGCGGGGAATATAGCAGGCTGGGCAAGAACAGTGTGAGTGGATGAGATAAGAAAGAAGCCAAAGGCCACAGATGAGTTTCAGCTGAATTATATGCACTGGTGATGAAGGATAGAGGAATCAAACAGTCGATACTGAGCCAATTCCACTGAGCGTCAGTAACTCATGCATGTTTCATGAAGTTGTGGCGTACCAACTGCACAAACAATGTGATTTGAAGAAATGTCACGTATCTTTCTCAATAACTGCACAAACATTCGCATCAGTTTCCTGTAAATCCAATGGTCTGCATTGTGGTTTGACAAGAACTCAAAACATGAGAATTGGGTCAGAGGCACTAATATTTCCGTGCTGTGTTGCAGCTTATTTCTCGAAGTTGCTGACAATTCAGTGAAATTAAACACATTTTTGCTGTTGAAAGCACTTTACTAACCTGAACTGTTTATTTTTGGAGGAAGCAACCTAATTCATCCTTCACCTGTCTTTTTCAAGTCTCTCCAAATCATTAGTGTTCACTTACACTATGTTGGCCAAAACCGTGTACAGTATTTAAAAAATTGAACTCCAACCGCAACTAGTATCAACATTATACCACAACATAAGCAGATAAATTACACAGAAAATAAGTTTATTAGTGAGGGGACTGGAAATATGGTTTTTCTGAGGCACACAGTAGTGCTTTATTGTCTAAACAGTTACTGGAAAGTATGACAGCATGTGTTGCTCATGTGCACCCAAAACCATTTCACAGTTCTGGCAAAATCCAGATGATTTTGTTGGAGTAAACTTTAGCATTAATCTACTGTAACTGAATAATCAGCAAGCCACCTTAAAAGAGTATACATTTCAGTTGCAGGTGGTTTGTTGATTGATTTGTTCATCTTCAGTATCTGCTTGATCCTGGTCATGGCTGGGTTGGATCCGGAGACTGTCCCAGTAACAATGGAAATACACAATGAAATGGATGCCAGAGAGATGTCACAGGGCACTATTCACACATCCTTTCAAACGCTCATTCACCTTGGGGCAACTTAGAGTCATCATTCCACCCCCTAGCATGGTTTTGAAAGTGGGTGAATACCGGAGTACCCATTTGGCATGCATACAAAACTCTATATAGAAAGAAACCCAAGCTCTAACTAGGGAGACCTTCTCTGTTGCTGACATACAGTATTCTACACTACGCTCACACTACACACTCAGTCACCAATTTATTGGCAACCTCAAGTTGTAGGTGTTCTTTCCATGGTACACAATTACTGACAGTAGTTAATCTGTTTCCATACACACGTTACTTTAACACAATGCTCTTGTTGATGAGGTCTAGAGGAAATAATGTTAAACTCACACTAGCCACAGTACCACCGTGATAGAAGTATTCTCGCATAGCACAGTGCAGTACACGATTTTATTTACCTCGAGGGTTATTTTTGTGTTCCTTTTGGGTGCCAAGAGAATTGATGCCTTATCAAGTATCGGCTTATTAATTGCGCTAGATACAAAAAATATTGAATAAATAATGATCATACTAGCTGCGCTGCGAGTCCAACTGAACCATGCCCGAGCCCACTATTTGTTTGTGTTTATTTTAAGTGACCAGCAAGAGTCCATTGAGTTGGAAACCCTAGAAACACGGCTATGCCTGATCGTCTTGTACTTGCACTACATGCTACCCAGTGATTGTTGCTGCTGTGCTGAAAATGATCCACCAGAATAATATGTGGTCACATAATGGTCTCTTTTCACAAATGGGGTAGAGTGGGCCTGGCACATTGTGCACTGCGGCAGATGGGTTTCATCCAGTCAGTGGTCACTAAGTGTGATTGTGTGTAGGTTGGGGAAAATCTGCTGGGTGTTAATGTTGCTAAATTCTGATGAACAGCCATAAACAGGTGGGAAAAAGACTGTTTTTGTTTTAGTCATGAACTGGGGGATGTGAAGATGTGGACCCAGCAAAATATTTCAACAGGAAATCAAATCTTGAATACTGTAGCAGAACTGATTAACATATGGGAAAATACCATAGTGCAGCTCCTTTTGTTATAACATACATCATACAATCACATAGATTAATGTATTGAGCTAGATGCCTTAGTAGCAAATTTATAATACTGGCTGTTTAAAAAAGTTGACAAGACGTCTACCAAAACACGTCTTTTCTGTAGTGTCCGTTAATCAAAAGTATGAATATGTATGGCTGACAAGTGCTAAATTATCAAACAAAACATGCTTGTTCTGACTTATTTATAGCATTAAACATTTTATTGTAATTTTTTGTGATCATTTTGCATGTGGTCGAGACACATGCAAAAGGGAAACATTTAATTTGCTGAGTCTGTACTGTTCAGTACTATATATAGTAGGAAACGTCAAAATCAATAATCCTCCATGTGCAGGGTTTTCCCAGGTCACCACACACATAACAGTGATCATGAGTTCTAGTGGAAAAAGATCGTAATATAATTGATTTAAATGGTCGTTGGCTCTGATTAATTGATAACTGACGGGCGTAGCATTTAGTTTCATATAAGTGATAACCTTGTTTTCAGGGTAGGCCTGTTTTCTTATTCACACATGTTGTAACATCTCTGATATAATTGTGAAGCTTTGAAGCGGTAGCAACGTATTCGTTTCCCTTCGGTGGCAGAATGAAATGTTAGAACAGGAGTAAGTCAAAGAGATTCCTCTTTTGTGATTCATGCACATAATTCTTATTTACACAGTAGTTTACATTTAAACGCACTCATCTGTCTCTCTTTTTATATTGTGCTAATCAGAGGACTTTGTGCATTGTCTGTGGACGTGTGTGTGCGCGGGACTGGTTGTCCATGCTGACAGGTTAATGA
This sequence comes from Heterobranchus longifilis, assembly GCA_028570985.1. Classification (NCBI taxonomy): domain Eukaryota; kingdom Metazoa; phylum Chordata; class Actinopteri; order Siluriformes; family Clariidae; genus Heterobranchus; species Heterobranchus longifilis. The sequence continues at coordinate 5,163,976 of JAOVVB010000032.1, forward strand.
CTATAATAACTGTAATTGTTTGGGATCAAAGCTTTACTTACACTGTGAAAGACTGTTAGCTGTGATTTTTTTTTTTTTTTGAGAAACCATGAAATTTATCAACAGAAAATTAGATCTACAGCGGGTACGACTCGTAGATTAACAATTAAGCAGCAAAAAAGAGCAAGAAAAATAGGATGCAGGAAATAAGTAATAACAATAATAGCATGCGTTTCAGTCACATAGTGATGCAAGGAAGAAAAAAAAAAACTTTTATTGCCACACATATTGCTAGATCCTGGGCAAAGTAAAATTGTAGTTAAGGAAACACCAGCCAAAGTTTCCACATTTCATATTGTATCTCGCCTCATATCGCATATTGCTATTATTATAATTTCCTTGGATCTTTGACAATCAGCCCAGACAGAGTGTGTTACACTGTGAATATCCGTCACAAGTCTTGGTGATAACATCCACCTTTTGTTCTCTTCTAGCAACAGTCCAGTTACTTACAGGAACTACGTTATATTACGGCATGTGCATCAATTTGTGTGTGTGTGTGTTTGCGTGTGGGTGTGGGTGTGTCTGTATGCGTGCGTGCACGCCTGCAGGTGGGTGAATGAATGACTCTGAATGAAAAAGCCAGACAACAGTAGCTGTTTTACAATAGTACAGGTGTGTGCCTGTTTATTAAAGGTTTCTGTATGTGTGTGCTCCTACCTTTAAAGGCTAAAGCCACTCTGGGAGCTGAACGCAGGATGCAGGATACACCGCAAACACACAGTACCAGCAGCAACAGGATGACTCTGGTTCCCATAATGCCCATGTGACTCAGAGGTCCTATAGAGTCCTAAACAAAAGAGAGAGGCTAAATATATCTTTAGGGCACATAAAGGAAAACACTGCTCACGGACACTGAGAGGACTTACACAGGATATGAGAAGTCAAAAAATCCAAGGAAGGAACAAGACTCTGAGATGATACCAAAAAACTGCTGTGACTAGGAAGGACGCTTATCACAATCATCTTGAAAACGCAAAGCATCATACAGTATTTCGATTTGGGTTCTTATTAGCAGACGGACACACTGGTAGTAGGTAGTATTTGTGCCTGCAGGTGAAAAACGGATCCGAGTGTAATAGTGGCATTACAAGCACCACGTACCTATGGAGCAGAGCTTTGAGCAGCACGTGCCTCGGAAATAACAGCACTGTCAAAGCGGGTTAAGCTGCTGTAAAGCCCTGTCACACTGCGCCACGTTATAACTTCTAGCAGGAGATCCCTGCGAGCCCAGTTTAGATCTGTTTCCCCTAGTTACTGATCCATGCCAATGGTGTATGACATCATGGGATTTGGGCACAGAGGTGATGTGACCGGGGCAGCCGTGCAGGGCGCGCATTTCTGTTCTCTTTCTCAGCTTATAAAAACAAATGATGGATTATTAAGTGGCAGCAGTGAGCGGCAGCTGACTTGGAAACGTGTTTAAACACATTACATTCTTAGAACAAACGCAAGAGCTTTGGAAGTTGTCCTTTGCTCCCATAACAAACGCTGCATCCTGTCATGCTGTGTTAAAGTGTTACACGGCTACAGGTCAATTCAGCTGTTGTTGTGTGCACGTGCGTATGCTGGAGCTGATTAAAGGAATTGAGAACGATGCTGTATGAAATAAATTTTATTTTTGATTTTTTTATTTATGATTATACAAATGATAATAATAATACAAATTACTTCAGATTACAAACACATGCTCATTATCACATGTTGTCATTTTCAGAAATATTGGCAATCCTTTATAAAATTAAGCTAAATAGTGGTTTCAGAATCAGCTCTGCAGGGAGATTTCTTAAATTAAACTTCATATGTGCATTATGCACAAATAACACATATCACAGTTTATTTAAAAAGGACAATAAAATAAATGCATATGAACAATTTAACAGAAAGTCAAAAATGTATTAAAAAAACACGATTTTCCTTAGAAATTAATTTAATTAGCACAGACATTACATTACATTACATTACATCTATGTGCATTATAGAGTCCAAAAGAAATAATGGTATAAATCAAACTATGTATTATTTTTCATTTAAAAAGATTCCCTCTGTTTTTTCTAAGCAGCTTAATTTTTTTTTTCTACAAAACCTATTGCTTGCATTACGATAGGCTTGAGCCACCCCCATTTCTTCACAGTTTGCTTCCAAAGAGTCAGACTTTCTTGTATTATAATGTAGTCTTGAGGAATAGTTCTTCAGGCTTCCTAAAAGTCTTGTTTGACTCTCATTTTTAGTCCAGTCCCTGTACCTGACCAGTTTCAGGGATAAGCCACACAGTGACCTAGGAATCACACTCACTTTTCATCTGTACCGCTTTATCCCATATACAGGGTCATGGGGGCCTATCCCAGGGGATTTAGTGCACGAGACGGGGTACACCCTGAATAGGGTGCCAATCCATCACAGGAAACATTTATTCACACACTAAGGGCAATTTTAGGAAAAGCCTATTTCTTTAATTTAATCTGTCATTTAATTTCATTTAATATGAAGAAGTATGGGGTGGCTTTTTATAGTACTGGAGTTTTTTTTTTTTGCAGATACAGTTCAGAAAAAAATCAAATCTACCTTATATGCGCACACCAAAGTATGTATGCGTTTTAAAACACTGACACAAACACAGCAAAGTTAATGAAATAGAGAGGACTTCTGACTTTTGGCAGCTGCCTGCAACATTGAAGTTCACGTACTAATTCTAGAAAGCCTACACCTGGCTAATGTGTCCATGGCCTATACAGTACAACACTTCAGTGCTCAAAAGGCAGATACATGGAGTGGAGTGGCATAAAATAAGCTCCGCCACCCAACCTGCCTTCAAACTCTGTAAGTGATCTGTGATCTGTGCAGAACTACTGGATCATATATCACTCATGTGGGGTTAAACATTTATTGTATTATACTGTTGTAGTATGAGGAACTATAAAGCTGATACAGTAACCGTGTTGTATGGCTCTTTATTTTGCACCAATGTGCAAATTAGACAGTAGGCCAATATGGAAAACATTGCCCTATACATCATTAGGTAGTTCAATTTCTCCATAGTTACTGCACTTTTCTGTGCCACAGTATGTCCAAAATCCTTGCGATTCACTCCAAACAAGCACTCCAAAGTAAAATCAATCCATGCATATTTTACTTTCATAAATAATTTAATATTTAACTATTTTTGTTTTAAAACACTATGTAACTAGTAATTGTTTTATAGTGCACTCCACTGACTCGTAAAACCCACCTCAGAGAAATTCCATGTTCACTTCTTACTGTTCACATTGACATGTATGTTAAACCAGTTTCATATCAATAATACTTTTATGATAGGAAAATGTTTAAAATGACTGGCCAAGGATAGACTTATTCCATTTTAGTGTTGATTCAGATTCACATTTGTTTGTTGGCATAGTCATGTTAAAACATTTGTTACCCCCTGACAGAGGCAATCAGCTTTCGATTCAAATATCCCAGTACTTTTAGAGAATCCTGAAACCTCCAGATGCCAGATGGCCCAAAGCATCATCTATCTATTATCATATTTTGCAGCAGGTGTGGGCACTTTTTATAATAACTAGTTTTTGATCTTTTAGTTGTAATCAGTCTTCTATTTTGCTTTTATTTGAACTTACTTACATGATTCAAAATGTAACCAGCAAAGTTAAGGTATTGCATTTTAGAATTCTCTTAGGAAGGACAGCATTTTATTACATTTTCTGTTTCTATTTTCAATCTATTACCCAAATTATGCAGTTTAACAACCATTTTCAACCGCCACGGTGATGCCTAGGGATGATAATTAATTTGCATTTAACTTCAATGGTGCTTATAACCATGTCCTTGCCTCAGAGAAACTATTATTACTTAGGAAAAGACATTCTAATTCCAAGGAAGCATTAACCTCAAGTAGAAATGTCTAATAATTGGGTAACATGTTAACTCTCGCCCATTGTCTTAAAGGGTGCCAATAATTTTAGAGTCGGCATTATATATGCTTATCTCAATACCTGACTTGCCAAACAACCTCCACCTAATAAATAAAGTCCTCTCTGGAAATGTCTGTCTGTAAATCTTTCTATGCACCAGCCTTGGGTTCACATTCAACGCATCTAGAGGCTTGTCTCGGAATGCACTACATGCCCAAACCAAAGGATAGAAGGAAGGAGCGATGGGTGAAGAAAGAGGGGACATGTGAATGAGTAATGGTGTGAAAGAGCAGAAGTGTTAGGAGAAAAAGAGGACTGAAAGCGTGAGGAAATGATCTGATAATAATCTCTCGACACCGTCCTAAGAGATGGAAACGCCTATAGCGCAAGAGAGATGGAAATCACAGCAGGTCAGGAATTCCTGCGGCGGGCCTGAAGCGAGCTGCAAAGAAGTTCATAAGCGCAGGAGAATTGAAGTGTGGTGGAAATTACACTGATGAAAGCAAAAAAAGATAAAAAACTAACAGCGTTTCGGGTCAGTGACTCATCCTGTGAGGGGGTTAAGCGTGCGACAGGGCTTTCTCGCTGCCTATTTTTATCTCACATCTTTTTATTTGTCTTTTTCATCTCCTCACCTCACCTTTTCTCTTTTCCTGAGTGCTCCTCTGGCTGAAGATCAGACTTGGGCTGCTTGATCAGATCTGGCTTCTTCTCACTCGGTGTTTGTGAGCACAGGTTGTGCGTTCAGGTGTTTTCACATGTTGATTCTGGCACTGCTTCTGTGGGAAGGTGTGGCAGACACACATACATAGGTTCAGAACACACATACAGCTCAGCTCAGCTATTCAACCGCAAGAGCATATAAACAGAATCAGAAACAGACAGACAGACAGTCTCACACACACACACACACACCCAGGTGTCTTCCTATCCTTGTGAGGACCTTTCAAAGAAGCAGCACCCACACAGTCAAAACTGTCAGATATTCCTATCCTTTGAGACACACGCACACACACACACACACACACACATGCACGCATGCAGAAGTAAACTCACTGACATATGTCTATAGAAACACAAGCCCGAGGCTGGGAAAATAAGGTCGGTGTGGGTCATGTTTCCACCTGCTGAGGTGCTGAGGTAAAAATCTCAATCCCCATGTAATTAGCCAAGATTTCTATCTTTCTCTTTCTCTCTTTCACTCTCTCTCTCTTTCTCTGGGAGAAATTTAGAGCTGCCACTTAATAAACCCGAGTATTGAGAACAGGTTTTCTATAAAAGGACTTCACACCCTGCGGGAATCTAAAAGCGATTTTTTCAGGACACAACAAGAACGTCTTTTAATTATGTGAGTGCTAGACACCACATGTAGAGAAGCTGTTTTGCTCATTCAGTCCTCATTATTGAAGTGATCTATATGTATATTATGTACTGTGTGCATGTTAGCCTGTTTATGAATAATATATACTGTTTACTGTCCTAACAACTGAACACTAAAGCACAAAATTACACTTAAAAAAATTGTAACTTGTTCTGATGCTTCAGTAAAATAAATTCTCCCCTAACTGTATTAACACACATATAGACATTTAAATTATTTATCACAGATGTTGAAGGTGCGCCCCAAAGAACATATATACATATTTGCATGTACTAATCAACAATACACACACACACAGACAAATTACAGTATAAATATTGATTGGTTTGATGGTAACAACCCCCTCTGTGTGCACTAACGCCATGCAATATGCAACCAGACGAGTCTGAAGTTAAAGCCTTGTTAAGCGGCCATTTGCTGCTTCAACAGTTCCCAAAGTGGAAACTGACAGGTACAGACTGTTATATTTTCAAGTCCGCATACATTATAGATGATAGCACTCTACTGGAATGGATGGCGTATGAATTATGAATACTAAAAGCCAAAATCTATGACTTCCATTACATCCTGCTCCACATTTATACATTTATTCCGAATTTTTTTCTAACTTAAACCTGGGACTGAATCATTAAAAAGGGTGTTCATCTCCTGCCTTAATATGAGCCTATTTTTACAGCACTGTATCTATTTAGTAAAGATTACGTTCCTTAGAGGTCTGATAAGAAATCAGGTTTATCTACATAAATTGTGGCGCTGAATGAGGATTATCTTTAAATAACCCGGTGGCGCGCAGACTAGCCCTCAGGTATTTAGATGTCAGGAGTTCTTTTGGGTCAGCAGGATATTACTAATTGCTCTGTGAAGCCCCCCTTAAAGCAAGTTTAGTAGGAGGCTTGAAAATAGTTGTGAAGATGACTGGGGTGTGAACATCAGGGGTTAAAAGGGTCCCGTTATAGAAACACAATAGATGTCCACAATAGATTTTAGGTTTGTTTGGTTTTGAAGATGTCCTGCTGTCCTATATGTGCCCCGTGGGAATGTATACCTTATACAGTACATACATACAGAGGGCCCAAAAAATTTATATACATTTCAACAGTTGTTATCTATGGCAGAAATGTGTAGTACTGTTTCCTCTAAAAGTGTCAATAGTCGCACTGTTATTGATGTGACCATCCGAAGAGAGGCATACACTACCGTTCAAAAGTTTGGGGTCACTTGCAAATTTCTTTGTTTTTGTTTAGTGATTTATTTTCTACATTCT
>JAOVVB010000032.1:5170670-5185464 GCA_028570985.1 Heterobranchus longifilis
CACACACACACACACACACACACTGTTCTCTCTATTATGAACAAATTGTTCTGCCGAGAAAGACAGGATCCAGCCGTCCTGCGTCCTCTTTATCTTCCCTTTCTCCTGCTCCCTCCTGCATATTTTCTCTCTCATGAATAATCGTATGTTTCCCACTCACTCACCAGCGTACACACAAGCGTTCTGTAAATGTTTCCCATATGGTTCTGTTTATTCCAGAAAAATCCCTCTCTCTGTGTTAAAATGATCTGATTGGATTTAATTTGGCCATATTTTTTTGGACGGGATATCTACACTGCAAGGTTAAAAGCGTGTGATCCTGAGGTTTAGCCATAAAATGGCCGCTAATAATTGGAGCCATTTGATAAAAAGAAACTAAGGCCAGACGTTTTCAGCTGGCGATAAAAATGGACAATTTTATTATTCAGCCCAGGGGCACAGGGGTTAAATATATTCATGTTAATCTCTCTGACAATTTTTACTCTTATTCATACCAAAATACAAATTTGCCTTCCCGCAGCAGCAGTTTCTGATGCTTATTTCAGCCTCAGTTGTCATAACAAACTAATATCTGAAATTTGTCATCTCTGAAATATTTCTGGAATAAGAAGCACTGTCTAAAAGAATCTCCTGGCTCAGTTTGTGCTGTCACATGACCCTACTCAATAAGATAAACTTTTATTACTATAAATTTCTATTCACATTAATAAGCAACAACATGGGACGTGATTATTTAATTTTCTATATGCATGCACAACACATAGTCTTCATTTTTGCAAATGGAGATTCTATGCACGCCACTTGTCCAGTATCAAAGGAACAGTCAGCAATGGTGCTCCCAGGGATGTGTCCTATCCCCACAGTTCTTCTCTCTTCATGCTAAGGACTGAACCTCCAAGCACCCTACTATTACACTCCTGAAGTTAACAAATTACACTTTCGTCAGCAGACTTAGTCAAGATAGCAACGAGTCTGCATAACAGTAGAAGGTGGAATGGCTGTTGCTCTGATGCGGTCAGAACTACCTGGAGCTGAACATGTTCAAAACTGTGGACACCTCTGAGGACACTTTAAGCGACACCGCTCATCACTGCTCCCTCTCAGAATATCGTTTGTGGATACCTTAAGGTTTCTAAGGTCCCAAAGACCTAAAGTGTGAGACCAACATAAGGTCCATCCTCGAAAAGGCCAAGCAGAGGAAATATGTTCTGTGCCAACTGAGGAAGTATAGTCTACCAGAAACTGGCTTGGAGCAGCCACAAAACAGGACAGGAACAAACTGCAGCAAATAGTAAGAACAGCGAACAAAAATCCGTGGTGCCTCCTTATTCTTCCTTAAAGATTTGTAGTTTACAATAAATAGTAAATGGGCTACAAAAACTACAGTCTATAATGTACAGTATATTGTCTTTATTTAACCTTTATAATGTTGTGTATTTCCTGTATATTGTGCATTGCCTATAAATAACATGTACATTGCTTGTATGTGTGTCTGTATCTCTCGAGAGACACTAAAAGCCAGAACCTACAGTACTTGGCCAAAAAAAATCTGATTTTGATTCTGATTCGTATAGTGACAAAACCAAAGGACTGGATTGAATGAATCTTTGACCCAATTCTTTGGCACATGTTTCTACCCGCAATTAGTTCTCATTTACTGCCACAAAAAGAGGGGAAATCCTTACAACTATGGTTTTATTTTATCCTGTCATACTGTACAGTATATGACATCTCATTGCAGTTTTTCTCAAATGCTTTGGCTCATTTTTCAAGGCAGACTTATACAACTCCTTTTGGAATTCTCAAAACATTTCCTAAGCTGCGGAAAAACATTTAGAAGAATGACTCCCCCCACAACACTTATTTTTGCAAATGGATTTTTTTTTTTGGTCACGTCAATGGCACCAAAGTAAAGAGGACCACAATCACTGTGTAAGCCACAGTAGTCACAATTTTTAGTGATCTTGTCAACATTAAATTTAAAATTTTCAGTGTATCTTTGAGTAAATACTGATATAATTTGTTTTCTTGCCATTATGCAAATTTATAAAAAGGTATTAATAGTCAAAAGTGTTTTCATTGTGCTGCAACCAATAATTTAAGTTGGAGGACCACTTATACATATTTCTTAGAAATTTATAACATAAGTTTGTAAATAGAATAAATGAAAACTGAAACTAATACAACAAAAAAGCGAAACACAGCAGTGTATCATATAAACAGATTCAATAGTTATGGACCTACAGTATGTTACCACAGAGATCTGTAATGTGTAATAACACACTTTTACAATAAGGATTTAATTCACTGCACACACACAGGTTCTCTTCTTCCTCACATCATATATTTTCTCTAGCTATGCATCACTATGGAGACATTTCTCTCTAATGCTATGTAAACTATGAATTTACTTATAGTAGCATTTCAGTACAAAATTGAAGCAGCAATTCTATGCTTAAAAATACTATTAAAAACAAAAAACAATAGTCTATGTTAGACAACACACCTGTTTTCCCTCCTAAATGTTTGAACTATTGAACAGTGGACTCTCCTATATTTGTCTGCACTCTTTCATCTGCTTCTTCCATAATGACATCATGATTTCATGATTTTTTTTGATTGTTGTGTGTGTAAGTATATTGCTTACTTGTGTATCTAGGTCTATTTTGTATCTGGGTGAGGTGTGAGTTGTTTATCTAGGTGTATGGTGAGTTCTGTATCAGGGTGTATTTGAGTATACTGTGTAGTTGTGTATCTGATGTATTTTGAGTTTTGTATCTGTGTGTACTGTAGTTGTGCATCTGGTGTATTGTCAGTTATGTATCTGTGTATATTGTTTAGCTGTGTATCTGGTGTATTGTGTTGTTCTGCATTTGGGTGTATTGCAAGGTTGTGTATATGAGTGTACTGTGAGTTGTGTATCTAGTTATATTGTTAGTTTTGTATATATGTGTAATTTGAGTTGTGTATTAGGGTGTATTGTGAGTTGTATATCATGTTGTAATTTGTCCAACCCTGCTCAGCTGTATAAGTGGATGGTGGGTGACATTAGGTTTCTGTTCCTTCTCTAACATACATCAGGATCTGTAGGTGGAGCTGAAGTGTTTCTGATCTCTCTCTCTCTCTCTCTCTCTCGCTCGCGCTCTCTCTCTCTCTTTCTCTCTCTCTCTCTCTCTCGCACGCACGCACACACACACACACACACACACATACACCATCCTTTTTTTTCATTTTGCACAGATACAAGACCCACATACACATAGATACAGAAAGACAGTTTGATACATAGTATCAAAGTATAGGACAAAAAGACAAAACAGACAGAATGACAGACTGACAGTCAGACAGATAAACACTTGGAAAGAAAGACAGACAGGTGGGCAGGTAAGCAGACAGGCAGTTTATAGACAGTCGAACAGATAGATAATCAGATACACAGACAGACAGATTGACATACACTTAGATACAGTAGACAGACAGATTGACATACACTTAGATACACAGACAGACAGATTGACATACACTTAGATACACAGACAGACAGATTGACATACACTTAGATAGACAGACAGACAGACATACACTTAGATAGACAGACAGACAGACATACAGACAGATAGATAGATAGATAGATAGATAGATAGATAGATAGATAGATAGATAGATAGATAGATAGATAGATAGATAGATAGACGGACGGACGGACGGATAGATAGATAGGCTCAGTGATTGTTCCATAGGGGTTGTTTTGACTGTAGAGTATCCATTTACCAATGTTTGATTTGGAACATTCAGAAAGGAAAAACCCCAGTGTTACAACGTTCCATACAGGTTCCTTCATTATCCTTCATCCATCAGTCAGTAAAGTTGGAATGTATAGATATAGATAGGCGCTCCCATAGAAGTTGTAAGGTTTCAAACTTTTCAGCAGTCCGAAGTGTGTGAATTGGGAATGAGTGAGCTGCTGCTGTATATAGACAGCATCTCTCTCATAATTTAATCTAATTAATGTTAATATGCTCATTTAGTATGAAATGTTCACAGTAATGAACATGTACGAGTAAATTCAGTCCTGCATAACGAGCAAAGGATATCAGCCAGTCATTTAGGGAAGAGAGATGGACACAAACTCTCCTTTGTTCTTTTTTTAGGGAAAGGACTGCACAACTGGACGCACACTCAAGAGAGAGAGAGAGAGAGAGAGAGAGAGAGTATTTTTGGTGCTTTAGAATTTTATTCTATTTAAGAAAGAGCAAACAACAGACAGACAAACTGATAGATAGATAGATAGATAGATAGATAGATAGATAGATAGATAGATAGATAGATAGATAGAACTTTTGAAGGTAATGGAAATCATTCATTCATTTATCTTTACTACTCTAACACTTTACCCTGGTTGGGGTTGTGGGACAGGTATACTCACGGGATGTGATGCCAGTCTATCACACAACACCATGCATACACTCATTAACACACTTAGATAGATATGATATTTTATTAATCCCAAACAGAAATTGTATACTTTTGCATTGTATGCATTTTTTAATTATTTTTCTGTAATTGCATTATTTACACTCACAGACATTACAGCAAAATTGGAAAGTGGGACTAAATCAGAACAATAGGTAAACTCCAGTACCCTAAGTTCATTATTATGTAAACTCCAGTACCCAAAGACAATTATTATAAATAATAGTAATATACTAGCATACTTAACAAAAGTATAAACTAAAAATGCTAAATTAGTCCTTTACTCTTGTTTGGCTATTTTATTTACCTATTTATTTACTTAAAAAATTTTCAGCATTTTCAATATGATGCGCTTTTGCTGTGAAAGAAGGCTTTTCTAAGCATATACACCGGATGAAAATAAAGAGCATCTTTTAAAACTTGTATAATGTAAATGATGCAACAATAAAAACAACTAGTAGCCTCAATCAGTAGCAGAATCAAATATTTCTACATTGGTGTGATCATCTCTAGGAAAATAAATGCAATAAATGAATTTCATGAATTAATATAAAAGGTTTTATTCTTTTATGATATTGAGAGGTACAGTTATGATTTTGTAACATACATTTATACAATTTTATCCCATATTCTACCAAACTTGTGTAATTTCATTGCTGGCTTTTATGTTTATCACTTGTCATTTGGATGATATATTATAATTATTCTTTTGACTTTAACATATATAATTATGTTGCTTCTTAAATGACGTCTTTTATACAGTCTGGTTGCTCTTGAACAAGCTCTTGTGTGACCGACAAATGTCTGTCACCTGTCACATTTCGAACAAGAGGCCCCTGTAGAGGAAACACTTAGAAAAGAGCACCAAAGGGCACCAAAGGGCACCAAAGGGCAATGAAGTGTTAGAAAATTCCCCAAATTCTTCGCTTGGCATTTGTGCCGCTAACGACAACGGAGACAAAAAAAATCACCAGGGGGTGGAAAGGGGTGCTGTTGAAAAGGCATTTCTCCCGCACGGAAAATTGTCTCAGTGCAGTCATGTAGGCCTCAAAGAGTGCTTAACCATTTGTGTGTGCTTCTGTGTTTGTGTGTGTGTGTGTGCATGCATGTTTACTTTGAGAAGGGGTGAGACAGTCCAGTGTATTAACATCTCCACTGTGTCAAATTCAAAGGATCACATTTTTCTTAAGCTACATTCACACAGTGCTCCATGTCAAAACAGTATGCCACGTATACACAGACTTCTGTTTAGACATGGTCTGCTATTTGGTGCGGCAGTTTGTGAATTTGGACGTAGCCTTGCCGGTCCATGTGAATATAATCATAGGTAGTGTACAGCTTTGACAAAGCTTACTATTTAAGAAGGTAGTATGTTATTATGGCCACATCCCTATTGGGACTTATATGAAGACCACAGGATAGTTAAAGTGATAATTCACCACTTGGGAATTAGGTATAGTTCCTCTTTATATCCTTCACACAGTTTATTGTACTTGTTCATTTGATAGCCGTCTTTAGTATTTGTTCTGTAGACCATTTTCTTTAGATTTCTTTTTCTTCATTTCGTCCTTAAAGCTGACCTTCAGCGACTGTTTGAACAGTGAAGTCTTCTTTTCCACCGCCTGCTTTGAGGTGTGCCATATAACTCTCTTTCTTCCTTTTGTAGCGCAGTGCGGATGTGGAGGTGGTTTCTTGTCTTTCTCTCTCCTTGTGGGAGGCATCCTTTAGTTCCCTCTCTGAGGAAGTGACTAAAATGTGAGCTTTATGTTCAGGTTTCTGTGCCTCATTCACCCACTGCGGCCCTGAGCTCCAGGACCGAGCTCCTCTTCCATTCACTCCCTGCAGTATTCAGTTTATGTCAAAGGCCAAACACTATGACCGATCCTTCATGTGGTCTGTGAACAAAACAAATTGAAGGGTTTATGTGTTCATACAGTATGTAGTCAGACCTTATTATAAGGTACTGAATGTTGGCTCTGAGATGACATGTGGGTGACACAATTGCAGACCATTTGTTCATAACCACACTTGGTGAATGGTGGTTCCTGGAAACGTGCATACATACTGTATAAAAATCTAAGACAATGTCAAACACATGTCCTGGATGGTTAGAGTGACACAGTTTTGTGGTTTTTCACCTCTTGCACATCACATAAAAAAAAACATTTTTATATGTTGTCAATTATTAACCATTAACCTTTTTAAGCTTTGATGTTTTTGAAGCTTTTGATCTGGGTCTTGATTAGATTTCTGGAACACTGGGCATGAGATGGGAATACATCCTTGATGCTAGTACAATCAAAGCTACCCTAAATACACACATACACACTCTGTCACGCTTAGGGACACTTTTATTTAGCCATTCTACTACTAGCATGTTTTTGGTAGACTAGAGGAAAGCAGAAAACCAGTAGGAAACCCACCCGAGAATAAGAGAACATACAGACAGTAGCATGTGCAAACTGGGGACAGTCAAACCATTTTCTGTGCTGCACTGCTGGGTATCATCTGTGGGAAATAAAGCAGTGTGGACTGTGGAGTACAACGAACACTCCTTAGGTTAAATGGTAAATTGTTCACAGTGCACTCAAGGGAGCAGGTTTACACAGTATAACTGTATCTGGTTTCGATCTTGCTCGGTTGGAGAAAGTCCTGGATTATCGTTGTGTAAGGTGTCTTACAGGTGGTAGCTCTAAGGATCAAGTTTTAAGCTAGTAAGACTGAGTTCAGGGTTGACAGAGAACCACTGTAAGGCATTCATACAAGACTCTTAACCTTTAACTGCTCCAGGTATTTGGATTTTTTACCTTCTCACTTACAGCACAAGCAACAGTTGAAAAGGTACAAAAAACTAACCTGAATAAAAGGAGTAAATAACTAAGCCGATAGAAAAAACGACACGAGTAATTATTTTATATGTTTGTACATTTGACAGAACTACTCTGAACATTTGTTATGTCTGAAATGCATTTTTGAACAATTGCAGTATGGTAACGAAGCAAGTAATAGAAAAAGTGAACACCACATTTATTATCAATGTTAGGCAACATTACCTACATTAGACACATTCTGATGGGGTTTCAGTAGCTTGCTAGTGCATTAAATAGATAGATACAGTACCAGTCAAAATTTGGGATCTATTTTTTACATTCTAGAACAATACTTTTTTAAAATTTTATTATTATTATTATGAAATAACACATATTCCTATTTTAAGACATGAAGGTCAGCTGTTCTGGAATAGTTCTAGCAAGAACAGTATTGTCAAGTGCATTCACAAAACCCATCAAGCACCATGATGAAACTGGCTCTCAAGAAGACCCTCTCAGGAAAGCAAAACCAAAACTTCATTTAGAGTTACCATCCTCAAAAATCATCAATTAACAGCAGATCAGATTATAGCTTTATGATGGTTTTACAGTAGCAGACACATCTTAATATCAACTGTTCAAATGGGATTATTGCACATTTTGGATGCCTTGAGCATTATTTTGCAATGTAGAAAGTATTTAAAATTAGAAAAGACCATGGAGTTAGAAGGTGTGTCCAAACTATTGACTGGCCGATAGTTCACGTTACCAATAAACTGTATCAAAACCTAGATATATTTAGGACAGCAGGCACCTGCTACTGAACGCTGAAGTGAATTATTATTAACACAGAGCTTTCATACAGTAAAACATCAAAAGGTCAAACTAGTCTAGCTTACTGAGTTAGCTAATGGCATGCTTGTACATGTTCTTGCAGATTTGGATGCTGAACTGTAAAATGCCAATATCTCCCAGGTTTTGGCATGTGCAATTTGCAGATTATGAAACTGAATAAATCTGATAAAGTCAGCCCAGGGATGTTCATGAGTCTCCACTGGTTCAGGCATTGCTGCCATTGTTTAAACATTCTGTGCCTGAAGTGTAGACATTTTGCCAGCAAGGTTCTACTGGGGTAAAAAGCATTACTCCTTATTCATGCTGTTATAGTTTATTATCAAAAATCAATGTAACGAAGTGGAATATTTTATTTAAATATTATAGTCATAATATTAGTGCAAGGCTTTAAGTGTTCTCAAATATAGTACTATGATTTGATTGTAAAAAGCACAGTTAACCAAGATCTCAAGTATTGTAAAAAGGACATATAATTTATCACTTTCAACACTTTTTAAGTCCCATTGATTATAAAGATCTGCCTAACTGTAAATTTTATATGCACATATGTTACCAACTTTGCACATATTTCTATTTGTTCATATGGCTTTGTTAAATGCACCGGTGTGAACCATCAGATATGCGTATACATCTAGTCAATAGATGTATATACATGTCACACATTGGTGGGAATGAAGCCACAGACCCTAAGATGAATACGATACCTGGAGCTTGATAAAAGATCAAAGGAATAAGAGGTATGAAAACATGCTTCTGTCACATGACCTCTAGGTGCGCAACCAAGGCATTGTATAGATCTGCACAAGAATGTGTATGTGCCTTCATGCATGTAAGAGCGTGTGCTTGTGTGCCCTGGCTCACCTTAAAGCAGTAACTTCAAAAACACAGCATAACCACATTCCTTTATCCTGGTCCTTCAGTCTCCGGTAGTTCCGTCCAACAATAACCAGTAAGGAAATCCTTTTAGCTTATGAGCAAACTTGAGTAAAGTCAGAACAAACACGAAGGAGCCATGTGAATGTGAAAATGCGGGACGGCATAAGTGTCCTGCACATCTGTCTATGGCAATAAATCTGTCAGCATTTTAGCATTAGCCTAGAGGGGGCCAGAATGGAGTAGTGTGATAATGCCATGTCTTATGAAAGATGGATGCACTACTGGAAGATTCGGGGCTGCTAAAAGCTCCGCCGAGGTATATGTGCGTATGTGTGTGTGCTGCTCTGTTTAGCATGAGGTAGAGTTCGGCTATTCAGCTCTGTGAAGGTTCCTCTTTTCAGGAGGCCCAGTGCAAATGGAATACACACATGCTTGTTTTAGTACAGTCATAAGGACCTTCCAGTGACATCATTATTAATGTTTATACTAAATGTAATAACTGTATGTTAAGTCTCATGTTAACTTATCTCTCTCTCTATGTATATATATATATACTGTATATACTGTATCGAGATCTCTCTCTGTTTATGGACAGGATGTTGCTTTTGTTTTTTATATGCAATATGCTCTGATGATTATGCATTAACAGTTAACACTGGAGCATTGAGCATGTGCATATTCTCCGTTCTTTAAAGTCCTTCCTGTTCTTGTACACTCACTGAACAGTACTGAAAAATACAGCAATAGGCCGCATGGAGGGAGCACAGAGGAAACGCCGAAGTGGCTGCGTATACTTTACATTAGTAACCAGATTGTTTACCTGTTCAACAACACATTCACATTCAGGAATGCCTGGCTAAAAAGTTTCACCATTTATCTCACTGGCTCTTTTCCTACTGTTACTGTTTCACCCCTACTCTTGGCATCATATTTCATGCTTTGTTTCTCTTCTCTTTAACTGTGTTTTCACTTTCAACTTTCTGAGCAAAAGCAAAACTTTATCATAAACATTTCTGGTCCCTATGCACAGTACGATAGAACAAGCAGAATTACTAATGATCCTCAATTACAATTCCCTAAAAGAAGACTTAAGTATGGCAATAGTTTATATAATTAATATAGCACAATTAATTAAGCATTGTTTAACAACATTTCAGAATGATTGGCAATGCCGGTATGGCTTTAAAGGAAAAAAACTTCTTAATAAAATGAAGTTTTTAATGGCTCCATAATTTTTTACAATTAATAATAGTAGTAATAACTATTATGATTAATGTGCACTTTATACACTATCAGTCAAAAGTTTGACTGACTGTTATTTTTGCTGTTGTTCCTTAATTGTTTAATTCCATACTGTATGTGTTATGTCATAGTGTGGGAGTCTCCGATATTGTCCTAGAATGTAAAAAAAAAAAGCAAATACAAATTTGTGTCCAAACTTGGTACTGTATAGAAACAAATTTTACTATAGATATGTAACTATATATAGGAAAGATGTTGTTCGTCTTTAAACTGTTCCTGTTGAGGGGTTGCCACAGTAGTCCATCTGATCCGCACACACAACTTGGCACAGATTTCATGCCGGATGCCCTTCCTGAGGCATCCTTGGGACCGAGTCGCTGGGGTATGGGCCTTCTGCATGGCAGACAAGAAACCTACCAATGAGCCATACTGTATAATGAAATGCGTTACACTTAGCAATAAACAAGAAAAAAACATTAAACATCAATTAACATAAAAAAAAACCAAAAAAGTTGTGTAGTCTATTTGGAGATCATTATGACAATCCTGCCTGAGATTAAATATAATCTGGGGTTTATGTTTATGTGGGTTCGCTATTTTGGAGAATGACATCACAAGGTAGCTACTCAAAGGGATCGCACATTTGCTAGTGGTGACAGCAGGAGACAAACGTGCCCCATAATCTTGTGTGCTAAATGTCTATGTCCTATAAAAACAGGAAGGCCCAATTTTCAACCCCACATTTTTTTTTTATCTGGGCAGGTCTTTGCTGGTGGAATATTTATAGTATTGCATTAAATAAGGAATAAAGCGTGGTTAAGTGTTCTATTGCAACACCGGCTCTGCTCTGTTAAGGCCTGCCCTGAAAGTAAGGCTGGCTCAAGGCTGTGTGAAAAGTCATTGTGTCAAGATTCTGTGTTTAGTAGTCATTACATACTAACCTCAATTACTAATAACTAATAGTTAGGCAACATTACCTAATAACTGTATATTGTAAGAAATGTGTAATACTAAACATTTATTTACATTTACATTTAATGCTTTGTGGTTTTCCTCCTTAGTGCTCTGCTTTTCCTGTAGCCCGAACACATACTGTACGTGTAGGTTGATTAGTGTTTCGAAAATTGCAAGTTGTGTGTGTGTGCTTGAACTTGGGTCCTTAGCAAAATACCTTCCCTTTACAGCAATGACCATTAGTGTGAGGTCATTATGTCATTATGCCCAACCATTGGTTTCCATTACAAAGAAATAAAGAACAGGAAGATCAAACTTCAGTACAATCAAAATGAGTAATTACAAGCTGATTTGGTGACTGAATAAAAGCATTTTGTCACATGAAAGAAACTTTCATATATCTACATCAATGCTGTAGAGCAGGGGCGCTCAATATTATTGCAGACAGGTGAGCCTTTTCTGTAAAATACTGTACATTCCAAAAGAAAACAAAATCCATCAATTGCATTATTAGGTGCAGTGATGTGTCTATTTCTTAGAACAGCAGAGCTTCTTATAAAATTTTGTTTTTGAGGCATTTAGGTTTGAATTAAAATCATTCACTTTGATCAACATGTTGTAGTGACTGTGGACGAATAAAGGTGGGGTAATGTGGACACACTGTATAAACTATTTAGGATGTTGTGTTTAAAGATAAATAGGCCAACGTTGCCCTGTAGTGCATTGGCACCCCATCCAGGCTGTACCACTGTTTTATTTACTCTGACCTGCAGTTCCCAGTCAGAAAGTGATTCCTTCCTCATTACCTAATATCATTATGGCTATACTGCCCCCTAACGGAAAAAGAAACAAATATATTGTCCTGTGAAAGATAGAGGCTTGGGGAACCCTAGGGAGAAAAACAATAAACCAAAGTTAATAAAAATATATTATCTTGTCTAATAAAAGGTGCCTTTTTACCTTTAATATTTATTATTCACATGGAAATGTCTATATGGTGCACTTTTTTTTTAAAAGGCACAATTTAAAGCATATTAAAGACAGTATATGTACTTTTCTAGCAGAAAGACTACAAGGAAATAGTACAGTTAACACTTTTTTTTTTCTGAGCGTGTGGGACTCCCTTTAACTGCTGCTTCTAACATGTTGTTTATGTGCCCTTGCCTTTTCCTCGAGTGGCCCAGTTAAAAGACTGTTTCGCACTCTTGAGTTAAGTTAATTAGATAAGTCGAGACCTCAGGATGATTCGCTAAATTGCAAAAAAGTTTGCTTCAAAACAGTAAAAAAGTAAATATGTTAACAATTCACAGTTATGCCAGATAATTTGTTTAAAGTGAGTGTGTTATAGAGTTCTGCCAACATTGTCTGGAAGCTCCTTATCAAGTTACAGCTTATGGGAAAATGGCGATAAGCACTATGAAATTACATTGTTGAGGGAATGTTGAAACCCAAAATTACAATACCATTCTGAGGAAAACATTTTAGTTTCTGAAAGAAAAAAAAATTCTACTTTTTTTTTAGCAAGACATAATAGTAGCAGCTGCTATGTGGAGCAAAAAGATTTTGTATAGTATACACAAAAGAAACAAATGAAAAAACTTTATTTTATTTTTTGTTTTTTAAAAAGGAACATTTACTTAAAGACAAATCATACCATATATGTTAAACCTTTAAGCTATAAACTTTACCACACAAAAATAGCATTCTCTTCTGGTGCTTTAGGTCAAATACACTTTAAATTACAAAATTAACAAATTAGAAACCCTTGATGAAGGGTTAGAAATTACACTTGCAACAAACATCTTCAATGTATAAATGTAGTATTTGAAGATTTTGCCAACCAAAAATTAAGTTGTATGTGTGGACAAGGCATGATTATCATCATAAGTGGCAGTTAATTATTTATGAATCCAAATAAATAATAATAAAATTAAAAATGGTGTGGGTTACAGCAGGAAGTCAGCACTGCCTATGCCATTATAGAAACAAATTACAAATGTCCTACATATACACACTTGTACAAATGTAAATTTATGTTATAAATGTATCATTAAAATAAAAGATTAGTGATAATGCTAGACCACACATGGGTTAATGAGTTCCTTATTATTATTATTATGAAAAAAAAAAAGAAATAACTACATTACAGCTTGGGACTGCTTATAGCACGTTCATGCATGTGTATCAACAGTGTGCTGCCATCTATTTTTGAGTGCCATTATTATAAACAGAGCTGCCATATAGTCCAAACTAGTGCTGAAGTTTCCTACCATGCACAGAAAAGTAGTTCCTTGTGGCAGAAGTGTTTCCTCTGCTTATTCTTACAAAGAAACAAAAAAACAAAAAGATATCAATCTATAATCATTTTAACAAATTTACCTAAAAATTTGAATAACTATTAACAAATCCAGACCAGAGTAACGCATCTTATGATACCCAATAAAAACACAGAATTCACTGTAATAAACATCCCTGAGTGGTCCAGTTTTGGTTCAAAACTAAGTGCATCTAGTTTCAATTTATTTAGAACACACCCTTGAAGAATAATTACCACAAAATCTTAAAGAATAGCAAACTCACAACCAACAAATCTGGTTAAAGGGTTTTGATTTTGTGGTATTGATCGTATAAATCCTTATGCATAGCAAGAATTTAATTCTGTGTTAAAAATAAAATAAAAATTAAATAAAATAAAAAATGCAAGTCAGACTTCTGGCTCTTCTGCAGAAGCACATCATGAAAAACAAACAAGAACAATGCTGTGGGCCATCAGGAACATTTTAACTGGGCTATGTAACTGAGTTATAATAGTTGCCCATATAGCTGAAAAGAGAACATGCATTAAAAAAGTGCATTTTAACAGTGTTTACTGTTAAACATTTTACTGTTGCTTAAACTAAAAAAATGTAAGAGATAAAGTGGATTGGGAATGGATACAACACAGAGACTGTACACATGATTACACTGACATGTAACATACCTCATATTAAACCTTCCAGTTTTTCCTTATCTACATCCTGTATTTTGTAGCAAAATATTAATGACGTCATCTTGCATTAGCTTATATTACAACCAGCAATTCTTGCCGTTTCTTTTTTTTGTTTGTTTTTAAAGCTGACATGATACTGTACTTTTCAGACAGGATTCAGCTACTTGCAATAACAATGCCCTAATGAGTCCAGAATTTGCTTAAAGAATAATAATCTTTGTATGCACACTTTTGCTAGTTTTCTTCTCTCTCCTCATCTTCATTAACTTCGATATCTTCTTCCTCTTCCTCATCCTGGTCCAGCTCTCGGACCTCACTGCTGGCTGAGTGACACACCTCATCTATTTCCTCTATATCTACTTCCTCTTCTTGCCTCTCCTCAGTTGAGGATTCCACTCCATCTTGGTCACTGTCACCAGCACCTTCAACAAACGTTACGAGATTAGTTATCACAAATGTAAACAAATTAGAAATTCCTGACTTTGCAGCATAGTCTCCCATTAAATATATACAAGGTGACAAAAAAACGGGAACTTTTTTACAATATTTTATAAAACATTTTTATGGCTAACGCACGCTGTTGCCCGTTCCACTG
>JAOVVB010000032.1:5185564-5214825 GCA_028570985.1 Heterobranchus longifilis
TAGACTCAAGACGCATCTCTTTAATCTGGCATACACGTAACTCATCCCATAACCTCATACTCCAGTACATCTATCCTAAAAGGCAACTACGCTAATTCCTTCCATATGTTCTTTATTTTTCTACCCATCCCGAGGCATCTGGAGATTGTGCCAGCTCCAGCTGGATTCTGCTTCATGATGGTTTGGAGCAACACCCAGTGCTGCTCCCAGTGATCCAGACCCCCCTCTGTCCTCTGCACCTGCTGACTTGTCCCTGTGCTTAACTGGACTTCAGGTTAATTTAAATAACTTCTATTATATTGAACTTTCAGCTGCATAACACACATGATGTTATATAATTTCTATCAGTTATCACCCAAATGAGTCTGGTTCCTCTCAAGGTTTCTTCCTATGGCCATCTCAGGGAGTTTTCCCTCGTCAATGTCGCCTTCACCCTTGGCTTGCTCATCAGCTCATCATTATTATCTAGACACATTTTTCTCACACATACACACTTCCATAAATTTTCTCTTCATTTTTGTGAAGCTGCTTTGAGACAATGACCATTTTTAAAAACGCTATATAAATAAAATTGAAAATTGAAATTGAAATAATTCATGACTGAGGAAGCTCTGAGAGCAGGGTGACAAGGAAATAAGAGATGAGTCGGGCAAACACTGATCAGTTTGCTTTGGCCTTTTTTTTATACTGCGTGTTCACAGAGGAGGCAGTGCACCAAGAATAACCCCATATCTTAAAGAATGCTGAGAAATCCGGAGGGGGAAGCACACCTGAGCGATAAACTGGATTGGTCCCGAAAAAAACAGATGTGGACAACTCCAGAACTGAAACACCCCCTCTTCTAAATTTATTCTGACAAGATGTATTATACACGGCACATTTTACATCAGTTCTCCAATGTCACATGTCTAAACCACTTAAAGAATTTAAGAATGAGTGACAGGACTTCGAGGAATGTACCGTTGTAGCCTGCAATTCTCCAGGGGTCAGGATGAGGGCATTGAGAAGAAAAACTCCTCCTGAGTGAGATACGACAAATCACCACACGACTTCGATAAACGAGTCTGAACTGGAAAGTCATTACAGACACTCAAGAGCATGGGAAGCGACGTGACTGCAACCAGAGCTCCAACAGAAAAAGATGATGGAATTAGGTTAGCATGGGGGAAAATAATGCCCCATTGAGATTTTTAATTGCTTTTGATCTCATTTGGCCCCCTGATGTGAGGAGCGCTCGAGGGAGTCCGGTTTTTGCGTCGGCTCGCGCGCCATCGTGCGAGCATAAAGCGCCGGGACATCATGGTCGAAATTAGCCGACAAATCACGTCCCGTAAGCCTGGTTAATCCTTTCCCAGGCCATCACTGCGGGCAGGTAATTAGTTTAACAGTGCGGAAGGATGAAAGAGTGCAGAGTTCCTGGCAAGCTTGCGGGTTATGGGATCGCAAGGGGAAGTCAAAAGTTTCACAGAGGTGGCAGGAGGAGCGTGGCATTTTTATGAAGTTGTGCCAAAAATGAGGAAAAGGAAGCCTGTGTTTTTTTTTTTCAGCATGAGCACCAGGTGCACTCGGACCAACTGGTTATCTTCCAGGACTTAGACAAGAACTCAGAATTTATAAGATACCGAACAATCCATTAGACCGTGGTGCTAGTCGGAAGAAGGAAGGAAAAAAAAAAAAAAAAAAAAAAAACAATCCTACACCAGTGAATGAGACTGCAGAATTATTTTTTAAAATAAGAAAAAACTAAGGTCTGCTGTGAATGTGACCTAATAATCAGTAGTAGTCTTTTTTTTCTTCCCCTTTCTGCCAACCAAAGGAACTACACAGTCCTGCCTTGTTTTTTGAATGGCTCAGAGCATGGAGACTTGCCAATTCAAAGGTCACTTAGATAAAAGTTCACCAAGATAAAGCAAATTCAATACAGCGTCCTTTCTTCTTCTTCGTCCTCTTTTCTTGTTTAGTGAAATGGCTTTCTGAACACATCTGCATTTTGGTACCGGTTTGCTTTAGAAAGGAAAAAGTTATGTCTAAGTTAGCGTCACATTCTCAGTGCTGAAAATGAAAAACGGAAATGAACGTTTGTTTAGGGAGTTTTTCACAATAGGCATTGATTTATACCATGCGCAAGAATGATTGCTTCCCTTCTCCACTTCCCCGCATTCACATTATTATTATTCTCCGTACTCGGGTACACTTGTGTATTTTCACCCTCCGATACAGCAGATGGCAGTATGCATACAAAGAGACGAAGAAAACAAGGAAGTCAATCTTCGTGCTATGGTTAATACAAGGTGATAAAAAAAAGGGAACTTTTTTACAATATTTAATAAAACATTTTTATGGCTAACGCACGCTGTTGCCCGTTCCACTGATCCATGATTACTAAAATGGTGGAGTGTTTACTTGCTAAATGTCACTAACCCGCAGAGCTACCACCTGCTAATGGCTACCAATACGCATTTCAAAAATTCCCGTTATTCTGTGTCACCTTCTATATATTCCAGAATTTTCCAAACAACATTAAAGTACAAGGGTCATTCAAGTCAAACCAGGACTTCTGATTATAAAGAATAACAGCACACAGTTAAGAGTAAATATTACCTTTATTTTTCTATATAATTTCCTGCTACACTAATTCAGTTCACTTTTGCTTGGATACCATCAAAGTAGAAGTTTACTTAGTATGCTGTGACATGATCAAACTGCCTGCATCACGTCTGAAACGCTGGCATCCCAGGAACTCCTTTAATGGCCCTAACATGTGGAAATGGCTTGAAGCAAGGTCAGGACTGTAAGCTGGGTGTGGCAATAACTTGCAGCCAAGTTCCTGTTAAGTGCAAGTGTCGTTCGTTAATGAATGTGTGTTTAATTCCCACAGACAGATATGTCTCTTTCACAAGCTGGCGACAAGTTATCTGTCTTTTTTTTTTTACTGTGGCTCATTACTGTACTGTGCTTGAAGTCTTTGGTAAATACCATTCAGTGTTCATTCACAAGAAATTTCATAACAAGTCCCAGTTTGACTTGAACACCCCTCATATGTATATTGTATATTCTTGCAAAACATGTTAATTATTTACCTGTCACACAAGTTTTATCTTTGTTTTCCTCATCACTGTGTTCTTGATGTCTATCTTGGCTGACCAGCTCCTGGTCGTCATCATCCGAGTCCGAGATGATCACACACTCATCTCCATTACTGTTTTGGGGCGGTTTGGATATACTAGCAAAAGAATTCAGACAGCAGGTTTAAAGGTAAAGAATGAACTATCTTTCTGTCCTTGGCTTACTAAATGACGATAAAAAAAAAAAACCCTGCATGATAAAATCCTGAACAGCTGTCCAAAATTGACAAACTTGGATTTTATTACCTGCCGTTTTCCCGTGGCTCCCACAGTGGTGTCAGGTAGTACCTGAGAGGGTCTTTGTACAGGTCATCCTTCAGGATCTACATCACAATGAGGAAAAATTGAACAGTATGGTCTCAATATTAAACCTTAATCTACATGATCAACCAACCAAAACCAACAAGTTGTGTGCATGCAAATTTCTTTTCTTTGTTGTGTGCATATATTGTAGATCAACCTCATACAACATCATCTGAGTCATACACTTTCACACTGAAATAATTAAAGAATATTGCTGTATCTGTTTCTATCATAGTAAGTTTTTTTGAGTGTTCTATGAGGCTACTTGTCAGCTAAGCAACTACAAAAAAAATCATTAATAGATCGGACACCGAATTGTCTTGTCCTAGGTACCCTTAATTGTTCACCTAAATACACCTAGTTATACTGTACCTGTGCTATTTCATCCATCCCAGGACTACTATGGTCATCAAACCAGTGGAAGAAACTCTCATAAACTCCTCGTGAATTCCGCCTTGGTTCTCCATTTCTTGTCAAGGATTGTCCATGATGCCAAACTATTGGGTTTGAGAAAGAAACTGGGGATCCTGATGAAAAAGTAACAAGAGTGATCACTACATAGTATTATGCAAGATATAAACCATCATCTTTAATGACCCACTGTTCAGTGATCTTACCTCCCAATCCAACATGGAGCTCTTTTACTATTACTTTGTTCTGAAAGAACGGGTTCCGACGGAAATGAAAGCATATCCGGTAGCCGAGTTTGTTGTTTCTGAAAGTCTCGATCTGTGCAGAGTACAGTAGGGGAATGGGTGTTAATTAAAATTGTGTTTCGTAAATAGGGTAGATCTAATCATGCTTGTTGAAATGTCATTAGACACAGATTAAACAGAACTGGGTACTTCACCTCCAAATTGATCATGTAGCTAAGAGCATCTTCATCATTTTCATCAATCTGTGCTGACAGGTGTGGGTGGTTGAGAAGCTGAAATGCTTTTGGTTAAGCAAACAAAATATTTAAATATAATTTTAAAAAGTGGGTTCGAGTATGGTGGAGAAGTTATTCGCCAAATCCCATTCTTCCTTTATCATGTCAGGGATTGCATGACTGTTGTGCTTAGTTATTATTATTATTTTTTTTTTATAGATTTAGATAGCTAGTGTTATAGCATGCCTGAACATTAGACAACATTAGTAAGCCAAGGCAGCGTAAAAGGGGAGAATAATGTTCTGTCAGAGATGTGTGTTGGATTTAGTGCATAATTTAAAATCTAGAAAGCTTCGTATGGCTTTAAGGGGGGAAAAGGCTTTTTCCCTATATATTTATTACTTTTAAGACGATCTATGCTCTGCATTCTTAAAGCAGAGGCATTCTATCTTATCAGCAAAGGGCCACCATGACTGCAGGCTTTCATTCCAATCAAACACCTGATAGTTATATGAAGTACAAGATCAGCTGATTTGCTTTCTTTCTAACCAGTTCATTTAATTCCACGCACAAATCTCGTGAACACCCACGAGAAACTAATAATTCTACAAAGGACACAGAAAAGGGCCATACTACTCATAATGAATCTACATCACTGAAAGGAGCAGAACAATGCGGGGAAGTAGAAAAGCGTTGGTTGCGCGAACTAGAGAAAAGGATACAGCAGTGAGCCAGAAGCCCGGGATGCTCTGCGCGATGGTAGCGCGCTGCTCGAGGTGAGGACGCCGCTGACGGCCCAGTCGGAGTTCGAGGCGCCGGTGCATGCGCGCGCCCTTCTTCTCCAGCGCGTCCAGCCGCATCTGCACGTGCGCCAGAAGCGCGACAGAGCGCCGCAGCTCGGGGGCCATCTGTACCGACACGATGGCGCACTCATCACGCTCCTGATCCTCATCGTCGTCATCAGACGAACTGGCTGTCAAGGAGGACCCGGGGAGGGAGTCGTCGTCGTCATCATCATTATCATCGTCCTCCTCATCCTCTACCTCATCTGAGCGGCGCGCGCGCACCCGCACCTCGCCACCGACACCTCTCAGCGGGGAACCCGAGCTGCTGTTCTCCGCGCGCCCGCTCGGCCCTAGGTCGGCCCGGCCCTGTGTACTGGCTTGTTTGGATGAACAAGGTGTTTCAGTGCCCTCGTCCCGGCCGGCGGTGAGGCTCGCGAGTGCTTCAGCTGCAACTATCGTTGCGCAATCTGAGCGCGCCAACTGGCCTTCACACGGCTCTCCATCGCCAGCGCTCTCCTTCCGTTCAGTCCCTCCGGCGTTTTTTGTCCCATTCGCATCTTGCACTCTGCTTTCATAAAACTCAAGAGCAGTGTTACTTTCTGATGCGCCATTTTGTTGCTTTAATCGACCCGCGTCTTTTTCCGCGCGTTCACGGGCATCGGTCTCTCCATCGCTCTCCTCGTCGGCTCGGGGCTGTTTGGACAGCGGGGAGTCCTCCTGCTGCCGCGGGCTCGCGCCTCTCTTTCTACTACATTCGGACGGCTTTTCACTGCTGTCCGACGCTGTACTCATGGTATATTTAGCTGCAAACACTTGTTATTGCGTTTAAAGTTATTGCTTGGTAACTTACTGTTTTGTTTCCCCCTGTTATGAGTAATCTGACTGATTAGCTAAGTTAGCCAACTAGCTAGCTAGCTAGCCATAGCACTTACGTCCAGACACCTAGAGTTGAGAGGCCTAGCTCGGTTGTATGCTAACTATGAAAATAAAATGCTTGTTCCCCTGCACTGGCAATACTGCTGTTTCTGTCTGCAAAAAAAATTAAGATTATCTTACTTAAATATGTGACAAGGCCCAGTGTTTTCCAGTTCCGCGTACTTGTTTATAATTTGTCCTTCCGTTCGCCATTTGGCTGAAGCCAAATATTCTTACGAACAAGAAAAACAATGCTCTGATTGGCTGAGGCTGCACCGCGCAAAATCATCTTAGCCAATGATAAAGCAGAACAGCTGACCCTTAAGAACAACACAAATGCATCTCTTTTACGCTTTTAAAGCCATAATTAATTATTTTGCGATTGTTTTTGGACTGTAAATTTTACATCTATATTTAAAGAAAGGTTTTGTCTATACTTTTGTTAGAACTCGCTCTTTCACACATTGGAGGACACATAACCAGAAATTTTTCTGTCTGTATGAGCAGTTTTGTTCCAGATTATAAACCGACAGCGAACAGTTTTTACAGTGTACTGCGCATGCGTCAAATTGTGGGCGCGTCTTAAATCGACATAATTTAACGAAACTTTTACAGTACTTAGATAACTGTCTGAAGTTTAACCTGCAACATAAGTCAAATGGACAATGGAAATAAAAGCGATATTATGAACAGCTAGGTGGCAGATTTAACAATTTACTTAAAAATAAACTACTAAGCTATTTGATCAATGTTAACAAACACCTGCACCAATATATATTAATTAGAAAAGCTAAACCAAATATTTTTTTTTACTGAGATTAGTTCATACTTTCACCATTAAAATAACAGCGCTGAAGTGGTACAAGTGATTTTTTTTTGTTACCCGCTGGAGTCATTTTAAGACCAAATTTATCCGTTATACAATCTACTCTTTCGATTTGTCATCTGTGATTCCCTTTCCGATTAGCAAACAGGGAGTCTATTTGGCTGATGCAAACAAGGCGTAAGATACTCAACCTTGCAAAATTTTATTTCAATATATTAATAAGTTAGGCAGAGAGAAAGACAGGCTTGAGTACATGGGTTTTAACAGGAAATAATAATCACTGATTACATTAAAGCTGATCAGCTTATTTGTACCTTTAACCTATTAGTTATCTCTACAAACTCTTTTTCTGTCAACACCGGGTACTTACGCTAGTTTTAAATAACACACAGAAAAACCTGTGTTACTCTCAAATTCATATTTTTTATTTTCTAAAATAGGACAGTCAAGACCATTTAAATACAATGAAATATCACAAGAATTCATGCAATTTAGTATTTTAGGCATCTGCCCTGTAAAACATCTGTCTTTCTGCATAAAAAAAAATAAAATAATAAAAGCTAAAATAATTCCAACAGGAATCACATACAAAATACTACTACTACTATTAATAAAACAATAAGATATATAATTTTATTTTATTGTTATTAATTAATCTGAAATTAATTATATGCTTAAAGAAATGCTCATTTTAAATTATATTTAATAATTCACTTTTTTAAATCAGTTTCAAAATAATTTTACAGGTAAAACCAATTCTGATTAAAAAAAAATTTTGTTTGCATTTAAATAGAAATTTTGTATGAAATAATTCTAAATCCTTAAAAGCTTATAAGCAGTTTAGTCATATTGGCAAGTCAACAAGAATGAAACCTATTGAAAATCAATTGCTACTCGCAATTAATAATGGATCCATTGAAATATACACTTTGAGGTATTTATGACATTGAACAGAATGTCTTACGATGTGATTTAACAATGAGGAATGTCATTTCGAGAATAAAACATTGAATAGTGTGCCACCCAGCTCATGTCTTGGTCCCTAGAGAAAATAAGGGGAAAATTGGTTATTATTAGATTAATAGACCCTAATCATTTATATTAGTACATTTACACAACTGATCTCTAAATCTGACAAACAAAGCAATTCATGTGCATCACATCCAGCCATGAAATATAGTAATTATTTCTATATAAAGGACAGCTGCACTGTGCAAATATTATTTATTTCCTGAATGGTTAGTTTTGGTATAGTGTACCTGTGTAACTTCTGCCCTCTCCGTCTCAGAAATTCTGCTTCATCCACAGTCCAAACAGAGCCTTTTCCTCCATCAACACGTACAAAGCACTTATGGAGGCTTAGATTGTGCCGGACTGCATTCTATTGTGAAATAATAACAATAATTAAAAAAAATTAAATAATAATAAGTAATATGTATGTTGATCTGTATACCTGAACAGGTTTCTATATAAAATACTCTTTACGTGGACTGAACCAAACAACTACACGTGCTACAATGATTTTTTTTCTTTCTTTTTTTTTTTCTTGGTTAAATTAAGCTTTCACATCTGTGTGTTTCTGTCAGCAGTTCTCATGTTTAAATATTTTTGGTTAGATAGTTGCGATAACTCAGTTACTGAGGGGAAAAAAAGTGCCTTGTACCTTCCATGTGGCTGTGTTGTGACGGAAGTAGAAGAACTTGCGTGTGAACCAGTGATAGATTTCATTCAGTGTTAGCTGTTTTTCAGGAGATTCAAGAATCGCCTAAAAACCAAGATAAAAATAAAATGTGATTAATTCACATTAGGGAAAGTAAGATAAAAGTTTTTATCATTAGGAAAAACACTAACACTGCTCACCCACCCATCTTATCATGGAGGCATAGGTAAATGGTGGCCTCAGATTCGTGTATTTGTAGCACTCAATACTGGGGACAATCCCTGCAGAATAATTGCAACATATTTAACATGCAGTCAAATCAAAGGCAATCGTACTGCATAGTAATGTACTTAATAGATAGTCGATGAATAGATGTTGGACATGATCATAAATGTAAACCCAAATAATACAGAATGTCATTTTATCCCTATTGAAAATACCTCTGCGTAATATCACTGATACTGATATTGATACAATTAGTAATCCTTTGTGCTCTCGCATTACTACTGCTTTTAGTGAAATGTATGCCTTTTGACTAATATTATTCAAATTTAGTAGTGGTATTAGTTTTACTTAACCACTCAAATGAAAAACTAGAGTACACTAGAACAAAATTCTTTTTCTTCACATATCCAGGCTTGCTAGTAAAGCGTGGTCAGGGGGTCAGGCATAATACAGCACTTGTGGAGCTGATAAGGATAAGGGGATTGCTCAAGGAACTCTGACCATCTGGTCTAGTCTTAACCACAGCTCCATTGCCCTAATATATGGTAAGTATACGGTATAGTTGGACACAGAGAAATGTCATACTTTACTTTGGCCAAACACTCTACTCCAGTCCAATGATCCAACAGAGGCAGCCAATAGAGGCAGCCTGGTGTCAATAATATTGCAACATATTGGCTCAAGTTACAAAATTCATGAACTTAGTATTACATTAATTGTTGTTTTATTAAAAAAAAAAACACACACCATGTCTCTTCAGAGGTTCTGTATTTGATATTTATTTCTTTTGACCTCTGTATAACTGTGTGTGTGCACTCTTACCAGGTATAAATGGTGTTGTTGGGATCTGCCAGTAGCCTGGAGGGAGCATTTCAGATGAGGTTGTGTTTTGTGCATGTAGAATGCTCAAACTCTGACAGGACTGCATGCTTCCTGAAGGAGCAGTGGACTGCTTTAGTCTTGGGTTAACCTGGAGTAGAAGAGCATTTTGGTCTATTACTGTGTGGCCCGAAGACAAGCCTACTTATCAAGCTTTTCAGCATGAAGCACTTACATCAAACAGATGCAGGTACATGGACTGTAGCCTCTGCTTCTCCACAATCAGCTGCAAAATGTACACCGGTTATCAGGGTTATCAGTGATAAAGCTTTAAAAAAATGTGCTTCATGAATGTGTTGTCTGGGTACCTGACTTTCCATGCGTTCAACCATATTTTTCTGCATTGTCCACTGTTCAATGGTTTTCTCCCCAGGGCCATGCTCCGAATAGAGATGTCTTTATATTATACAATAAAAAAAGAGTTTTCTTTTCATTAAAGAGCACAGCTTGCTAGAGAAATGCTACGTAAGTTTGGGTTTTTAGTAAATTTTTAGTCATGGCAGGAAAAATGTCAGAATAATTGAAAAGAAAGTAAGTTAAAAAAAAAATCAAGTACAAGTACATATTAAAATAAATTCTAAATGTCATGACTTACTTCAGGAAGTGATGATATTCCTTGAATGCTTCCTTGCAGCCTGGCCACGTGCACACACCTTTGTTAAACAAAAGGTTTTCAGAGATCTGTGGAGGACTTTAAAAAGAAGATTAGGTTAGAGGCAGAAAAAAGGCGAAATATTGATAAGGATCTACAGTAATTGTATAGTTGCTGTAGTACTGAAGAACGATCATAAATGTTTCAAGGTATTTTATTGTTTGATGGAAATTCTAGGAGAAATACTGAAAACCCTACAAACTTTTATGTTTGACTTGGCAAAAAAGAAGGAATTACAAGAACAGAACATTATGATTGCCAAAGGCATTATGGCAAGTGGTTGAAAACTTTAGCAGTACAAAGTAGTTTGTACTCACTCTCAACCTAGAAAAGACTCGTCCCATCAGAATTTTGTCTCTATGTTTATAAGTGGAACTAAACCCTGCTAGCACAATTCATCCTGTCTTCAGTCACAAAGTCATCAATAAACTACATCTACTGTACAGACTAAAGATATTTTGTTCCAGTGGGGCCTGCTGAGGAACAAATACACCATAAAAAAAACAACAAATCGTGTTTAGTTCACGAGAGTTTTAAAGTAACATCAACTAAATTATGTATTAAGAGACCCTAACTTGTATAATAATTAATCCATTTATCAAAATAACCCATGCAGTTATAACCACTCGCATTTTAATGCTGGCAGAACAAGGCCTTTTGCTTTGGAAAGGTGGTAGAATTGAGAATTGTGCATGTTCAGTGAGCACTCATTTGAAAGAAAAAAATTGCCATGAAAGTTCAACAGGAAGTTGAATTAGGAGGCAAACTTATAACATGTTTCTGTTCAGCAATTTCTCAGGTATGTTTTAAAAACATTGTTTTGTTTTTAATGATCTGGGAATTGTGCATGTCTTTAAGACAGCAATATTGCATACTTTCATAAGTTCATTGTTTGATTATCATAAATGTTATTGACATTATTGCCTGTTGTCATTTTAAATAGTACATATAAAGATAAATGTAATGAAAAACGTTTTTAAATCTTTGCATGTTTGTTCCATAGCTATTGTCCCATAAAATTTAGTTTATTTCTATTCTGCTTTAAACTGTCTGTTTAGTTGATTTCCTGATTGGTGGAAAAGAAAAGCATTTGCTTTCCTTATAAAACAACCCCTCACACTCAATTTGCTTATACTACTGTAATAATATATTTGTCTGTCAATGTTAATGTATTTTGAAGAGTAAAGAAAAATAGGAAATAACAAAAAAGTACAAAATGCTTGAACCCCTAAAGAAGGAAATGAAACAAAAGGGCTGAGAGAAAAGAGGCTGGGGGGGGGGGGTAATAATGGTGAGTATTTCCATTACAGACGGGAGCACAGTATATTGTATATTTTGTATATTGATTTGGTACACTACACTTTATGGCCAGAATTATGTGGACGCCTGACCGTTACACCCTTATAAGGGCCTTACCACAAAGTAGAAAGCAGGAAAAAATGCCCAGAATGTCATTGTATGCTATATTATGATTTTTTTCTTTAGTAAAACTAAGAGGCCCAAACCTGTTACAGCATAACAATGCCATAAAGAACTGGTTTGCCGAAGCTGGTGAGGAAGAATTTATCAGCCATGAACACACTGACCACCACTAAACACCTTTCGGAATTGGAATATTAACTTGTTCAACATCCATGCGCAATCTCTACTAATGCTTTTGTGGCTGAACAGGACACATTCCGAAATCTAGTAGAAAGTCTTCCCAGAAAGGTGGAGGCTGTTATGACAACAGGGATGAGACCAACTCTGTATTAATGCCAACATACAGTCAGATCCATAATATTGTGGGCCTTCTTTTGAGAAACACTTTTTTTTTTTTGCCACTGTACACCAATACAATGGATATATAGTAGATCTGGAATCTGGAAAGCATGAACTTGTAAACTTTAGCTTTAATTTAAGTGAATTAACAAAATTGGGCATTCACTGTTTAGGAATTACAGCAGTGTTTTTTATTTTTATTTTTTAAGTTCATCCTTTTTGTTTTATATGCTCAAAAGTAATCAGAAAATTGAGTGATAAGCTGTTTGATGGCCACTTGTGGCCTGTTTCTTAGTTACTTTATGTCAAAGGAGGTTTAAGCTTAAGGTCTGATGTTGAACATTATTACATTTGGTATTGGTTAAAGGGAAAGGCAAAGGAATTACAAAAATGCAGCTAAAAAACAAGCAATTTGATATTGATAACTTCTGAATTCAGTGATGATGATGATGATGATTGATGGAAAAAAAACTTGTAGCCAAAAGAAGAACACTTTGGATGGTGTAGGCATATCATTGTCAAATCTACAAGAGACACCTTTCAGATTCAGTACAATGCGGCCAAATTGATAGGGTGTCTCTTCAAGGTACAGATGAATGATGGTCCCAAACCTACCACAAACATGACTCAAAGGAAATAAATGGAATGCTTTCCAAGAGCTGTCTGTCACCTGATCTCAATGCATTTGAGCATGCTTTCACTTACTGAGGACAAAGGTGTAGGCAAAAAGACCCACAAACAAGCAACAAGCAACTGAAGGGAGCTGCAGTAAAAACATGGCAAAGCATCTACAATAAGGGAGGAAAGTCAGCATTTTACTGATGTGGGTTCTAGATGTCAGTTAGTCACTGACTGCAAAGTTTTTGCATTCAAGCATTAAAAAAAATAATTCTAATATGTATGATGATGATAGTTTGTTCAATTACTTTTTTAGCATGTGAACATGGATGTCCTTTGTATCAGTGGCTGTAAGCCCTAAAAGGTTAATGCAATATTTTTTAATGTAACCTCTTAAATAAAAGCTTGCTTTTTCAAATCCGTTGCTTCAATTTAAATTTGTTGTGATGGTGTACAAAGGAGAACTTATTAAAATAATGTCACTGTCCAAATACATATGGATCTAACTGTATCTGGTTGAGATGGTTAGAAGTCACCAAACATTTGACTGTATATAATACACAGTATATTGTCAACAACCAAATTGCTGACCATGTATATTGACTTTGATGTTGCTTTCATTTCTAGTAATTTCTAGTATTTCTAGTAATGCTCTGATCTTACTAGATACCAAAGGTAGATCTCCCATTAAAATGACTTGGTTATCAGGATTCGTTTTTTTTTTTTTTTAATTTATTCTGACTCCTTGTAGGGTGTGGTACAAAGAGTAAACATATTGATGTAAATGCTTGCAAAGCTTGTAAAAGTTTTTTTTTTTACTCATATAGCCTTCTTCAGTATGTTATAGCAAGGAGTAAAGCAGTAGTCCATACTTTAGTAAGTTCGATTTTGTACTTACTCTGTATGTTGCTCCTTTGCTCTATGAGCAGGACTTGGTCCAGAGGCATTGTCTCTGGTTGGATCGTCTGTGCCATCAGATGGCAAGTTGACTGGCAGTTTATTGTCCATTTCTTTCTTAAATACGACTTCAGTGGAATAGTCACCAACACCAGACTGGCTGGACAAGGCTGCGGAATTGTCAGGCTTTCCATTAAAATATTTATTTTATTGAAACAGTAATTTATGGAGGTAAAATATAAGATTGATTTGTTTTGATGAGTCTACCGTGTGGCAGAGTGTGGTTGCCCTTGCGGAGAACTGATGGTCTCTGCAGGATGGATTGCTGATGCTGCTTGTTGTTTTTTTCACTAATGCTCTGGACACAGATTACAAGTGGTGTAAGGTTTTGCAGTTAATACACCGATCAGCCAAAACATTCTATTACAAAACATTATTGTGTAGGTTCCACTTGTGCCTCGTGGGGAGCTCTGGCCCCTCGGGGCACAACTCCACAAGACCTCTGTGTTGTGCTATGGCGTCTGGCACTAGGACATTGGCAGTGGATACTTTTGGGTACTGTGGGTTTCAGTGTGGGTTCTCCATGGATTGTACTTGTTTGTCCGGGCGCTCAGTTGAATTGGGACCTAACAATTCCTAATAACCTAATAACCTTAGGTCGCATAGTGGGCGGTTATGCGCTGGGTGTTCTGGTACCTTTGTATCATGGCCAGCATTGCTTTTTTGTCAATTTGTGCTGCATTAACTTTTCTGTAGGATCGGACAAGACATGTTACCCTTTGGTCCCCACAGGCATGAGTGAGCCTTGGGTGCCCAAGACCCTGTTTTGTTAACGTTATGTGTAATTGGTGTATATAAGGTAAAATACAGAACAGCACAAGCTGGTGTGCTGCTTGGTGTTGATTATTATAGTTTTTTACTACAAACGTTCTATTTATGTTATACTGAAGCAATTTTTATTTGTTTATAGTTACAGTTAATGCTGTGGATCCATGAAACAAGTTAGTTGCTGATATCACTTATGACACTAACGAATGTATCTGTCTATTAGGCTTAAACAAATAGCTTTATTGCTAATTGCTACAAAGTGCTAACACTGGAGACTCCTTCAAAAGGCTAAATAAACATCCCATCACATCTTTTATTAAAAAGTGCACATTGTATAATGTCACTAAAGGTCCTTGTTAAAGAGTGCACACATACTAGTACAAACTACACACCCACCCTATTACAGAAAATGTATCTATCTGACCAGTCAGAATCAAGCATTCAACAGGAATGTGGAAAATATAGGGTATATATTATACAGTTATCAGTTATGGTATTGAGACTTTTAATAACTTACCTTTACACATCTCTGAATTGTTAATACAATATGTTCCAAATGTACCTTAAAGGTTATCAAGTGTTTTCTCACTCAGCTTAAACTACAAAATAATGTGGAGAACAACCTTAGTTTTAATTTTTCAAATACTGTATTTGAAACTCATGACAACTTTTTACTGACATTAAGTTAGTACTTTAGACAATTCATATTCTATGGAAGAGGATTAGGGCCACCATAAAAATATTTTTTTATTTATTTGAGCTTAAAGTCAAAATGTCAGAATTCTGAGATTAAAGCCAGAATTCTTAGATTAAAAGTGAGAATTCTGAGGAAAAATGTCAGAATTCTGAGAAAAACTCATAAG
Organism: Heterobranchus longifilis; assembly: GCA_028570985.1. Classification (NCBI taxonomy): domain Eukaryota; kingdom Metazoa; phylum Chordata; class Actinopteri; order Siluriformes; family Clariidae; genus Heterobranchus; species Heterobranchus longifilis. The sequence continues at coordinate 5,200,773 of JAOVVB010000032.1, forward strand.
TCTGAGATTAAGTCAGAATTCTAAGATTAAAAGTCAGAACCCTCAATATTTTTTATGGTGGTCACCAATCCTCTTCTGTAAGATTCAGATTTTTTAAATTCAACACTTTACAGTAATTCAGGTTAGACCCATGTAATTCTCATTGTCTTTCTGTTGTCTTTTTTCTGCAAATTGTTTTGAGCTGAAATGTATGCAAATCTATGATTAGCACTTTAGTCCTATTACCTTTATGATGATGCACTGAGTGGCTCTTAAAGATGAATTGGCCGCAGTGGACTTTATCTGCGATCTGGAAAACTCAAGAGGCTCTTCTACCAGTTGGAGAATTTGCTTCTGTTCCTTTGTACTTCTGTCTTGTCCTCCACTTGTCCCAGCATCATTATGAAGCATAGCTGGAGTTTATATAAATGGTTAGTTATTATTTGTACCCATTTTATTAGTGGTAAACTTTACATTTCTAAGGACTGCATAAGAGTATTTACCTTAAAGCATAAGGTAATACTGCATATTTCTATGATATTTATAAACTAACATTGCCCTAAGTGAACAGTTTCCAGACATATTGTGAGGCAAAAAAACAAAAACAAAAAAGCATGCATATCCGTATGTTCTCTGCTGTTGTGGTGCTGCACAGGTGTGCATTGAGCTGAAGATGAGGGAAGCAACCTGTGGACCACAGGAAAGCTTGCAAATGGAAACAACACACACACACACACACACACACACACACACACACACACACACACACACACACACACACACTCACAAACACACTTCCGCCTGTGTAGGGCCCCCCATGTTAAGGAAAAAAAAACCCTAAAGTGACTATATTCTTTCCAACAACTACATCTTTACTGTGTTAAAATATTTTAAATAATTTTAAAGTATTGCATTTGAAATCACTAAAAAAAGGATGTTGGTACTCCAAATTTATATATTTATTTTAAGGTATAAAAATATAAATTTTAATCCTAAAATACTTATGTAATTAAGAAACAATATAATAAAAAACATACACCTTTACAGTTTAAACTGCAGCTTGATTATATTTCTCAGTTCTTCAAAAGGTTAATTCCTTTATGCAACTGCTATAAGACTCAAATACCTGTACTTTTGAACATTTTTCTACACATTTAAAAAAAGAGCATGAAAAGTACTTTCACCTTTGGAGTTTTTAATGATGTGGTTTAGTTTTTATGTTTAGGCATGAAGTAAGCTTGTGTCTGCTTTCTCTAACAGGTAACAGTGACATTTAAAGGCATGTAACCACACCTTGGGGGTTTTTCTACAAAGTAAAAACTTTGCCAGAATCTGAAAATAATCAGAGGAAGTAATTTGTTTTCTGGGGGTTTTGGGGTGAATGGGTGCACAAAAAAAATATATATATATATTTTTTTTTACATCTTTTTTACCTGTTACAAATACTTTTAAATATAGAGAAAATACGACTGTTCATAATATATAAACTACTCATAATAAAAAGTGCTTCTTATTTTTCTTTTTTAAAGAGGTTATTTAAAAAAAAATACAAGACATAAAATAATATATATATTTTTAATTTCTGTAATTTGGAATATGCAGTTAGAGGAAAATAATCAAAAACAGAGCACTGTTGATTGGTTTCCTATTATACCAAATCATATACTGTAACTCCAGACAACAATTTGCCCAGGATACAGTTCTCGCTATTTGACATTAAGCAGTTGTTTCATGTTGTGCAAGACAAGTTAGTTCCTGTTACCACTTTCAGTATAAACAGTCATTCCCTCACCAGACACTTTTTTTAAGCACAAAAAAATCTTCTCTCCCAGGGAACATATTGACTGTTACAAAGTGATGAAACTGGAGACTCCTTACATACAGTAAATGATATATATGATAAAGTCTTGTTACAAAAAAAGTCTTGTTTCTTTGTTAAACTCTTTATAAAATCTGTTTATTATAAGCCCTTTATTATGTGGTGTCTGACCTAAAAGTGCCTGTGAATTAATTGTTTCTAAAGAAATGATAGGAAAAACTGTTGTTAATGTAAACATGAAATCTGAATTATAGCCATATATATAGAATTTTATATCCATATAAATTCATCCAAATTCATCTACCCTTTGTTAGTTAGTTAGAATATCTATCTATCTATCCATCCATCCATCCATCTACTTCCTCTGAAAAATGTATGATACTAACACCAACATGATTACTAGAACAGTTTGTGCTCAAAAGCCAGTCATGTGCATTTTCTCATTTGCTTTTGATGCTTTTATCCAAAGTCACTTAAAAATGAGACAAGATACAACTGAGCAGTTGAGGGTTTACGGATTTGCTCAAGAAACCACTTGCTCAAGGATTCGAAATCTTCTGATCAGTTGTCAAAGCTTTAATAAGCTTTGATAAGATTTTAATCGGAACAAGAACACCTGAACAATTGCGTATTTATGCTGTTATCTAATCAAGCAATAATGTGGCAAGCAGCACAATCCACATGCAGATAATGATCCACAGCTTCACCTTATGTTCTCATCATACATCAGAATAGGGAAAATCGTGATTTCTGTGACTTTAACAATGACAATGACTTTGTTAAAGTCAAGTTAATTTACTATTCTTCTTGTTGGTGCCAAGTGGACTGTTTTAGGTATTTCAGGAACTGCTGATTTTCATAAATTTTCACACACAACAGTTTTTAGAGTTTACTCAGATTGCTGTGGAAAACATACTTGTGTGTGAACTGAAGTTTTAGTATTTTGTACCTCAAATAATCAATCTTTACAAATCAGAAAAGCCACTTAGAATTCACAACACATCAAAACCTTGAGCTGGGTGAGCTACAATAGTGGAAGACCATGTCAGGTTCAGGTTCCACTCCTGTCAGTCATTAACAGGAATCTAACGCCATCATCAGCAAAGACTCACTATAAAACTAGAAAAAGTCTTTATTTATTTATTTTTTCTACTGTCCAGTTTGGGTGAGTCTGTGCCTATGATTAGTCTCTGTTCTTGGCTGACAGGAGTGGATTCAGATGGAGTATTCTGCTGTAGCATGCTCAGATGATTTTCTGCCCACTACTGTCACATCACTGTTCTCCCTGGTAGGTTGACTCAGTCTGGACACTTCCCTCTGAGCTTACTTATAAACAAGGCATTTCCACCCAACACACGGTCACTCACTTATTGTTTTTCGCACCATTTTATGTAAATGCTTGAGACTGTTGTTTGTTTAGACAAATGTTTTACTGTGGCAAGCAACACAGTGCCTAAAGATACTATTTAATAGTTGGTTGTTTATGTACCAACCTAAGAAGCAACCTTATTTCCCCTCTTGTCTGTTCCAAGTATTCAAGATTCATCATCACCAGTATACTAATAACTGGCCTGGTTATCTGTCATAATCTACACTAGTTTTTCACTGGAACATGCTTTAAGTTAGATATATTTATGCTTAAAATCATTCGTAGGTTACTGTGTAGCCTAATAAACAAATCACATTCCTCTAAAACTGGTCAGGTACAGGGACAGCCAAAAAGTCAGGACGCCTTTATAAGTATTCAAGACTACATAAAAAACAAATTAAAAAAATGGCTCTTTAGAAAAAAATATGAAGAAATAAGATGTGACTCAAGATTTGTGCACAGCACTGTATAGAAAATTATTCCAAGTGACTGCTTCATAATGCTGGTTGAGAGTTGAGTGCAAAACTGTCATCGAAGCAATTGGGTATTTTGAAGAATCTCATATAAAAAAAACAAAAATACATTCTGCTTTGTTTACCCTGTTTTTTTCTCACTGCATACTTCCATGTGTCATTTCCTAGGTTTGATGTCTTCATTATTGTCTTCATAATTTATGATAACCTAATAGTCTAAATTAAATAGTTAGCACCCAATTATTTAGATGGCCTAATGCCAGGCATGCCACGCTACATAAAGCTAAAGTCAAGTTAATTTAGCCTACTATTCTTCTTCCATTATTAGAGTAAGTGAATTGTAATATGCATTTCTCAGTCTAAATAAATTTCTCTCTCAGCCCATTCATTATGTTGCGCATTCTGAAACATAAGACACAGTGTTTCAAATATTCGTAATATTTAAAATACATTCAAAAAAACGTTCACTAAGCAAAACTAAAGAAAGTATACAACACATGGAAATGTGAACACAATCAAATTGAATAGGGTACAGAATATTTATAAATATGACAGGCTAAGCAAACATCAATACTCTGTATTTGTAGGTAATTACACCAGTAAAGTACTGTAAAATACTCTGTATTACACCAGTAAAGCTTTGTGATGTATTTATTTATTACATGTAAGAATGACGTTGTATTGAGCACAGCCATGAGGCATAAGCTGCCAAACCCCCAAAAGTTTCCATCAAATGACCACTATCTGTACTATTTGTAGGAAGAACAAAGAGTGCGACAGCTAAACATGAAAACTAGGGCATAAAAGTGCACATACTGTTTGACTGCTACTTATGTTCGAAATGATAAAAATCTAGACTAATAAGTTAAGCAAGAATAGATTAAAGCATTTTTTAAGTTAATGTAAATCCTGACATTAGGTGCCACTTCTGGTGATTTGGTTGATAATTCAAATATCTATATGACAACTCAATGTTCTTGTCAGTGATTAGTGTATGAATGTTTCTTTATGAATAATCCAGTGTACAAATAGTGTCTTAAGACTGCATTCTGTCTGCATTCTGTGGTTATAAAGCAACCAAATGGGAAATTAAGCTTCATTAGCGAATCATGTAATTTGCAATCATTCTCATCGTATCGTAAAATAGTCATCTAATATTACAGATATTGTTCTAATGGTCTACTAATGACCTCTACTACATGCAGTGTGCAATGTTTTACATCCCACTTCAGATTCATTCTGACTCAACAGTCTTAGTTGTTTACAGTATTTACTTTTCTGTTATAATCTATTTTATCCTTCTTCACCTAAATACTAGAAGATGTAGTAAAAAAAAAAAAAATACTGTTTCCAACTGAATTTAATATCGGTGAGTCATTTAGAATATAACTCTGCAGACTTGTGTTTGGAGATAATAGAAGCGATTTCCGTTCTTAATAAACGTGTGGTTAGCAAAGCTGACAAATTTCGTTCGTACAAAGCAGCATGGCATTTCAAAATGTTTTTAAGTGCATGATCTGTATACTGTATAAATCTCCATTTATAAAATAAAGTGCACCTTCTGAGATGCTCATTTTATGTTTTAGTATTTTTGACATGCACATGTTTGCAACTTAAGCAGTTTCATTTTTAATCTCAAATAACCCGTGGACACAACGCCGAAGTGTGTTTATGTGCAAAGGCATGACTGACAGTCTTTTATACCACAACACCTCCCGTGAAAAAGGTACACACCTTGATATTGTATTGTTTTAGATACTAATGCACACTGTGGGCTCAAGTAAGTCGTTTTTACCAGTTCTACGTAACTGTAAGAAAATAGCTATTGTTTTTCATCTAAAATGGTATCCCTGTCAGAAAATGTGGACAAACTATATTAACGTCTACTTTTTACATTACTTTATTGTTTTTGTTTTCAGTATTCATTAAAAAACTGATTTAACATACACATATATACAACATTAATATACTATGTAAAGTTTCAGGTGACATCTTGTCTATTTTAAGAATTTGTAACTTACCTTGTAACGTCGAGTGATCTTCCAGCACTAAAGAAAACTAATTTTGAATCTACTATTCATGGTGATGGAAAGATACACTCTACTACTACTGTTTGGTTAAGACTGCAAGAAGTGTGTCAGCGTTACCTCTCATTGCCTTTATCTGTCTGTCTTTCCCACTCAGTTTGTCTCGTTATGGTTTCCTTGCTGTGCAGGAAAAGATGGTTCCTTTCAACAGGAAGAAAAAAAAAACAAAGACTGAGTTCTCTGGTGTAAAAAAGATTCACGGTTCTTCACTCTGCCCTCATTTGTGATTGTAATTGAGAAAGTAAACGATTTCTCAATCTTTCAATTTTAGAGGTTCCTTATAACATCTAAACTCAGGTCCACAACAATTCTACAATAAATAAAAAAATTACATGAATGCTTTCATGAAATGTTGAATTTAGTTCTCTAAACTTTGCCTTCAAGAACATTTTATTGAGTAGCTGTAATATTATACTGCTGATTGGCAAGTTTACAAGTTATTTTCCTGTGAAATACCAATTACTGTACAAAAACCTTTTATGGTTGGATCAGATTAAGGTTTCAGGAACGCCCTATCAATCCCTTTACCTGATGCATACAGATCTACTGTCAGGAAATATGAATTGTAAATTGAAACCAAAAAAATGTAAAGCCTATTAACAAATAGTATGGATGCTATTTTGAATAATTGATTAATGACTTACCGTCGCCTGCAGATAAACCGGTAGCTGAAAAAGTATTAGTCAAATGATCATTGATTGGGTCACCTCCTTATTTATAGGTTTCACATCATGCAAAATTTCCCTTAACATTGCTCTGTATGCATCTGTGTGTGTGTGTGTGTGTGTGTGTGTGTGTGTGTGTGTGTGTGTGGGGGGGGGGGGGGGGGTTATATATACATCTAACAGATCTATAATATATAATCTACTCTTATATGAATCTAAAAAACTAATTTAACATAAAAAAACAGCCAAAAAAAAATGTGTGAAATGAGTTCTGGTACATTAAGGGGAGACATTTTGATGAATTCAGAAGTATGACTAAGCAACACACTTTATCTGTGTTTATTTTATACACACCTTATTAATCCACTGGTTTTATACATATTATAATGCAAATGATGTTGGATGATGCTGAATTTCAACCTGAGATGAAAAAGTCCTATAGCTTTGATAATCTTTAACAGGTCTTTGTTAACCTGCTATTTTTTATGTGTTTTCAAATTAATGACAACCAAAAATACGTCTTTAATGGAAAAGAACATGGGGAAGACCATTCCGGAAGGCAAAAATGTGCAATAAAAAATAACCTGTTGCGTGTATGGAAAGTCCATTTACTGGGTACGGCGTACATGACGTGACACTAATGGGGTGGGGGGAGCTATTACCGTATGTTCATATCTATGCACCATGTCAGGTTAGCCTTGAATACAGAAAAAAGTTCATGATTAAGCTGATTTTTGATTTTTTTTTTTCAATCACTAATCACTATGATGTTCTCTTATTCAATATCAAGATATGCCAAACATCCATCTTCATTAATAATAATAATAATAATAATAATAATAATCATCATCATCATCATCATCATCATCATCATAATCATTATTATTATTATAAGTATTAACGTAAGTAATTTTGAACATTACATACTGTAAATTGTTTTCAGATATAATAATAACGGTAAATGGTACACATGATGCATTTCTTCTTTTGTCCTTAATACAACCATGCTTATGCACATGACATTTTTCCTGCCAAAGCAACAATTCCATTTAAAAGATTTTTAATGATGGTGTGAACATATATCAAAATAAGTTTAATGTACACTTTATGTAATAAACTTAAAGAAAAACAAACATTAAAAAAACATATTGAATTTTATTTCCTGAACCAGTTTTTCCAACTGGGTGTTTTAACTGTTTGCTTTGTCGAATTTAGATAGTTTATATTAATATGTAAGTAATCACGATGACTGTATAGTAAATAAATATTTGTTTTACAATCTTACTCAAGTATTTTCTAAAGGATTTTACTTCTACTTCTATAATGTTAAACCTTATTTTCGCAATATGTAGTCTTTCTTGATTACTATGATGATTACTGTTTGTAACTTGGTGTTTGTTACACAATGACCTGTTAAATTCACCATTCACATTTTCTCTACCATGCAAAGTAAACCCTGATTTTATCTTATGGTAATTGCAGAAAGACAAAGAAAATATTAATGGCTTACCTAAAATTAAGAATATAAATTTAATTTAAATAAATGTTACTGAATATACAGTACTAGTTGTAAATTTTGTTCTATATCAGATTCTGTAAAATTAATGTTTAAATTAATGTGCAACCTCTGTAATTAGGTAAGCTTATTGTATGTTTATTTGTTTATCATTCATTCACCGTAACTGTCTCTATAAAATGGAAGTCGTCAGCACAAATTTAAAGTAAAGTGCTTTTTTTCAGGTATTCATTTATTTTTGGAAGAACGCTTACAAATGAAGAAGTCTTCCAGTGAAGAATGTTGGAGTGAAGAAGGTCGGCCTAATATTAACCACGATAACATGTGACATATGATTAAATGAGTGATCATATGTCACATGTAATGATTAGATCAGTAATGTTGAAGTATCTATGATCTAGGATAGTATACAAAAATTCTAGTAAATGTAATAAGTACGTCTGTCGGTCAGTCAGTCAGTAGTTAAGTGTAAGTTAGTGAGACAGTAAGTATGTAAGTAACTACGGTAAAATAAATGAACAAACAAACAAATAAATGCTTTTGTATATCTTCCAGTAATTAAAAAATATGTGGAAAATGTTTACTTCTGAAAGCATTCTTATTATTATGACAATAAATATTGCATTTGATTGCTTTACTCAGGCCATAAGCAGCATCTAATGTTACACTCAAAATGGTTTCCTATTACAATCGACTACTGACATTACATCCACTGATTATTGAGTGGATGCTAAATTAGGCTTACTCGTTTTCCTAGAGTAAGCTATAGAATTCACATCTCCAGCTTAATACCCAGTGTATCTTTTGTTCCCTGCATTCCTACAAATGTTCTCATTCAAAAGGACTGGTGTCAAAGGTGCATTGTACGCATCCATTGCTCTACATAGGAAAAGCATTTTCTGGAAATAGGAATTTATGCAGTGCTTGCTTTTGGTCAAATTCCATCGTTTCAACTAACCTTTACCAGCTTAAATCTAAATAGACCTAAACCAAGTATTTTCAAGATGATTCTTTAAGCTTACCTTATCTGGAGCTGCATTTCAACAGTTCAGTTGGTAGTGATTGTTGTCTGTAAGGGACAAGGTTCCCAAATGTATTCTGCAATAGGAAAAATATCTGAAAGGAAATTAATCACTAACAGTACAATATCCATTTGGCAATAATGTGAAAATTGTTCTGTTTATATCTTGTTGTAAAAACAAAAATATCCTTCTTTAAATCATACTGGGCAGCCTAAAAAAAATCTTGGAAAAATCTTAGCACTTTGTTTATTGTTAAATCAGCTGGATAAAATTAAGCACTTTGGCTGGCTACTCACTCAAACTTTACCATAAGAGTAAACGTTTAATAAGCTTAAAGAGCCAGCCAAAAATGTTTATGTATATATGTATGTAGTATGATATATATTACATTAACATAATATTAATAGTAGTATCATATTATTTATCATAATATTATCATATAGCCAAATAACCAATAAGATTAATTGTAACTGAGATTTTGCACTTTCACAGTAACAAGGTTATACAGCTTGAATAGAAAATTGTATATGAAATATCACATTAGTCACCTATGAAATTATGAGGATATTTAAGATTTTTTAAAAAGAAATCAGATAATATTAAAGAAAGGCTGCAAGGAGTAAAAGACACATATGCTTAGAGTCATGTTTCTGTGAGCTAGATATCTGATTATTTATTTGTGTTTGGAATACTCCTGTAACAATAATTGCATGGGCTACAGAGGTTTTTTTTTTCCTGTCGTAAGGAACAAACAAAACTAATGCACACAACGCATATATGTGGTTGGTTAAAAAATGAGCAGGAATACAAACAGAAAAGATTAATGCTATATTATTATTATTATTATTATTATTATTAATAATAATAATAATAATAATAATAATAATAATAATAATAAAGCCGTATGCATCTTTCAAATGGTCCAACTGCATGAGGATAATGATGTAGTAATAATAATAATAATAATAATAATAATAATAATAATAATAATCATCGAGCATCACTGTATTATTTTATTTGCACCACCCGGATGAACACTTGGCGTTGCAGTTAATTGGGTCAAGGGGCGTGTTGGTGCGAGCAAGGGGCAAGACTACGCCACTAGGAATACTTCAACTGTGTCTTGACCCCTGGAAAACGATGGACACGCCACTTCCTTCTAAATTTAGCCACATTCTCGTCGGCGCTCACTGAGCAACCAGAGCTCATGCAGTAGTTGATGTGACCAGAATAAGCCGCTGCTCCCACGAGATTGGCTGAAGCTCCGCTGCTCTCCATTGCTGCGATGCGGTTCGGCACGTTCTAAGGGCGCGCGACAGAAAACGCCATCGTCATTCGTGCAAAAGCACAATTAACCATGGCGCAGGGGAACCATTTCCTAACAATCCCCAAGGAGGAAGGTCTTTTCACGACCATTAAGAGCGGCCGAGGTGAGGACAACGGCGATAACTCCCCCGCTGAAGACGAGGATGAAGAAGAAACCGAGGAAGAAGTGCGGTTTATCCCGCGGTGCTCTCCGGTACCGAGAAAGCGTGGCCCTTCCATTACAGACGAGACCGCGGAATACATGCGGATTCGCCTGGCACTTCAGCGGAGAGTGTCTTTCGCGGACGCCACTGGAGGAGAGCTGGTCGACGTGCGAGAGTTCGCTGCGTTCGACTCGGGCGACGATGAGAACAACGCCGACTGGGAGGAAGAAGAGGCGAAGTGCCGCCGAGCTTACCTCGAGCCCGTGTATCGCGTGTGGCCCGAGTTCCAGGCGCGTGACGTGAGCGACCTGATGCCCGCCGTGCGCGCGGGTAAAGTGGAAGTGGAGAAGGTGACACCCGTGCAGAACCAGCCTCTCTCTTTCGACGCGGTTATCTGTGTCCTCAATGTTTCTTATCACAAACGCGTCTATGTCCGGTCCACCATGGACGGCTGGATCACTTGCACAGATTCGGTGGCAGAGTACGTGCAAGACTCCCACGACGGCGACACCGACAGGTTTTCGGTCCGGCTCTCCTTCTCCGAACCGTATCTCTTCAACGGAGCGCGGATCGACTTCGTGGTGCGTTATGAAACGTCTGAAGGAGAGTTTTGGGCAAACAATTCAGGCAGGAATTACTCAGTTACCCTTGTCGTGTCCTATGAGGAGGACACAAGCCAAGATAATAAGGTAGATGATCGAGAAATTAAAGGCATACTGAAACCTTCAAGATTCAGGTAACTGCCCTGCGATGCCTGCGTCATAATTAGGCATATAAGACATTACGCTTAGCTGCGCTTAGATTTTTTTTTTGGGAGGGGGTGGGGGGGGGCTGTAACCTTGTCATTTGTTTACCCAAGGTCATTTTGTGTTGCTGCTTCGCTGCTTGTTTATTGTTGATGTTCAGATGTTTACGATCACACACACACACACTTGCTGCTCATCCTAACAGGAACACATTCACCTCATTCAGGCCTGCACTCCTGTTCTGGTCTTAAAGTGTCCAGTTTCAGAGAGCATGTATCCACTGTAGGCCCAAGACAGCTGGTCGTTATTGACAGGTGTGCAATGGTTCTCTGCTGTTATAATCCATCTGCCTCAAGGATTATGTGATGCTTTTCTGCTCACCATGGTTGTAAAGCGTGCTTATTGTTAACAGAGCCTTCCTGTCACGTTGCCCGCTCTCCTGTGACTTTTTAAGGCAGAACTGTGTGCATGAATTTATGCACGGTACAGCTGCCACATGATCGACTACCTGGATAAGTGAGCCGTTCCTATTAAAGTGGCTGGTGAGTCTATGTTTTAGATATACCCCATAAAGGCCCTGAAATAATGTTTTAGCAATAAAGTGCTTGGGTTAATTTTTCATCTTTAACACCTAATTTCTATTTTGAAACGTAGGCAATATAAAAATTGCCTGTAATAATTACCTAGGTAATTCACCAGCACTTTTAAGTAGCCAATTCACAATGGCAGCTTTTGGTTGTGCAATTGAACTTCTTGGCATAGTGAATGTATCTTTTCTCTTGGTATAAAAAAGGATATGGTAAGTGAGGGTGATACAGCACAACAGACATTTAGGCCTCTGCAATTGCTAAAAAAAACCCCCAATATAATAATATATAGATAGCGCAAGTCACATGTACAGTATGTATGCTGCTTAAAATTCCAGCACCCCATGCCTTCCTGCATCCCTGGGCAGAACGTATTACATAGTGCAGAACCTGTTTTAATAAAGACTTGAAAGTCAAGTACTTCATGCAAGACTACTTGTGTTGAAGCAGCAACCCAGCTGTTGTTGCTGAATGAACTATTTGCTTTCATCTGTTTGGTATTCAGGGTTTTAATTTATTGGCTGCACACCTTAGAAAGCATTGCGTATGGAGTTTGTGACCTGTGCTTTAGTGCTGAATATAGTCAGTCTTTAGTTACTAATATTAGCGCCATCATACTAGAGCTATGGATTATAACTGCCTCCCTTGTTTGCGCTGTATAAGAATTATGGAATACTTTTTAACAGTGACAACTTTCACAAACACCGCACACACACTATCCTGTACAGCAGTGTGTGTGTATATATATATATCTTATACATTTATAGCAGCTATCCTAGATGGCAGGAGGGATATGAAAATAGGACAAGGAAGGTTTCACTTTCAGCGCTGGTTCTTGCAAACCTTCCACTTGACTTTTTTCTAGAGGCTGCTGGGTGGAAATCCTGAAGACTACCATTGAACAGAGGGTACACACAAAATTTTTACACATGTATCATCCCAAATCTCCTTTGATATTAGAAACAATGCTTTCTTATAAAATGACAACGTTGAGCAGTATTAAGAAGCTCAGAGATCCATACTGCAGCTATGTTTGACCTTTCCTCAAGTGTCAAATGACACTGCTGCCCAAAAAACTAAAGGTCGTCTTCTGTTTTCTCAGAGGAGCAACTATCATTCCAGAACAGTGCAAAAGAAGTGTACTGTTTCAGCTGGGTTATTATTGCATCCAACTGAACATTACAGTTAGGACACTTGACCAACAACACTGGACCCGCAGGATAGTCCTGGGTGTGGATTTATTAAAATATATTTTTAATATTTTTTAAACCTCTTTAGAGCAATGTGACAGGTTTGACAGCTGAAGAATAGAGGCAGGTTAAGGATGCGCATTATGTCATGTTTTAATTTTCGAATATCCTTAAGTGTTAATCACAGAAAATGCACTTGGTTACACGGACAAGGTCAGTGATGAGGGCTTGTCATTTTTGTGGCAAAAAAAGAAACCTGCACATACACCGATCAGCCATGACATTAAAATTAAAACCATCTAGGTTTTGGGTTCTCCTTGTGGCTCTGGCCCCTCAGGACGTGGCTCACCAGGGCCTCTGGGGGTGTGCTGTGGTGTATGACACCACAATGTAAGCAGTGGATCCTTTTGGGTTGCGGGGTGGGGCCTCCATGGATCGGCGGTTATGTTTTGCATCCCGTGGGTGCCTGATTAGACTTCGGATTGTTCTTGGGGTGTTTGCCTACTGAGCCCCGAGTGTAGCAGGCTGTGATGCACTGGATGTTCTGAGACCTTTCTATCAAGTCTATGTTTTTTTTTTTCAGCGATTTGTGCTGCTTTGGCTTTTCTGTGCAATCAGACTGGGCGGGCTGGCCTTTGGTCCCCGCAGGCATGGGTGAGACTTGGGTCTTCATGATCCTGTCACCAGTTTTCTGGTGTGTAGTTGATCAACGTTGTTCACTTCACCTTTGGTTATAATTTTATGGCTGATTGGTGTATGTTTGTGTAACAGGTTCTGACATTGAACTAAATGATTACAGTTGCAAAGTGTGAAAGCTGACAGTCAACAAAGACACTTAGACGTGAAATTTACTAAATGACACAGAAATACCAACCTGACATGTAGGTGTCATTAAAAAGGTAAAATGGGGGGCCTCCGAGTGGCGCAGTGGTAAAGTGCTCGCCCTATCATCCGGAGATCGCTGGTTCGATCCCCGCTGGTTCGAACCCCGGGTGATGCTGTTAACCTCTCACAGCCGGAGGCCTAGAGAGAGCTGATTGGCCGAGCTCCCTCAGGGGGAGGGATGAGAGGTACTAGTGCTCCCACATTAATGACGGCTCTACAAGCCAATCAGGGGCGTCTGTGAGCTCG
>JAOVVB010000032.1:5228209-5239186 GCA_028570985.1 Heterobranchus longifilis
GATTGTGTAAAGCTGCTTTGGGACAATGCCAATTGTTAAAAGCGCTATACAAATAAAATTGAATTGAATTGAATTTCCGGCTGCGCTACGTTTATTCACAGGAAGATCTCAATGAATGTTTTGAAAAAAGAACTGATAAAATGACCACCACTAAAGGGTCAAGTGAAAGTACTTCTAGACACAGGTAGATGAAATTCCATGCAGAATAATTGCCAACCTGTGTTCTTATGTTGATGAAAGCCTCGTACTAAAGTGAGTAAGAGCAGCTGTAATTTGGAATGAATGGGAATGTTGAATATAAAATCGATGTAAATAAAGTGGGTATGCATTTTACAAGTTACATTTCACCATGCACTTAAACAGCACATCAGTGATCATAGATTAATAAGAGAAGCAGGCACTTCATGTAGGGAGCATGGGCTGAGCTGCTGATACCACTTCAAAAGGTCACACATTGCTCTGAAGTCATCATATCGAGTTACAGAGCGACTCGTCGCTCTTGTAAACCGACATTTGAATGCGTCAGGCTATATTTCATGTAAGGCGAATTCCACCGTTCAGACCACCTCTATTTGACCTCTAATGTAAGAGACACCTCTTCTCATCGGTCATTTTTTCCATCAGGTTTTACTACTCTCTAAACAAGACAAAATTCTGGATGCTGGACAAAAAAAATTCTACGAATGTTATAGTATTGTTCTGATAAGTGAAAGTACATTTTAAGATTTTTTTTTATTTCACATTATTTTTCCTGTTGTACAACCTTCTAAATAACAGAAGACATTCATTGGGATAATACATAACAATAAAAATAAATGTTTAATTGAACTGAATGTATGGTTAGGGGGATCATTAAAAATATTTTTTTGAATTGTAAAAAAAAATAATTTGATACTGAATACATGCTTGGCCTCTAGTTGGGATTACAGTCAGTCTGTGAAATGCATGCCAAAACCAAGGTTAAGAGCATAATCCCAAATCTGCATGAATAGTACAGTCTTCATAAATTTGTAAAATGATCATTTGATCAGCGTTTCTCACACAAATACAGTATGTGCACCAGCTAATGTCAACTGTTCGTCATTACAGTACAAGGAGAGGAAAGTCTGCCAGACACAGACAAGTGACAAAAAGGGGGGAAAAACGGTAGCTATCATGCTGTAAAGATCATTGGGCTTTGGGTTTGATGAGTATCAAAAATTATGTCAATCACATGCCCTGACCTTCACACTTCACAGATCTCATTTGATATGATCGACAGCACCAACATCAAAACACCAAGCGAGGGGATATTTTTGGTAAAAAAAAAAAAAAAAAAAAAAAAAGCCCCTGATGGCTTAACAACTTTCTATCTTTAAAGGTTTTTCTTTAATATGTCACTTGTCTGTACAGGTTATTACAAGTTTTTTGCTACAACATAGGAAATAATTAACACTGAGTTATTTAGAAAATAGAAGTTCATTTAAACAGTACAGTCAGAATGTCGATAAGCAGTCAACTGCCTGCACTCTGCTACAAAATTCAAGTGAAGATTAAATTGTAAAACTCGGGTGTGATTTTTTTTTTTTCCACAAAAGGTCTATCTTCATCATCTTGGGTATTAGCAGTACAGTTTTGCCCCCTGTTGACAGGTTAATGAAATCAAAGCTGCCCTCAAGTAGTTTTCCAGATGCATCAAACGAGAATAGATTGTATATAATCATAATTGGGTTTAACCAGCAATCATGTAAAACTGTACTTTAATTTTTAATACTAATGCACTTGCCTGTAACCTTACTGTTTTTTTTATTATTTTTTAAAAATGCCTTCTCATAAAAAGAACTATACTATTAAAAATTTCAGTTTAAAAAAAATCCCCTGCCAACCTTACAATGATAGATATCTTTGACTCTTGATGGGAAAAAAAAGGCTTTACAAAGAACTGTACATTTTCACATATGCATGTAGTGAAATGTGACCTCGTGGAACCATGACGAATGTCAGGGACAATGCTAAAATGTGATTAAAAAACAAACATACAAACAAACAAGCAAAAAAAAAACAAAAAAACAACAGAATTCTGGAATAGTATTAAAAGTATAAACCAAGGGTGTCACACTCCAGTCCTACTGCTAAAGCCCATGCAGGTGCTGGGAATTAGCTGAAGAGAAGAATTAGAGGACTAAAAAAAAAAACAACACAAAAACAAACATTCTCTGGTCTAACCTGACCTTTTACATATAAAATTCATGAAATAAAAATACTGCTATGACACAGCAGGACACAGTTTGAGTGTAATCATGGATAATGATTTTTACAATTTAGTTGGAATGTAATGAGATTCTGATATTTTTCTTTAGAGTCACTATTATTTTTAGTGATGACATGGCATGACACACCCCTCCAGTCCCTGGGTTATCTAAAACAGATACTTTCGACATGTTGGCACACCACATTTACACTCTATACGCATGCGTTTCTTAGGAGAACCTGGGAGTCCCGTTAAACTGAAATTAGAGTCCATCTTTGTGCTTTCTGCATCTACTGGATCAACTGGAAAGAATAAAAGTAGAGGTTTAAAAATTATTACTGACAATACATTCTCTCCCACATGCAAACAAAATAAAGCATTTATTTATATTAGTGGTATAATGGTCCTCATATTCAAGCAGTACTGTACTGGAGGTTCTAGTCGATGTGCATCTGATGTGATCTGAGTAAATACGTATAGTCTACTTTTAACTGCCGGGTAATTTACTCCATTCATTCATGCAGTCTACCTCAGGAGAAAACCTACCTACCTAGAGTAAGCAGGCCTGCTGTTATTTTTGTACTGGTTACATTTTTATTGCTGTATGGAACTCTATTTTAATCAATTCCTATTGTTGTTGAGCAAAACTGAAGGAGCTATGTTCTTAAACACAGGCTCTTTATTTCCATTGCAGCATTTTCTAAACAGAGACTGTAGCCATGTCTTTACATTTTATTTTGATCAAAGTCTGTTAATAAAAGTGCTCTATATCACTCACCCCAGTTCATATATAAATGCATGCAGATTTAAATCTTTATTTAAAAAATTCATAAAAGCTATTCAAGTGTTTAAACCAATACTAAGATAAAGCAGTCTATTTCTCTTATCATACAAAATGTGTGCAACCTTGATTTACAAGATTTAGCTGCTGCCTGTGCGGATCATTTTTTTCATACTCAGATTATTCATGGTGTGTTGTTCTTAAGTGGAGAATAAGGCTTGTTGTGTTGCAGACATTCCCAATGTATTTTTTGAAGTTTTTCCTTTGCCTATTACAAATTTTATGTCTTTAAAAAGAAACTTTCCCCAGCCCGGCGATGGCATGTTGATGTGGCTGTCGAATCATGTATTTTGCATCATCACAATTATATTGGTTTATGTGATTGGCCACCTGAGAGACAACCAATCTGTAAAAATTAAGCGATTTATTTATTTATTTGTAATTTAGGTGCCCTTATGTGTTCAGGAAATCATATCCAGTTTGTCACCGGTCATAAGTTTGTATGCTAAAAAGTTAAATTAATAATAAATAAAAGGAAATTTTTGTTTTCAGTGTACTGAAAATATACTAAACTGTCTCTAAACAAGGTATCAAACCTTGCGTACTGTTGCCTACCGACTTCTGGGTACCGTTACACCAATAATTGTATAAATGTATTTATAATTACAAATTATGTAATTAGCCTGTAATTATGCTACATTTCCATATAACCATCTTAATCAGAACATCTTTATCATACCTTTTTCTTCTCACTCCTCCCCCTTAAAACAACATTTTACTCAATTTAAAGTATAAAATCAAATATATTTGATTTACCCTCTAAGAGTAATAGTGTCTGGGATGTTCAGATAAATTTAACATCAGGAGCACCGATATCTGATTAAACAGTGAGAGGCATTGTAAAAAGCCAGGGTCTTCAGGCTTATCTGCTTATCAGGTTTATTACAGCCAGAACGGAGGCATGCTTAATAGCTGACTGGAGATTAAAATTAACTGATTATAAAAGTGCTTGGTTGGCATAAAAGCTAGGAGTCAATCCAACCCACTGCAGATAAGATTAAACTCTCCTGAGTAAGAAGAGTAAAAGAGTATAAACAAACCTAACCACAAATCAGAATTGGAGAGTCAAGGTTTCAGGCATTTTTTTTTCCTCTTTCTGATCAAAGGTAAGCTTTTAGTACGTACTTTAATTTAGTTCTAGCTAATGTTAGCAAATATTCTTCAAAAAGAATCTCAATAACATTTTTTGTACTAAGGAGTTTTTCCAAATCTTTCATTCTATAGCTTTAACCATGGAGAGGGTTTAGGTCGGTTTAAAAATATATATTTAAATGAAACACTTACTCTGCATTTTGTAGTCAAAGGTGAGCTCCTCCCCTGGTTTAATGGCACGAGTGGCAAAGAAAGCTATCCGCGGCAGTCTTTCATCCAAGTTTTCTATAAAGACGTTATATACCTGAAGATTCGGGTCACACTGCAGGAATAAAAGGGTTAGTCTTTATATTGCAGTTGTCCGTCACTGTGACTTAGTAAAAAACTAAGTGATAAAACAAACAAACCATTACAAGTGTAGCAGCATCAACTGTTGCCTACTATGATATACCACATACAGTATATACTTAAACACTGAAATTAAACCTTTAAATTAACTAGATAAGTATACGCTCTTAAACACTGACTAAAACCGTACATTCATAAGCAGTTTTAAACCCATAAAAATAGCTAATTGTGGTTAGCTGCCCAATCATGGAAAACTGAAGTAATTATCTTTAACCCTAACATTTGCAACATGTTGCCATTTACTCTATAACACTTGTGTTGCAGATTCAAAATCTCTGTAGTTAACCTAGAACAATAACCAATATATAGTACATTTTGTTGTTGTTGTGAATGAGAAACAAATACCTCACTTGTTTCAAAATGTGGGGAAAAAATTCCACACTTACACTGTGATTGACGAAGTGAGAAATGTTGCCATAATGAGCTGCATCGACTGTATATTCATCATCCACATAATCCAGGTCAAACAGGTAGGTGGTTCCTTCTCTGTCATAGATGTGACCTCGTCTCTCAGCTTCTTCTGTAGTGATGATCTGAATTGCGAAATTACACAGACATACTCTTAGAAACTCAGTTACTGGAACAATCTGGCAGGACTGTAAGGCGTTCACACAAGTGGGCGTCTATTTGATAGGGATAGAAATCAGGAACCACCCGATACGATATTATCACGATACCTAGGTGCCGATTCAATTTGTTTTTGCGATTCTTTCCAAAATGAGTAGTATCATGATTTTATAAATATCCTGATTAAATTTTTTTAGATTATGTTACAGTTCTAAATAATTTTGCAAATAGTTTGCTCCTACCACACAGGACGCTGTGGTGCCTGCCAATGTGTGAATAGTTTGGAGTGCACCACCTATAGGATTGTAAAGGAACGGAAACATTTTAAGAACCTCATATGCAAATATTTATGAATAATTAAAAAAAAAAAATCAAAATAAACAATTCCTGAGTCAGTGTGACAATACATGAATTACCACACAAAAGAATTGTTATACATTACTGAATCAACGTTTCCCCATCTCTACTATATGAGCAAATTAATTCTGTTGCATGTGCACCAACAAGTAAGTACACCCCTCTAATTTCAGCAAACATTTTAGTATATCTTCTCAAAGGACTACTTTCTCAAAAGTGCTATAGAAATGAGGGTAGGGTAGCTTGTATAACAGTATAGATTTACTGTCCTCTGAAAATACCTCGACATACAGCCATTATTGTCAAAATAGCTGGCAACAGATAACAGCTGTACATCTTTAACCATGCAAAGTCACATGTCCTATTCATCATATTCGTAAAGTCTGCATGTTGAGTTATTGTTAGAGGAAAGTAAATCTGTACTGCTATACAAGCTGCACTACCACATATAATAAAGTGGTTGTTGAAATGTGAGGGGTGTACTCACTTTTGTGAGAAACTATAGATTGTCTTTGAGGCATGTGCTGTTTGTTTGTTTCTTCTAACACAAGATGGTGGTTATCAAAAAAAAAAAAGAATACTGTATAATCTACTTTAAAATTCTTGCGGCTGAACTCGTCAAATCATGAGACTGTGGGTTTTCTTCCACTTTTAAATGCTACTAAAAGTGTAGTTAATGCAGGTCGGAACTATAGAGAATAAGAATAGAATATAAGAAACTGATGAAACACTGGACCACACATGCCATAGCAGAAGTCATTAAGGCATAATAAGATTAATTCAAGACTTTTGCTTGCATTGTCACTTGCTACTAGGGATGGGAATCATGAGGGACAACCTGATACGATATCATGATAAATAGGCGCAGACTGTTTATTTAATAGAATCTGTATTGTGATTATATAAGCATTATGATTTTATTAAGATTTTGATTCGAAAATAAACACAAAAATAATTAACATAAAATATTAAGTAAAAATAAAACAAATGAACCTGCACTTTACCTTTAAAAAAAAAAAAAGTCAAAAGAAATCCCGACAGATAAGTGTTTCCGTTTGTGCGCCCAGGCGCTGTGCATGTGTGGCCGCTCACCTCTTCCCCTTCTCATCTTACAGTTACCCTTTCTCCACTCTTTTCACACACGCGTGCACACAACGGAAACACTGGCTTATCGGAAAAATAAACAAGAAATCTCTCTAATGACACTCGATTAAGCGACACACTAACGGAATCACTGCTGTAAAGTAAAAATAAAACAAATTAACCTGCACTTTACCTTTTGAAAAGAATCGCGACTAGGGCTGTAACTAACGATTCTTTTAATAATCGATTAGTCTGCCGATTATTTTTTCTATTGATCGATTAATCGGATGACAAACAAAAGCCGTGGAAATCATTAATTTCCAACCCTTTATTCAAAACAGAACTAAAATCTTTAGAAAGTGCACAAACACGTTGCTCCTTGAGCTGTTATAATAATAATAAAATAAAGTAAAAATCGACTAACACAAAAAACAAAGACATGTATGCTTTACATCTTCCAAATATATATAGTGGAACCTTGGATTACGAGCATAATTCGTTACACTCGTAAACCAAATTTAGTGCGCGAGACCGAGTGTTTTCACTCCGCTCCGCGCTCAACTAAAGTTTTTTTAAATTTTTTATAATCTAATGTCTCCGCGTCGCGCGACACAACGAATCGATTATGAAATTCATTTCCAACGATTTTAGTAATCGATTTTTATCGATTTTATCGATTCGTTGTTGCAGCCCTAGTTAAAAGTTGAGGGCTTTTAAAGCAAAATATAAAAAATTGAGGTGTGGCTCAAGACTTTTGCACAGTTCTGTACATAAAGCGTATTCGTAAGTGAACTCAAGGATATAAATTTTTTTTGCATGAAAGGTGTAATAATGGACAATCAGGTGTTTGAGTCTGTGGCCGAGCGAACATTCCAGCATCAGTCTAAGCTGCCGCCGCTGCCTGTGCCATCCCTAGAGGAAAGTCTCAAGAAATACCTGGATGCAGGTACTGTAGCCTGAGCCAAGTGGAGCAATTCTGTGTGTTGAAGAACGTTTTTTGTGGTGTGTATAATGTTTAATATTCAGAGAGAACGAAATGATGAAAAATCTGTTTTTGACCAGAACTGATTTTAATAAAAGATAGATTTCAAGATAGACATTAGAAAATGAGCCAGGTCAAAAAACACAGCAATGGTGAATAAAGGTGTATATTAAAAAAGTTATATTCATTTTTAAATGTAATTATTTTTTATATAAATGCAGTTTGCACCACAGATCAAACATTGCATTTACAATGTTTGGGTTGACGTCAGTACCACGAGAAGTTGTATTTTAATCTTTTTAAGTCTGATTTTTTTCTGTATTTAAAAATGGTATATCAACTGATAAAGCGACTGAAGTTGTATTGATTGAAATTCTTTTTTTTTCTTTTTTTTTTTGTATAAATTAGTTCTGCAGTTTCCTGATTCAGAAATATTGTTGCCATTATCCTTTAATCCTACACATGGTTTGCTCTAAACTATTCACACATTACCAGGCAGCACAACATCCTGTGTGGTTGGAGCAAACTATTTGCTAAGTTTGCTTAGAATTGTAACAAAATTAGGGGGGAAAATTAATTCTGTATATTACGAATATCGTGATACCAAAAGAATTGCAATACAAATTGAATCCACACCTAGGTATCGTGATAATATCATATCAGACGGTCCTGGGTAGATCCAATCCCTGAAGAATATTGAGTCAGTTTATGTTTTAATTGAACTTCAGAACATCATTCACACATACACACACTCACATGTAAAATATTAACCTACAGTACACATGGAGTCCATAATTTTGGTGGCCAAAAATTAAATCGTACTACCCCACCTCACCCTTCCTTTGCGTATTCCTTTATTTTTCCAGTAAAACCATTTGCTTCCGAGGATGAGTTCCGCAACACAGCAGCCATCGTGAAACGCTTCGCCGAGGGAACTGGAAAGCATCTTCATCAACGACTCCTACAACGAGCCAAGAGCAAGCGCAACTGGGTAACACTGATCTGTCAGAGTTTTAATTTAAATATCTGCTACACTACATCTAAGCAATTATATTAAATCCAGTGAATTTGTAAGAGACGTTTTAAGTGAGCTGAATGACAGAAAACCTTGTCGCTGTTTGTTAAGCTAGAGGAATGGTGGTTGAACACAGCATATTTGGAAGTCCGAATGCCGTCTCAGCTCTATGTCAACTTCGGAGGTCCAGGGCCGTATTTGGAGCACTTTTGGCCTCCTTGTGAGGGGACGCAGTTGGAGAGAGCCAGTTTGGCGACGTGGATTACACTTCAGTACTGGGACCTTATCCGCACGTGAGCATCACTTCTTGCACATAAGCACAGGGGACAAAAAAAAATGGTAGCAAAGGTTACATCTATTTTTCATCCAAAGCTAAAAGGTGACAGAATAGCTAAAAGGCTTTAAGGTTTCATGTGTTTATTTATTTATTTATTTTTTTAGGAAAAGGAAGGGTTGACTTATTACCAAATTTTTCTGTTAAATTCTTCAGTATGCAAAGGCATAATAGCAGAAGTAAACATGCTATATAAACTGATCAACCACCCTTTACTGCTATAATACTGTAGCTTCAGCTCTTCTGGGAAGGCTTTCCACAAGGTTTAGGACTGTGTTTTGGGGAATTTTTGACCATTTTTCCAGAAGCGCATTTGTGAGGTTAGATACTGATGTTGGATGAGAAGGTCTGGCTCGCCGTCTCCGCTCTGATTCATCCCAAAGGTGTTCTATCAGGTTGAGGTGAAGACTCTATGGAGGCCAGTCAAGTTCTTCCATGCCAAACTTGCTCATCCATGTCTTTATAGACCTTGCTATGTGCACTGGTGCACAGTCATGTTGGAACAGGAAGGGGCTATTGCAACATTTTTGGCAAGTGAAAAGAAGATTGGAAAATCTAAAAATGTATCTGGACAATGTCTTGAGAATGTCATGAATGACAGTCCATTCAGTGTATTTGATGCAATGTTGATGCAAGAGGGACATGGCGATGCATGATAAGAGAAGAATTTAATCTGTTATTGTGTATATATTGATTTTGAATACTGTTATGTTTATTATCGGGTGTGTTCCTGTTCAGGGAGAAGTTAGCCGTTCATAAAGCAGAAAACATGCCCCTTGACATGGATCAGTTCCGCATGCTCTTCTGTACCTGCAAAGTACCTGGGATTACCAAAGACAGCATTCTCAACTACTTTAAGACAGGTGTGTGTGTGTGTGTGTGTGTGTGTGTGTGTGTGTGTGTGTGTGTGTTTTCCTGTTAATAAGTTAGGCATACAGAGCCAAACCTGATGACAAAAGAGGTGTGGCTCCGTTATCTGCGATTCTGCGAAACTACTTCAGTTTTCTTTTACAATATGAACTTGAGATAAGAGCAGTATTAATTTCAGTGCTATTGTTTGTAAAATTAAAAAAAATTTCGTCTGCAAAAAAAACCTAAAATGCCATTGGAGTCAAGAATTAAATCCATGAATATGACTCTCTTATATAAAGAACAGTTTAAAATCCAGGAAAAGTTTCTCTCTCTATTACTTTCTTTCTCTCTCTTTCCTACATGATGGATATTAGAGGAGAAGCATCTTAATCTGAAACCTTCTTCTCTCAAGGACTGAATTTGATAATGAAAGTCATTTCATAAAATTCTATGGTGAATAAGCCTGAGCTATAAATGTAGCACGAGTCCAAATCTAAACAGTGGCCTGTACCATTCTTCACTCAAGAAAGAATATGTACAAATCTTCCTGTTTAAATATTGACCAGACTTTTGGATTTGATCAGATTTCACCAACTCTGATTCCAGTTGTCTTTCAAGCCTTGTGATGTTTTGGAGTAATGATCCCAGCTGTGTAAGTGTTCACCACATTTGAGTGGTCTCTGTGTTGTAGAAAGTGAAGGCCCATGTCCCTCTCACCTCGTGGTCATGTGTCGTGGGAGAATCTTCACATTTGATGCCCTCTGTGATGGACGCATCCTCACCCCTCCTGAAATACTAAGGTGTGTGTTTTTTTCTTTCTCTTTCTCTATTGTCTCAGTTTGTGATGACATCATTTGATTGAGACCAGGCTGACATAACAGAAGTGAGATGCTTTAATATTTTGGGTAACAGCTGACCAAGTTGGCATTGTCAGTTGAAGCATGCAGTTGCAATTACAGTACGGTTTTGTTATGAGTAGTGTGTGTGTGTGTGTTGTTTTAGGCAGCTGACGTACATTAAGGAGAGCTGTGATGGAAAGCTCTGGGGTGACGGAGTGTCTGCTTTGACCAGTGAAGAAAGGACGAAATGGGCTAAGGTTAAACGATCAGCTTCTAATATAGCACTCTTATTATACAGCACACAATTCAATTCAATTCAATTCAATTTTATTTGTATAGCGCTTTTAGCAATTGTCATTGCCGCAAAGCAGCTTTAC
>JAOVVB010000032.1:5239286-5256126 GCA_028570985.1 Heterobranchus longifilis
AAAATAAAACAAAACACTTTACCTTTGAAAAGAATCGCGACAGAGCAGTTTTCTGTGTAGAGCAGAGAGAAAGAGTGTGTGTGTCTGTGAAGGCGAAAGTAGGAGGGGTCTGTGTGTGTGTGCGTGTGTGTGTCTGTGGGGGTGTCCAATGACGCGCGCACACACAGACACAGAGCAGGCTGAGGCCTTGAGCAGAGAGAAAATGGATTTTTAACCTCTCTAATGAGACTTGCTTTTACTTTACACGCGCGCTGTACACACACCCATACAAGTTGAGGTTGAGAAAAAGACAGCAGTTCAGATTTAAGAACAGCCCAAGTAAATTAATGGGGAAACAAACAGACCGTTACCTCTCCTACGTACTCCATGACGAAGGTGTTCTTGCGGATCCGCTCCATGGTCCGTACCCCCCAGCCCCGTCCGTTGTCTGTCCTAAAGATGCACAGTGAATACTGAATGCCCCTCTGTACCACTCTGTTGGCGCACTCGGGCCCGCAGCGACAGCGCTTGTTGCATTCGTAGATGGGTAGTCCAGGCCGAATGCGCACTTGTCCTGAGTCGTTGTAGGCAAACTTGTGCTGTGAGGCTCCAGCACAGCAGCCCTCCACTGGACTGTTCAGGCAGTCTGTACACTCACAGCCAACAGCCACCTCGTTAAGAGAGATACCATCACCCACCTTATAATCACTAATGTAAGTGAAGTCCTTTGGAGGACCCTCCATGTCCACCACATTTTCCACAAAGATTCGACCCTTGTCTGATCCCAGGCTGTTCAGGTGATTCTCCCAGAGTTTAAGGGTCTGCCTCAGCTTTGCTCGCTGCACAAGATTTGAGACAATGGAAGCATCGAGTTTCTTGGGGATGTTGCGCTTTTTTAACCGGACCATCTCGCGCATCAAATCTTCCCAGAACTGGTGAAGTAGACCAGTGCATTTTAGGTTCTTCCGTGGCTCCCATGAGTTCATCGACTCTGGATAGCCCTTCCATTTGACCAAGTACAGCTCCTGAGTGTGAGAAGGTCCCGTGTTAGTCATACGCTTTTAACAGAAATTTATAAGTAATTAAATAGGAAGAGAAAGAATCATACTCAAAGTGTGTCGACTTACACACAGTCGACTTGACGTTACAGTGACAAATTTTAGGAAAAGCTCCTGTCTCGGTTATGCTGTGTTCACTTATCTACTCTGAGTCACTGCAAATCTGTACCAAGTTTTTCTGACTCATCAATTTTATCCTAACATAAAGCATTTCTATCCTGGTGGGAGTGACGGCCTCCATGTCCCAAACTGCAGGGCACAAGGACTCACTGAATGGTTGCAAGAGTATGACATTACATGCTCTAGCCTGTTCTGGAGAGAGAAGCATTCACCACCAACAAAACAGAATCTGCAGAAAGGTCTAGTTAAGCTGCTCTGGTGACTTGTTGTGGAACATCACCTTAAACACCGTTTATGTTTTTTCTGTTTCATTCAACTTGGCACTTATGCACGACATTTCATCTCATGTTGAACGTTCGGGTGCTGCAAAGTCAGAACATCACCAGTAAAGCTGGTAATGTCCTTAGTTTTGAATATAAAATACTAAAAAGGTAAAAGAATACTGTTAAAATAGAAGTATTTGCATTGGTCAAAAGGACTAGTTTCTATTCTTGAGTTGGGTAACTTTACAATTTACTATTAATTGCTGTTTTAAAAAGAAAGTAAGCAGTCTTGGTCTACTGATTCTAGACCTTGAGTAGTCATTTCTACATAATAACAACTCAATGTCTGTGACTCTTACCTGTGTTTCTTGTGTTTTCCCATCAGTGATCATTTTTCTTTGGTAGCTGCAAAGGTATTCCACTTCATATTCACAGAGGTTGTTCTTGTTCACGCCCAGTTCTCTGCATTTGACTCCTTCTTCTCGACAAACAACTTCCAGTTGATTGAAAGTAGCCAGACATGCTACTGCGCACTCTTTAAAATAAGAGAGAATTTAATTTAAAATCACTGGCAACTTTAATACAAGCACCTGTACACCTACTTATTCAAACAATAATCCAAGCATCTAATCAAACAGATATGGGTCAAGAGCTTCAGCTGATGTTTGCACATGTTCAGACTGTTAACAAGAATGGGGGACACCAGATCAGTGACTAACTGTGGCATGGTGGATGGTGCCAGGGTGTTTTTTTTTTTTTTTTTTTACTTCTCATTCCTTGGGACACTCACAAAATTGGTTCTGAGACCATTCATGTGTGGTAGAAAAATTTTAATCTACATGTACGTACTCAAGGTCGGCTCAATGTGTGTACGTACAAAAGAAAACAGTGTACCCAGGGAGGAGTGCAGAAACTTGGTAAAAGGAATGTTTGTGCGAGCAACATCTTATCTGTGTGTGTGTGTGTGTGTGTGTGTGTGTGTGTGTTGCTGGTATCTTTGCTCTGCAGAGCAGAATGGGAAAAGAACTGAGTATAAAATAAGAGCGTAAGAAAAAGGGGGCAGGGAGAATTCTTAAAAAAGAAGGGTCAACACTGCACATATTGACTCCTTGAATAAAAAACCATTGACACTTATGAAATGCTTGTAATTATACTTCAGTATACCATAGTAACATTTAAAAAAAGAAGAAAAAACATCTAAAAACATTGACGCCGCAGAGTTTGTGAAGATTAATATTTGTCATTTTGGAAATTTTGGTCACAGCTGTATAAGAGCTTGTTGGACATCCCAGTCCAGAATCATAAACCTCCATCCCTTTTGCAGATTTAACTGTCATATTTTAGTGTCTCTGTAGGAATTTGTGCCCATTCAGTCAAATGAGCATTTGTGATGTTGGACAAGTCCACATTTCACTTCATCCCAAAGATGGTGAGTGGAATTGAGGACAGGTTCTGTGCAGACCACTAGAGCTCCTCCACACTAAGGTCCTCATGCCATGTCTTTATTGAGTTCACTTTTTTCCTCAAAGGTACAATCATGCTAAAACAGGAAAGGGTGTTTCACAAACTAATGCCACAATGGTAAAAACATACAATTCTGTTCTCTTCACAGGCACCAAACCCAGATTCATCTATCAAACTTTCACTTCAATTCAGAAAAAGGTTTTTAATACGCTGGTCAAATACATCAACTATGTTGAGATCTGGAAAATCATTGAAATTTGCAGAACAGAGGCTTTTCCCGAAGCAGGGTTGGGATCCTATGCTTTACACCACTTCAGCCACACTTTGGGATTGCATATAGTGATCTTCGTAATCATCTCTCAGGGTGGCTGCTCGACCATGGAAACCCAATTTTACGAAGCACCCAGTTCCTAATGCATGGTTCTTGTGTTGATGTTGCTTCCAGAGAGAGACTTCAGGTCTGTAGTGAGTTATGCTAAAGGGCTACAAGTAAGCACTATTTTAAAATAATTGACTCTTTGAAATAATCCAATTACAAGAAAAATAAAAAATAAACATTATGAATTGTGCAATTATTACAAAGTCTTTTTACCCCATTGCTGGAGGCTGTTTTTACCACAGAGTAAAGAGTGAAAGAAAAGAGTAAAATCCTCCCATACTGTGGAGTGTTTTTTTTTTTTTAAGGTATTGCCATTACACTACTGTTCACTTGCAATGACACCACCAACAAATAGCCAGTTAAATTCACTGGTAATAACTTTCCCAACATTTGGTTTTATTTGACTCGTCAGTTATTCGCTACACCCCGTTATGCAATAGAGAACAGATTATTCTTTTCAACGCTACATGGTTCAACACTCAGCCCTGCGCTGTGTGTTTGCCCAGCTGAGCTGTTGTGGTTCCTGGATGCTTCTGTTACACAATAATATCACTTACAGTTGACTGGAGCAGATCAAGGAGGGGAGAAATTTCACAAACTGACTTGTGGTAAAAGTGGTATCATACGACAGTGCCAAGTTACTGAGCATCATGACACATTCTACTGCTTTTATCTCTTTTCTTAACTGAATTTTTTCACGCTTAACCTTACAGCTGAATTTTAATACCTAAATTTTGCATTTACTTAAATGTTACTTTTTAATACTTGAATTGCATTTTCATTTGAAATATACAACCACAATAAATTGCAGTTACGAAATTTTGCAATGCAATGCAGAAAAATTCAGTCATTTTTATTTCCACAAGGTTTTGTTCAGGTCATGTAATTCAACATCCCATTTCGCATAGAGGAATTTTGGCACTGTTTTACCTCCATATACTACATGCTACAATACATGAAACAATGTGCAATGTTTAATGTCTTTGTGTTATTTTGTAGAATAAAGCATTAACAGCTAACACTGCTTCATCCTCTGTGTAGTGTAATAAGGCGAATTCAGGTATACTGGGACATTGGGTAAACTGGGACTAATTCATTTCTAGCCTTATGGATGAGTCAAACCGCGTTTGACTAAGGCCTCAAAGTGCAACTGCATGATATACAGCAAATAGTTTGATTCAATGCATGTAACTTGGTATAAAGGGGTGCGGTCCACATTAAACAGGAAGCTGACCTAAAAAACCATAAGGTACAAAAAAAATTTTTTATAACAGCCTGGGTTTTGTGTTTATTGGTTTTCAAAACGATTGCATGTACGTCGCATCCATTACTTTTTTTCTAATTTTCCTCTTTTATAACTCAACAATAACAATTTTATTGCAAAGTAGAATGGCACCAAAGGACAGTGATAAAGCTGCGTGGAGGAAGTGAGAGAGATAGAGAGAAAGTGTTCGCAATATGCATTCAGATATTTCCTTAGTCTACAGTATTCAGATAATTGCCTATAATTAATGTTTAATTCAATTCGTTTCAGTTTTATTGATAAAGCGCTTTTAACAATGATCATGCTCTTCTCGCAAAGCAGTTTTCCAGATAAAAAAAATATGGAAAAGAATTTGAAAATTGTGAGGAAATATGTACAAATCATAAATGTTTACTGATTCTTCTCTAATTTTGCTGCAACTGCAAGAAATAAGTGAGGTTACAGTGTGATTTATAATTCATCGGTAAAAAAAAAAAAAAAAAGAAAGAAATTTGGGAATAATTGGGGGAAAATACTATTGTATTTCCTGCAGCCTAAATGTCCTGCTGTAAAACATGTCTTACACCGGAATGTGACTCAGGTCAGCTTGTACACATGTAGGCATTTTTCCTTAGTCTGTTTTTATACCATATATTTAAATATATATATATTTTACAGTCTGTCTCCTTTGACCAAAGATTCATATAAGTGTTTTCCTGCTTTTGAGTACAATATACACATTTTGTTTTCATATCTACACGTTGAGGATTATGAGAATGTATCGTGTAATTGTTTTAAGGCAAAAAGCTTCATGTAAAACACATGTCGCATGAAGTTAGTCAGACCGTCGGTTAGTTTAAGCACAGAAGGGAAAGTTCATCTACACGAAATCCACACAACTGCCGAAAGCTCAAGCATGATCCAGCTAACAGGCTAACAAACAAGAACAAGGACTTTGGGAAAATGTTACCGAGATCTCTCTGGCTCACTGATCTCATATTATATCACATATACAGTCTATCTAAACATAACCTGCTCCAATAAATAAGACTGGGTCGGTTTAAACTTTAATCTTGAACAGGAAGTGTGTGATTCTAAAACTGCAACAGTTACCGATACACTGAACCACTGAAACCGTATAACGTTACACCACAGTGCGACTGGAACACTAACAAGCAACTCACTCCGCTTTACCTCACACTCCTATCAGAAGGTCGCCATTACTTTATTCTACACCTCAACCCGAACCGTGCTTATTGCAAGTATTCCTAATTGGTTTAAAAAAATATATACGAAGCTACAGTTTTGGATTCATTTAAGAAAACAAATTCGTACCTTTCAAATTTTCCGCCATCTTCCAACTACCGCCAAAACTGTAAAGTTAAAAACTCACGCGGTGATTGGTTCACAGCGCCATTGACCGACAGCCATATCAACCAATAGAATTTGAGTATAGACAAACGACACGTATCACGTAACGTCGAGAAGATTTGTCGTTGAGTCTATTATTAGTCCGGTAAATAATTTAATAACCTAATTTATTAATGCTATAAATTAACTATAACACACACACAAATGTAGCATTGGATGAAGCATGGTGATTTTATTGATTACTATATATTCTTTATTAAAGTATAGTACAGAAAAACCGTAACCCTTGCTTTTGTTCAACACTACACAAATCGGATCATTTTGATTCATACACGTTTGTGTATGAATACAATATACAACTGTACAATATGTGTACAATATACATTTCATATACATTTCCATAAAATTCTGA
This sequence comes from Heterobranchus longifilis, assembly GCA_028570985.1. Taxonomy (NCBI): domain Eukaryota; kingdom Metazoa; phylum Chordata; class Actinopteri; order Siluriformes; family Clariidae; genus Heterobranchus; species Heterobranchus longifilis. The sequence goes on from JAOVVB010000032.1 coordinate 5,245,576, forward strand.
AAATATTATGTAAAGCTGCTAAAAATGCTACAGATAAAATTGAATTGAATTAAATTGGAATAATATAATAATAATAGAATTCGGTATTTTCTTTCATTTTGAACCATAAATAAAGTAGTAGGCCTATTTTATTTTGTAGCTTAACATATAGCAAATGTTGTCCATTACATATATGCACACAATATGTAAATATGCCTGAAACTGGAATTTATATAAACAGTATACCCAAATTGAATACGTATAAGTTACGCACAACGCACTCTAACATCTGGTGGTCAAATGTTGAACTACAGATTGTGATCTACTGCGTATCAGTGGGGTTTGGGTTTTTTGAAACACTAGCCAATAATTACCGGTGGCGTGGCATGGGGACAATTATTTAAGGAGGACAAATGAGAAAGACATCTATGTCACTATATTATCATTATTGTGTATTGTTGTACAACGGGCGGCACGGTGGCTTAGTGGTTAGCACTATCACCTTGCACCATTAGGGTTCGAATTCCGCCTCGGGCTCTGTGTGGATGGAGTTTGCGTGATCTCCCTGTGCTTAGTGGGTTTTCTCCGGGTTCCTCCCACAATCCAAAACCATGCAGATTAGGCTTCCCAAATTGCCTGTAATGTGTATTTGTGTGCCCCGCGATGGATTGGCACCCCATCCAGGGTGTAACCTGCTTCGTTCCCTAAGTCTTCTGGGACAGGATCCGTGAAACCTACGACCTTCTACAGAGGATAAACCGTTATAGACGATGAGTGAGTGAGCAAGTTCAAACCTCACACCGGCTATCTGTGACAGACAGTTTGATCAACCAATAGAATTCGACTTTAGACCTACGCCACACGTGACGTAATAACGTAGCTAGACGTCCTTCAGTATGTGTGTACTGCTTGACAAAATAAAACCTAACATAAATTAAGCCTTTTATAAAACAAAGTGTTTTTAATGACTGCTTATACAGTGTTTTAAAGTATCACAAAGAAATCATTGTGGCTGTTGACAAAGTAATAACGTTGAATTAATTCATATAACACACTTTGGTTTTCTTTTATTTTGAAGAAATTTTAAAACGGTAAACGTTCCTGTGACTTGACACAGCGCGAGCTGTTCACTGTTGTACAGTGTTGTAAACTCACTGACCGGCACAGGTGACTTTATTTACCTTTTATATCTTATATGACATGTGTATTATATATATAATTACTTTCCTTTTTATATTATTTTTTTGTTTGTGTGTGTGTGTGTGTTTCGTTAGTTAGTTAACTGTCTGTGGAGAGATTGTAGATTGGTTTGTTAGTTCAGTGTCAGCTCATTAGCGAAATGTAGGTCTCGATGTGTTTATTAACACTTTATAACTGCTGGTCCAGTTTGCTATTTTGCGATAACATTAAATCATTTTCACACATTTTGACTAAATTATAATATACATGAATTAAACCTTACATGTGTTTATTATTGAAGTAATAAAGAGGACCAGTAGTGTTGGTCAGGATGCCGCAGCTCGGGGCGTCGGTGTCGGTGTCAGTGTCGGTGTCAGTCCTGCTGCTGTTGCTGATGTGTGAGGAGAAGTGCTTTACACACGCTGATAAGGTAACTCACCTCAAGCTAACACTCACACGCCTCTCTCCTTTAGATTTAGCTCTTACTATTTTAGACTATACTCAGAGGCTCTAAAATTCACAGAGTTTATTTTTTATCCTCAGAGGCGACAGGTGTAAAATTTCAGACAGTTGTGGAAGACTGCAGAACAGCAACACCAGGGGCAGAGGGTCAGGGGTAGTTTTTCATCGTCGTCTTCTATACTGCTTATCCTGTACAGGGTTGCAGGGGCCTGGAGCCTTCGGAATAAGAGACTTTGGGCACAAAGGCAGGGTACACCCTGGACAGGGTGGCAATCCATCACAGGGCACACACTATGGGCAGTTTGGGAACTACCCTAATCTGCATGTCTTTGGATTGTGGGAGGAAACCAAGCCAAGCACGGGGAGAACATGCAAACTCCACACACACAAACAGACCTGTGGCGGGACTCGAGCCGTCAGTCCTGGAAGTGTGAGGTTTCCCTCGAAGTGTGAGGCACAATGCTAATCGCTACACCACCAGGGGTGGTGTTGGTGGTCTTTCAGCTTGTTTCGGCTTTCACCGCATCAGGCCATTTGATCCACACACAAGCTTGGCACAGGTTTTATACTGGATGCCCTTCCTTAAGCAAACCTCCCATTTTATCTAGGCTTGGGACTGACACTGCATCCAGTGGCTGGGGTTTTGGCTGGGAATTGAATCCGGGCCTTCCGCATGGCAAACGAGAAACCTACCACTAAGCCACCAATGCCCTTACACCATCAGGGCTTACATTATATGGCCATCAGACACATATATCGTTTTTTCCCACACATAAGTCACACATGAATGTCTAGTATGTTGTGGAATTAAAATCTGTTCCGGAATGACGATGCACCTAAGCACAAAGTAAGCATCCTGACACACTTCATGTCAACTCACTTTGCCCGCACAGAGCCCTGATCTCAATTCCTTCGAACAGCTTTTTCGCTGAATCAAAGTGCTGACTGAGCTGCCCTCATTAATGCTCTTATGGCTGAAATAAGCACAAATCCCCACAGCCATGCTCCTATCTCTGAAAGATGTTTTAAAAAGCACATACTGTAACTGTTTGGCTGTTTAGGCTACATTCACATTATAGGACACGAGCCAGATTGTTCGATTTCAACATTCGAATTACAAGTGACTAATTTGGATGCTCACTAAATGGCACACATGCGCACATTGATTCATCTTTTCTCGTGCCATCTGGGTTAAAACATGTTATCTTTGTGCGGCCACTCGTTCATTTCAAGCCACAGGTGTGATCTTAACTAAAATATGCTTGGGATTTTGTTCTGGACAGCATGCAGTTAGTCAACTGTATTTGTCGAGGTCCAGAAGAAGGAAAAAAGACAGTGCTGACTGATGATGTCAACGCCATACACATACACAGGGGCAAAAAGTCACATAAATCCAACCTAAAGTCGGACATATCTGATATGTATTCAATCAACAACATATGAAAGTGACTTAGATCCGATCTAAAAAAAACATCAGAATTGTGCGTTCTCTCTTACTCATTCTCTCACTCAACGTCTATATTGCTTTATCCTGTATTCCGGGTCACGGGGGGCCTGGAGCCTATCCCAGGAGACTTAGGGCACGAGGCAGGGGACATCCTGCACCAGAAGAATCTGATCTATGTATATCTGTGTTCCCACTACAAGGTTTGCTTGCCATTTACCATTTATGGTATTTACAGGAATCGCTATATGTACTGCAGTAAAGATGGGTCCACATTCACATATTTCTGTCACAGATTCATACTCACAGTTTTCTGTTTTCTGCAATCACATTTTAAGCTCTATCAGCATTTCTCTATTTATTTTGTTGTTTTTACAGAGTATTGAAGATGTGCGCTGCAAATGCATTTGCCCTCCATACCGAAACATCAGTGGCCACATCTATAACAGGAACGTCACCCAAAAGGACTGGTTCGTATTTATCAAAGATGCATGCAAGTCAAATGTGTTCATCACACTTTTGTTTGCATGATTGTAAGCTTACTTTCTTTTCATCTTTCTATTAAACATACAGTAACTATATTATTAATCTAGTTAATATAAGGCAATATAATGAGTGAAGCACTTTTTGAAACTGACTGTAGAAAAATATATAGGCATAAATAAAGTCTATGTTTTCTCAAAACGCTCAGTTTTCTACCTGTTCTTTACATAAACAGCACATACCCATTACTTGTGTCTATTTGCAGAACATTTGCAAATAAATGTTGCATTTTTCTTTTTCTATTTAATCCTTTACACACTTTCTTTAGTACTTTCTTTAGATATAAAGAAAGTACTTTCTTTAGATTCTGCCCAGTACTTTCTTTAGATTTACACACCATAACAGCATGTAGATTAAATGGATATAAGGTTAAATTGCTGCATGTTGTATGCATACAGTATGATGTACTATCCACACATGTGAAGCCAGTTCAGCCTTTGCACTAATATTACATGTCCTGTGACTGCTTTATGGATTAGTTTCAGTGACATTTGATGTTCTGGATGCTGAAATCTGTACTTATTTGACCAATAAGGGCACTTGCACGTTAATATCATGATTAAACACTTGTTTGAGCTAGTTAGATTTGTAAGTGATGTCTTACTGGAATTGCAAGTCATGTGTGATTGTGGATAAAGGTGGGATGTAATTCTAAGCATGATTTGTGTTTGCAGTAACTGTCTGCATACAGTTGACCCCATGCCAGTGCCTGGTCATGATGTGGAGGCTTATTGTCTGCTCTGTGAGTGCAAGTATGAGGAGCGAAGCAGCAATACCATCAAGGTATACTGTACTCTACTGCCACATATCAGCCTCTACTTATGTCATGTGTCTTGATACACGTGAAGAGAAATTTATCAAATTACGATCAATTATGATCATGAATTGTAAATTTAACACTACAGTATCTCCAGAAACACAAGGAAACCCAGGGCTACTGGAAAAAAATGTTGTTGTTTTTTTTATTCACAAAGTATAACAAGAAGTAGTAATTTGTGTAACATACCATTGTTGAAATTCTGCAGTTTCTCAACCTTGCCTCGTTCCCTCAGTTTCATAATTGGGTTTATCCAGATGTCTTTTGGTCTCTTCTGTTAAAGGGTTTTTTGTAATGTGACTATGCTAAAGGAACAATCCACTAAAACAACAGTGTTTTTTCTAAATATGGAAACTATTAGTGAAAGTTTGAATCCTACATATAATAATAGAATCCTACCTGTAATTGTATAATCAGTCAGTTATAAGTCTGGTATAATAATAAAAAAAAGAAAGCGAGCGTGTGTGACAGAGAGAGAGCAAAAATATTTTTTTCCTTCAGGAACACTCATTTCTCAAACATCATACCAAACATAACTCAGTACAAAGGCAGTAAAACTGTTTTGCATGCCAAACTGTGGGGAGGGGTCCATATGTATCACAGAAATTCATCACATCGCTACTACTGTATACCAGATGGCAGGTGGATGCAGTGCTACTGAACGTCAGAATGAGATTCTTTAAACGCTAAAAAAAGTTTATTTAAGAATGCCTAAACACAGACAGTGAAAGCACATGTTCATTTATTTTGGAGCAAGCTTTTCATTATTTTTTTCGATGTTAAACACTAGAGTGTGCCTCTTATTGATATAAGTATTTATGTCTGTTTAGAAAATACTTTGTTCATTCTGAGTGTTGCAGTCTTTCTCAGTCCTATATCTATTTTCCAGGTAACCATAATCATCTACCTGTCTGTGGTCGGTGCTCTTCTACTGTACATGCTGTTCTTGCTTTTGGTGGAGCCTCTGATCCGCAGATGTGATGCATACAGACAACCACTGCAGAACGAGGATGACTCGGAGGTACAGACTTTAGCAGGAGGCTCTCTTTATCTCACCCGGCTGGTCTCAACAATGTCTTTAATATACATTTAAAGCAGTGTTGGTTTTAATCAAAAATCAGAAGAACAGTCTAATGACTTTTACAGCCTCGAGTAATAACTGATTGTATCTCAATACTGAGATATTTTAGGTAAATGTAAAAATAAAACCATGTGCATAAAGACTGAAACAAACAAGAACACTTTCAGAGCGAGAGTGAGCTGCATTCTGTACTGCACCTTAATGCCTCACACACACAGCACTGCTGCTGCTATTCACATAAAGTCAACACACACTACGAGCTGCTTCAGTATCTCATGAGCTTCTCTTAGTGGAGTTGTGAAGGACTACACCAGTTAAACCCAGTTACATGTAACATTTGCTAAACAGGATTCAGTAATGGAGTTTTGTGTTATGTTAGCCAAAAGAAAATTTGCTCGCTAAACGGAGCTCATTACAAAATGACCACATAAATAAGCTATTGAAGACTCCATCTTTACTGCTAGACTGGGAATATACAGTATCAACCATGATGGGATTTAATATCTAAAGATTGCTTGAAAAGTAAGGTGGACACATTCAGTTTTAAAATGCTCTCCTAGTTGTACATTAAAGATAAATATTATGTTTTACTAGATACATTACAGTATATGATGTGTTAGTCCCATATGCTGATATTGAAGATACAAGAAGGAAAGGATTCACTTGAGATTTGCTCTTCATTGTTGTACAGGATGTGAGGGCCCCAGACCGAGGGAACACTGTGCTGGAGCGGGTGGAAGGGGCTCAGCAGCGCTGGAAGAAACAGGTTCAAGAGCAGCGCAAGACTGTGTTTGATCGCCACAAATTGCTGAGCTAAACTCAGAGTTACAGTGACATTTAGAGCAAAGGCAAGCTGAATCTCCTGAGTTTTATGATGTATTTATTATTTAGGAGACCAAATATGGCTTTTGTTATTAGCAAAGCTTTTTTGCATAGCATTCTGTTGGCTGTTTAAAGCTCCATTTTAATGAAAATGCTTAAAATTCTATTAAACTAAAATTATTGGGCTTGTAATCTAATATGGATAATTACTAAGGTGGGCTGCTTAGCTTAGAAGTATAATTTATATCATAAAAATTGTGAAAAAAGTTTGTTCATATTGTCTTGTAAAGTAATGGACATTTAGGGAACACTGGCATTCTCAGCTTTTTTTAGTTCCAAACAAAATAGTTTAAGCAAGCGAATGTAGTAATTAAGCAACATAGTAATTAAGTGCATGTAACATGCATATGCCACTTGTGTATTGTTATGTTGTCAGGAAGACATTTGTTTTCTTTTCTTTTTTTAGTTTATGAGCTTTGTAAGTAAGACTGGGTTCTAGGATTTGCAACGATTATCGGTTCTAATACTATGTACTGTAAGTGGTGACTGATTTCGCACCAAATATTTACTGACTGCACTAAATATTGTCAATATTCCAGACTGATTTGCACTTCTGTAATTCTTTGTTTGTTAAGTAATATACATGATATGCTAACTTTGTATTTTAAATAAATAACTGTCAATCTTTTTGTTTAGATAATTTATCTGATCGATTTTGCTGGCTATGCTGTATATTATTTTCCTAAGACATCTTACCTAGCTCTCTTGGAATGATTGTCAATATTTGGTAGTTTGGACATGTAAGTTACAAGTTTATTTGTTACACCTACATTGTTATTAATTATTGTAATTATTATATGTCTAAGGAATTTGTGAGTATACAGTATAGTTTTATTTCTGTTGGTATGTCTCAGCCTCCTCTACATTACTTTTCACTTGAAATATCGGCCATACACTTCAGTTTGTCCCTCTAGGGCAGTCCTTAAATTATTTGTAGAACATTGTTTACCTTTTCACGACCTGTGAAAATTCCTTTTTTTTAAGAGTGTAGCCCCATCAACCTGTGGTTCTTTTTGCTGTCCTTGATATACAATATTAGTCCCAGTGCCTTGGTTTGATGATGGTGGATGACTGTAAGTATATGCTCCTTGGTATGCACCCAGTAATGGGCCCAGATGGACCCAATAAACATGCAACTGAGTGTATGTCATTAACCTGTTTCAGGAAATATCCACTTGTTACTTTCCCTTTAAATTCAATAAACACAATCTAAGTTGCATCCTCGTGTAGTATTTTTGGCTTTTATTGCATAATCCATTATAAATCCAGTACTAAAATAAATCAGGTATATAATCTCACATACAAGGTATTACAAAAAACAAAAACAATGTGCAACATAAACAGATCAGCCATGACAGTACAACACAAAATATTAAACCCGGAATTGTTTAGGTTTCTCTTGTGCTGCCCAGAACTTGCCCATTGGAGCATGACTCCACAAGACCTCTAGGGGTGTGATGTGGTGTCTGGCACCAGGATGTTGGCAGCGAATACTTTGGATGCTGTGGGCACAGAAAATCGATGTCTTGTGTGCAGTGGGCTGCGGTTTGCTGGCTGTTCTGGTGCCTTTCTATTGTCACCACTGACTTTGGCAATTTGTGCTGCATTGACTTTTTGGTGGTATCGGACTGGCAGGCAGCCCCTGCTCCCCATTAGCATAGATGAGCCTTGGGTGCCCATGATCGTGTAATATAATTGATAACCAGTTTTAATCTGTTTAGGTTATGTTATGGCTGATTTAATTTAAGAATCCATAAAATAATATTTTTTCCCTATGATTATAACCTAAACTGTCTAATATTGACATTTATACTGTATCATAAATTCCTAGTGGTTCGATACTTAGTTATTGGTGCAGTAGTAGTTCCCACTTATACAATTTAAAGTCTATGTCTGCTAGTTGTCACAGTATTCTCTCTCTCTCTCTCTCTCTCTCTCTCATCTTTCATCTCCAGTAGTGCTGTGTGAGCAGCTGAACCTCCCTGTTTTCTCCTGTTCCCATGTCCCCACCCATAAAGCATGCTCCCACCACCCTCTTCCTCAACCCCAAGCATGGACACTCAATGCTTTTCTATATATAAACCTGACACAGGCCAACTGCACCCAAATGCTCTGTGCTTCTCTAATTTCTCCTTGCCTGGTTTACTTTTCCAAGCAGGGGCCAGGGCCAAGAAGTGAGGAGTGGACTTTCCAGAGCAAGAGGGAGAACAGGAGAGAGGGTAGAGGAGGTGGAGGAATAGAAAAGGTCTCACATGGACATCTAAGAGACCGAAGACTTCTGAATTTGGGTTTTTTTGTAACTAGCCGTTTGACTACTAGGAATTTTATTTTTTGGATTCCAAAATGGATACGGGCAAAGGGCCAGCCCTGGCCTCGTTCATCATGAACGAAGAGGAGCTGAAGAGGAAGCAGCGGGAGAAGCTAAAGAAACTGCAGGCCACTGGAGGAAACCCTCGGCCCGCTCGCTCCCTTTTCTTCTTCACTCTCAAAAACCCCTTTCGCAAGAACTGCATTAACATTGTGGAGTGGAAGTATCCTTCAAACACACCTGCACATTCATGCTTTGCGTTTTCATGAAACATTGAGATCTTGATGTAGGTGGCAGTTTATGATAGGAGAAACACATAGAGATGAACATCCTGTAGTAGGATCCAGATTGTAAGCTTAACACTACTACCAGGAGTTTAAAAAAAAAACATAGTCAGGAAAGGTTGTTATGTTTTGTGGATCTGTGACAGACTCAGATGTGCACAGGTGGGTTTTTTCTTCTCTTACATATTGAACTCCGTTAATAGCCTGAGTGAATGTGTTAAGCTTTTGTTATTCAGGAAGTCTCTTTCAGGGTTAAATAGAAATATTAGCTCAGCTTTACACTGTCTGAGCTCTACATTAGTAAGAGTCTGTTAAATTTGGTCAGTTGCGCCCTTTATTTTTGTGCTAAATTACTACGTAGCTGATCAAAATGTGGCTTAAGAAAAGAACACAGCTAATAATGATTGTATATATATATTGTATTTTTCATCAGTTTAAATGCAGCGTAATCAAATAATTGATGTCTTCTGTTTGTTTTAAATGATCATAGTAAAAAATGTGAAGTAACTTGCATTTGCTTTGTTGCACACAGTACAGTAGGTGCTATAAGGACAAGCTTAATAAGTGCATTTAAACAGTTTGACAGTATTCTGGGTGCATGCAGCTGTTGTGTGAGATCATTTGCGCTGGACATGATGCTGAGCTGGCAGGGACATTCTGAGGTGCTGCAGTCTGCTGGCAAGAATGCTCCCTCTCTCTGTCTCAAAAGCAGAATCACACTGACCATGCCGTACTGATTTGTACACTCCCGTATGATGGATTTTGTGGAAAGAGTTTCAAGGGTTCAAGCTAATCCATTGAAAACAGTGCAGCTACTGTACTGTAACAATCCTATAGTGGCTGCCATGACATAGATTTTAAAGAAATATGAAACCTTTTTTAGAAGTCTTTGGTCTGGAGCCTTATTTAATAATAACCTCGGCCTCGGACTTTCTTCTTTCCATTATTTGACATAGGCAAAGTTTAAGATCCGATGACCACAGAATTTTAAATAAGAGAATTGAGAGAATTTAAGACAGGTTAAGAGAAATGACTAAAATAGAAAATACCATAACACACATTTTTAAAGATCTAAAAATTCACCTAAAAGCGATCGGCATGTTTGGTGTTCAGATGTTGCTGCTTTTTTTTTTTTTTTTGGAAGTTCTTTTTGTTAATGCAAATGTGGACTTAGTGTAAATAGGTATCAAATATCTAAAGCTTATCCAAGGCATCATATAACACCATGTTTGAACACAAAGCAAGTTGCAATGCAGAAGCATTAATTATATAAAGGATTAATTACAAGAATGAAAATTTAACATGAATTCCATGGTCTAACTACTGTAGCTTTTGACGTATTGACATTTTTATAGACAACATTTTTTTTTAAATGACTTGTTTAATGTGATTTAAACTAAATGTTTAATTTATTTTTTTTAACAAAAGTGTTAAACCCAGTAAAAAATTAGAGAAGCAAACATTTGATCCTTGATAGTTTGTTTACATTTGAGGAAGTGGAAAATTGTAGACTAAAAAAGAATGGATTATAGAAATCCTAGTGTAACCTAAATGGAGAATCGTAACAAGTCC
>JAOVVB010000032.1:5258874-5279704 GCA_028570985.1 Heterobranchus longifilis
TGAGCCCCGAACACTGTCTGGAAGGCTATTCCAAAGCTTTGGAGCTAAATATGAAAAAGCCCTACCCCCTTTTGTAGGTTTTGAAATTCTGGGAACTACCAGAAGTCCGGAGTTTTGTGATCTTATATGAAGTAATAAGTTCATTGAGATATTAAGTATACACAAATAAATGGAAGCTGCTGGGTTTTTCATGCAAAAAAGAAGCAGGTGCAACTGTCAAAGCCCTCAGAAGAACTGGGAGTGGTTCTACAGGATGCTCAATAAATAATAGCTTTAATTTCCTTTTAAATCTGCACAAATTTTACCTGACATTAAGGGGTCCCCAAGGTGTTGCACACCAAATGTTGACTTCATTATTAATTTATTTATTAATTTATTTATTTTCCGAAGGATCTACAGCATTTGTTTTTTATGTGTCTAAGACTTTTGCACAATACCGTATGTTATTTTGAATTGTGCTCTTTTTGTAGAAAGTAAAACCTTTTTCTAGATCATATCATCTCCTGTTACGATTTTTCTGATAACCATACTATCTTTGAATTGTTTTCAGGCTTTTTACCCTTGCGGTTGACACCATCAATGCAATAGCTGGTGTTCCCACAGAGAAAGGAGGTGGGTTCGATATGAAAGCTCTTCGAGCGTTTCGAGTCCTGCGACCACTTCGTCTTGTCTCTGGAGTTCCCAGTAAGAGCTTCCCACATTACCCTTCTGTTCCAATTGAAACCCATCATGGAGTCTTTTGTTTTTTGTTTCAACTTATTGTTCCTCTCCAGGCTTGCAAGTGGTTATGAACTCTGTTTTGAAAGCAATGCTGCCCCTGTTCCATATCGCTCTGCTTGTCTTCTTCATGGTCACCCTTTATGCTATAATGGGTTTGGAGCTGTTTAAATGCAAGATGCACAAGACGTGTTACTACGAAGGCACAGGTAAAGCGAACTTTTATCTACTCTTGTCCTCTTTTGCTTGGAGTAGATTAAAAACCCAGGTGGCAGTACGTTATATAAAGGCTTTATATGTACAGTACATATAAACTATTATTATTTCAAAGCATTGATGAGATATTAAATGCATCGTTCCAGTTGAGCATTACGGTTTATACTAATGTTTATAATTCATTTACAAATGAAGCCATTATAATTGTTATTTACTTATTGCGTAAGTGTTAATGACATTTATTACAACTCTCAAAGTTTTGTAGTAAGGTATATGATATGATAATGACAAGGAAATTAAGAGGGAGAAAAACTATGTATCCCTTAATACAGTACAAATGAAGGTAAATTTTTTTGGTAATGATGTCATAATGCATTATGACCATTACTTCATATATATACCCATAGCTGATTAGTGATCCTAATAGATTTTAATAGATTATAGAGCACTTCTGTAAATCACTCTAGATAAGAGCACCTGCCAAATGCCCTAAATTTAAATGAAAATACTATAATGCAAATATAATACAGCTACATATAAAGTGTAATGTGTTTTGATATTAATTCATTATTAAATGAAATGAAAGCATGTGTAGACTAAATGCGACATTCATAGAAAGTGGCACTGTACTGGTAAATAATTCTTAAATTAATGTATATTAAGAGTAATAATAATTAATAATAATAATATTAATTATTATTATTATTATTATTATTATTATTATAATCTTGATATTTTCGTATGCAATAAGTTGATATTATTTTATAGATATATTTTTTGTATGACCATTTCTCTTGCCTTGTATCACAGACATTATTGCCTTAAGGGATAATGAAGTGCCATCACCTTGTGCCCTGGCTGGAAATGGACGCCGCTGCACCATTAATGGCACACAATGTAGGTCTGGATGGCCAGGACCCAACTGGGGGATCACCCATTTTGATAATTTTGGCTTTGCCATGCTCACAGTGTTCCAGTGTATCACAATGGAGAGTTGGACTAACGTGCTCTACTGGGTGAGTACAGACACTTCCTCAGTATTTTTTATTTTTATTTACAAAAAAATCATTATTTCTGCTGATGGAAAGATTTAAAAGTGAAGCACAGCTTGTGTTGTCTCTCAGGTCAATGATGCTATTGGCAACGAATGGCCGTGGGTCTACTTCGTGTCCATGATTCTGCTTGGTTCTTTTTTTGTCCTCAATTTGGTTCTTGGTGTCCTCAGTGGGTAATTAATCCATGTTATTTGGTATAAATTCTTACATAGTCCTACCACCCCTTCCCCACATAGATCTAAGGCTCTAAGTAAGGTCCATATATACGATCAATAAGTCTGACTTTATCAATAAGAACCAGTATTACTAGCTTAGTCTCATAAGCTATGTGGTTTGTTTCATTCATGTGCTCTCATCCTCTCTGTAGGGAGTTTAGTAAAGAAAGAGAGAAATGTAGGTCGAGGGGGGAGTACCAGAAGCTACGAGAGCGAGAGCAAATGGATGAAGATCTGAAAGGTTACATGGAATGGATTACACATGCTGAAATTCTGGATGCTGATCAGGAAGGATTAGGTAATCTGCTTCTAAACCTATAGTTGATTTTCTTCAAATCTGTGTTTACATTGCATTAGGTTCCTTGACTTTGCTGCATGTGCTTCCATTTTTCTCCTGCCACTTGTGCCCGTTTTTTGACCATGTTTCTTTTGTCAACAGGTCTCCTCCCTCTAAAGGACAGTGGTTCAGAGACAGACAGTCTTTATGGAAAAGAGGGTTTAAGCCGTGTAGTGTATTACTTGTAAGTGTGCTTAAAAAATTATAATTTTTTTATTTTTATTTTAATTAATAAATTTTTTTTTAATTATTGTTATTTTCACAATCTGACTCCTAGTCGCCTTGCTCGTCGCTATAATCGCGTCTTACGGAGGAAGTGTACTGCTTGGGTGAAGTCCAGGGTGTTCTACTGGCTAGTGATCCTGGTTGTGTTACTCAACACTCTTGCCATTGCCTGCGAACATTACCCCCAGTCTGAATGGATGACCCAGTTTGAAGGTCTGTCCTGGGAAGCTAATTGTTTTGTGGGAAATCAAATGACTGAAGGAATCTAGGACTTTCAAGCCCATTATGTTTGCTTTCCGTGTTTTTGATCCCACAGATACCGTCAACAAGATACTGCTCTCCTGCTTTGCAATCGAGATGATCATGAAGATGTATGCTTTTGGCCTGCGAATGTATTTCATGTCGATCTTTAACCGTTTCGATTGTTTCGTTGTTACTGTGGGTATACTGGAGATCATCCTGGTCTCAGCTAATGTGATGACATCACTGGGTATCTCTGTGATGAGGTGTATTCGGCTCCTACGTCTGATGAAGGTTACAAAGTGAGTTATCCCCTATAAGGACACTAGTGGATTTAAATAAAATTGAATTTTTTTTTTTTTTGGTAAACTTTGACAAAGTTCATGGAGCAAATCTAAGATTACTACTGTCTCTCAGGTACTGGACATCTCTAAGCAGCCTTGTGGCCTCTTTGATAAACTCAATCCGTTCCATCGCCTGCCTACTCCTCCTGCTCTTCCTCTTCATTGTTATATTCTCTCTCCTGGGGATGCAAGTGTTTGGAGGGAAATTCAACTTCCCCGACAGGCCCTTGCAGCGCAGCAACTTCGACAACTTTCCCCAGGCTCTCATTAGTGTGTTTCAGGTGCGCACATTACCTCTGAGAATGGTTTTCATTTCATTTCATTAACAATCATAAATAAAAATAAATTTAATTTATAGATTTTGATTCTGGACAGTCATGTATTATAAAATGTATGCACTACATACAGTATGAAGTAGTGTGATACTGTACATGTACAAATATCTACAAATAGGAAAGTAAAGAAATGGAAAGTACACCTGTATAGAATAAAATTAAATGTATATAAAATACAGTAAATTATTAAATATAATAAAATAGAAAAAGAAAAAAACTCACTCACTCACTCACCCTCAATACTTCTTATCCTGTACAGGGTTGTGGTAGGCCTGCAGCCTATCCCTGGGAATTCAGGACATGAGTCAGGGAGCACCCTGGACAGGGTGCCTAGCCATCACAGGGCACACTGGCGCTCACACACTCACACTCACTTACACATTATGGGTAATTTTGGAAATGCCAGTTAGCTTAATCTACATGTCTTTGGACTGTGGGAGAGAACCAGAGTACCTGGACGGAAACCCACCAAGCACGGGGAAAACATGCAAACTCCACAAACACATACACAGACCTGAGGCGGGAACTGAACCCCGACCCCGGCGGTGCAAGCCCACAGTTCTAAAAACTACATAAGAAAAAACATAGACTATAAAATGCTTCAATAAAAGAAAATTAAATTTTCAAATATACCAAGTTCTAAACCCTTAGTGTTTTTAGTTAAATGTGAATTAAAGTAAAAATTGTATAAAGCTTGACTGATTAATACACAATAGCGCTGATTTCAACAGTTTTGAAACATAATTCTCTTCACTCTGTCAGAACTTTTTATTTTCTTGTAGTAAATAATATCTTAATTAAACATTTCCAGGTCCTGACTGGGGAGGAGTGGGATTCCATCATGTACAATGGTATTATGGCTCATGGTGGACCAACTTTCCCAGGAATTCTCGTCTGCATCTATTTCATCATCCTGTATGTCTGTGGAAACTGTATCCTTCTGAACGCTTATGTTAGATCTAGCATGTACAATACATGTAAAACACCAGTAGAGATGGCACAAATTAAAAGCCTAAGTTTTCCTAAGCTTTGATCAGTCATCCTCTTGAATGTGTTCTTGGCCATTGCTGTGGATAACCTGGGTGAAGCTGAAAGTCTTTCGTCAGCTCAAAAAGAAAGGGAGGAGGAGAAAGCTAGAAAGAAACTCATGAGGTATTCATATTCAATTAATCACCCCTGAAACATAGAAGACTGTGTCTTACTATGTTAGCATTTTATTCAGGTACTGTAGAATCTTCTCTTTTCTTCCAACAGAGGAGCGATGTCACAGAAGAGTGATGAAGAAAAGGCTTTGGTAATCAAGAGCAAACATAAGGCTGAAGGAATGCCTACAACAGCAAAAGTACGAAAAACTTAGAGCTTATTATCCTTAGAGCAAAATACCACACTGAGTTTCCTCAACTTATTGATCAAGTCCAGGAACGGGTCTTTCTGTACTTCCATGAGAGTAGAAAGGCTTTGTCAGAGGATGAAGGTTAAATTAGTATTGGGTTCCCTTTTGGTTCCTCTTTCTTCCTAATGTTCTCTCAGGGAGTTTTTCCTTTGCAACTGTTTCCACTGCCATAATCCTATGATCTGACCATACATGTTTTCTTGCAGCTTAAAGTGGATGAATTTGAATCGAATGTAAAGGAAGTGAAGGACCCGTTTCCTCCTGCTGATTTTCCAGGTAACTATCGCAAACACTAAAATCTCTTCCTGGCTCAAGCTGAGACTCTAAATTGGGCATCAGCATATTTGCAAGGATAGCAGCACTATTAACGGTGAAGCTAAATACTAACCACATGCTCCTATGGTCATTTATGGGATGGTGTTAAAAATAATGATCTATTCATAAACAGCATGGTGCTGTACTTTCTAATGATCAGCTTTTGTAATTTTTAATAAGCATTGTTCACTTTGCTTTAATACCAGTTGAGTGACATTCTTGTCAATGTTCTAGATGTGATGTCAGTCTTATTAATCAGAACAATGTTTGGATTTTTTTTTTTCATATTCCTAAAAATTGTCTCTAATTCTTAGGTGACGATGAGGAGGAAGAGCCTGAGATCCCTATCAGTCCAAGGCCCCGACCTATGGCTGATCTTCAGCTTAAAGAGACAGTTGTTCCTATGCCTAATGCCAGCTCCTTCTTCATCTTTGGCCCAGAGAACAAGTAAGTTGTTTGCAGCAAACGTATTTCCAAAGTTTTTTTTGACAGGATGAACAGTTTATTAACTTAGAATTTTATTTCATAAAGGTCTTCACAGTTATACTATAATGTACAGGTTGTGATTTTGTAATGTGATTTTAATTCGGTCTTACATTTATAATCAGTGGTATAAAGTGTAATCACAGGTGTCAAAAACAACAAATTGTGTTCCACCAGAAAAAAAATTGAGGCCAACATCAACAATGTCATACTGTATAATAGCAATTGGTTCTCCGCGATAGAATTTAAAATGAGGTTGTCAGTTGTTAAGTGTGGCCTTTGTGCTTCATTTTCAAGAATGGCACGTAATGCACCTTATATCCACCCTATTCTGCAAATACGTGCAAATGCACAAATATTTCATTATCTATACGTTTGCTATGTTTTTCACTGACAGGTTCCGTAAGCTGTGCCACAGGGCTATCAACGCGACCCCCTTCACCAACTTCATCCTTCTCCTCATTCTCCTCAGCAGCATTTCTCTGGCTGCTGAAGATCCCATCGACCCCAAATCCTTTAGAAACAAGGTACCAACAAACAAAAAACAAACACTTGCGTGTACTGCATTATTATTTGCTTTCAACAAAGATGCCAAATTTATGACATATCCATTAAATGCACCTGACTATTTTATAGATCTTGGCTTATGCTGATATTGTCTTCACAACAGTCTTCACCATTGAGATTGTCCTTAAGGTAAGTGAAGTCTTTTGATAAAATGTTAAAATTTAAGAATGATGACTGCCATAATTATATCCTGACGCATTATGCTGAAATAAAGTATTCTTTGTGTCATTGTTTGACTTGATTTAGATGACTGTGTATGGTGCTTTCCTGCATCAGGGCTCCTTCTGCCGAAACTCCTTCAACATTCTGGATCTCATTGTTGTTGTGGTTTCCCTCATGTCTATGGGAATGGAGTAAGTTCTTATATATTGTACCTGTAATAATAACAACAATCATGCAAGGAGCAGATAGCGCTGTCCTCCGAGTGTGTTACACCGGCCCCAACGGTGCGTGAGCAGGCAGTTCGAAAAGACACGTTAGAGTCTTTGGCCTTCCCTAACTGGTAGTTTGAGCCTTGATGAGGGACTGCACCAATGACGGGTGGGAATTGAATACGACTAAATTAGGGGGCGAAAAATTGGGGAAACCCCACTCCGCAAAAAAAAAATATATATTATAAACCAACATGAGCTGTGTATTACATGTTCCACCATGTTTTAAGCACTACCCTAGTTAACATATTGTTGATGGACAGACAATAATAGTCTCAATAGGAGACTGTATAGTTGATCACTCAAAAATAGTTTTTCAACTGTCTGAATGTGTGACCCTAGCACCATGTCTCAGTCACAGGTTGATTAAAATAACCATTCTGACTGAAGAGAAAGGAATTCTAATTGTGTGTGGCTTTTGGTCGGAGTAGAGCATAGTCGCTGTTATAAACTGCAGCCACAGTTGTCATTAACACCATGAGTTTGAAAGTAATCTATGCAGCTTCCGAGTAAACTTGAATGCACTAGATCTGACTGATATTATATTCTGTACACAACAAAACAAGTAATAACATAATTTGAAACATTGCAAAAAAAGTGCACACTCTAGAAACCACAAAAATGATGTAAACATTTGATATTGACTTAAATTAAGAGGAATTTGCTTAAATCTTAGTAGCCACTGCCTACTAACTACCTACTACTTTTATGAAAAAGTCACATACATTTCAGATGCTTTATTATAAGATTAGGTTTCAAAATATGTGAATGTGCTTCTGATCCTTTTTAAGGATTGTGTTGTACAGTATAAAGTTTAGCATTTATTTAAATGCATTAAAATAGAGGTCCTCTGAAGTCATAAGTCCGGCTTCATGCCTGTATTTAATATCTGAGCAAGCCCCTTTTGGTTATCCAGTGCCTGATGTCCTGCGCTGAGTATGTGGGGTTTTCTACATATGTACAGGTCCAGTGCTATCTCTGTGGTGAAGATTCTCAGGGTGTTGAGAGTTCTAAGGCCACTACGGGCCATCAATAGAGCCAAAGGATTAAAGGTATAAACTACTTCTTAAAATAGTCATTATTCTAAGCATTAACCTTTAACAATTTAATGAGTTGGTTTTTTTTTGTTGCATCAAGTCAGTTTTTGCTTCAGATTAAAAATCTGCTTTTGTGTTGTAGCATGTGGTCCAGTGTGTGTTTGTGGCCATCAAAACCATCGGCAACATCATCTTGGTCACCATGCTTTTAAACTTCATGTTCTCTTGCATCGGAGTCCAACTCTTCAAGGTGAGATGAAAATCCAACCTGCCTTGGAAGATATTCTCGTGGCTTATATGGAAATTATTTGTTGGTAATTAGGATGTTTATGTCTTCTCAGGGCAAGTTATACTCTTGTACAGATCCATTGAAGTTGACTGAGGAGGAATGTCAGTGAGTACTGTTCTTTACTGTATTGTAGTTATTTGATCTATTTTGTTATTCCACAATGTATTACGGTTCTTTAAATGTTCAAATGTTCATTATCTGTTAACAAGGCTCTTCTTTGTTGTCGTCAGGGGAAATTATTTGCATCATGTGCAGAACAGTCTCCAAGACACCGAGGTCCGTCGGCGAGAGTGGGTCAACAGTGACTTTAACTTTGACAATGTACTCAATGGCATGCTCACACTCTACACTGTCTCCACGTTTGAAGGCTGGCCAGAGTGAGTATTGACTGGAAACTCATAAACATGTTGAACTCAATCATTTGCAAAGACACCTGATTTTATGTTTCTCCTGCCTGTTTCCGGTCCACAGGTTGCTTTATAGAGCTATAGACTCAGACTCGGAAGACAGGGGCCCGATTTATAACAACCGTGTGGACATTTCCGTCTTCTTCATCATTTACATTATCATCATCGCTTTCTTTATGATGAACATCTTCGTCGGCTTTGTTATCGTCACTTTCCGAGAGCAAGGAGAGCAGGAGTACAAGGATTGTGAGCTGGACAAGAACCAGGTTTGGTGTTTATTGTTATGTTTTATGAAATGCTGAAACATGGGATTACTTAAAACCAGGGACCAGAGATTACTTAAAAATAAAGTGATGCTTAGTTATCAGTAAGATAACCAGTGGATACTATATTAAAGAGTCTACAATAATCAGAGCTACAATACAGCGAGGTTAGAGGTCAATTGGTTTTACACCCTCATTCACAAGTCCCTGTTTGACTTGAACACTCAGGTATATCAACTTGCAAGATAAGAATAGATGCAAAGAGGCTACTTTTCCTTTATGTAAAGACAGTCACATATTATATATTCACAATAACTCCACTTCATGTTGCCTCAGATTACTCCCTTGTTGGTTATTTTCCTAATTTCCTTTTTTCCTACAGGCTTAAAAAAAAAACTGATTATTTTAACCTTAGTTCCTGTATGATCTTTCTACCACAGCGACAATGTGTACAATATGCGTTAAAAGCTCGGCCTCTCCGCTGCTACATCCCTAAGAACCCTGTCCAGTACCAGTTCTGGTACCTGGTGACCTCGTGCTACTTTGAGTACCTCATGTTCTTCCTCATCATACTCAACACATTGTGTCTAGGAATGCAGGTATGTGTTTTTTCTACTATGCTTATAAGACGAATCTTTTTCTTATAAGATTAATTTTACTATGTAATAACTACTATTGTTTCTAAACTTCACTTTTCAAAATATTGACCTTAATTATCTAATCTCCTGTATTATAGCACTGTAATCAGTCCGACCACGTAACCAAACTGTCAGACACTCTAAATGTCATCTTCACGGTCCTTTTTACGATTGAGATGATCGTCAAACTCATTGCTTTCAAAGCAAAGGTAATGCAACGTCCTGCACAAAAAAAAAAAAAAATTATATTCCTGACTGAATTCCTCCCTGGGAGAGTCTCCTTATATTCTCCGTCACTTTCTGCAGGGTTATTTTGGAGACCCTTGGAACGTGTTTGATTTCCTCATCGTGGTCGGGAGCATCGTAGATGTCGTCCTCAGTCAGGTTGATGTAAGTACAAGAGCACAAACATCTACCATATTACAGTATGTGTGTGGACTATGAATTCTGTTAAATATGGCAAAATTGCTAGTAGACAAACATCAGCAATGATTATATGTATCATTAATATTTACACATTACACTTATACATGCCAAAACAGTCTATAATGCAAGTCATAACCAGCTTTATCAAGGACACACACATCTCTCAGTGCTCAGACCATGTCCTTTTAGTCAGTTTATTAGTACCTTTTTTTGTCTCTGTGTCCCTGCTTATGCAGTTTAATTCAGCATTATTCACATCTGTTCACCATCAATGAGACAACTGCCAGAGACAGGAAGACATGTGCAGTTGTTTTTTTTCGATGTTATTGTCACCTTATAATGTTCCTGATCTTTAAACCTTGTTTATCTTCTACCTATCTTCATCTATCTTTTCTTCCCCTCGCAGGCTGCTTTGGAGTCGAGCGGTGGACTGTACTGCCTCCACGGCTGTGCTGTAAATATCAGTCAGCGCTGCATGGGCCTTGCCGTGTGAGCTGCTTTACTGACCCTTGTACATTCTGACCATTTAACATTTAACAACTAAAAAAACAACAAAAAAGTACACAAGTTTGCAGTGGTTATGGTAATGTCTTTAAGCAAAAATCTAAGCTTATTCTAAAGATTTTGCTCATAATTTTAACTCTATATAGAAAATATCAAAAGAAAAAAGTTAAAACTCATTGCAATAATCTAATCATTTAATAAAATCGTTTATGCTGGTTGGTAATTTTAAAGTTATGCAAACTGAGAAATGCTTGTGCAGTTTGACCTCTTAATCGCATGCAATGTGTCAGTGATATAAGAGCGCTGTTTAAAATAGTTAGTTATCCAAACCATTTAATTTGCTTGTTCAGCATTGCACTATGTACTGTAGGCGATATAAAAAATTTCAACATGAACAATACAAACTTTTTTTTTTCAGGAAACAAACCCAATGCAGGCCATTGCTGTGAGTCCTTTTAGACATCTTTTCTCAAATTTTTTTTTTCAAGATTTCATGATAACTTCCTTATTTAATAAACCCTACATTTCCACTCCTTTACAGTATGAAGAAAATGCCCGAGTCTCAATCACTTTCTTCCGACTCTTCCGTGTCTTGCGTCTGATAAAGCTGCTTAACCGCTCTGAGGGCATTCGCAACCTGTTGTGGACCTTCATAAAGTCCTTCCAGGTCAGAAACAGCGATGGTTTCAGATTTATTGTGGACAAGATCAGTGATGATTATTATTTAATAGAATGTTTCTGCATCCATTGATATTCTTAAATCATATTGTATATAAGTATATAATCTATTAGCAATGATTTTATCTGATTTCATGCTACTGTACCTAACAATAATGTTAATCAACACAGATTACTCTATTCAATATTATTGTGATATTCGGTTTCCAGTTTACTCATTATTCATTTTTTTAGCATATTTTATAATAATTTGTGAGTATTGCTTTTTTTGTTTTTGCCTAAACTGCTCTTACTGAGGCTATAAAGTAGACATATACTGTATACAGTACCGTAAGTAATTCATGTCATAGTGCTTTACTATTTACCAAGCTTGTAAATGCCTACTAGAAAGTTAGATAATGTCTACTATTTGATAACTTCAAGATGTTATTATATGTTATTAAAAGTGAATACCAGCATCAATAAGGGCTATAGTTAAAATTAGGATGTGTTTCTTTTTCCTCTTCTTCAGGCATTCCCTCATATAGCTCTGATCATAGTAATGCTTTTCTTTATCTATGCTGTCATAGGGATGCAGGTAAGCTTCTCTGAATTTCCTACACATGCTTTATTAATGAAGCTCTACAGTTCTACATCTTTTCATCTGTTTGATCTGAGCTAAAACTCTTTCCTCTTGAACAGGTATTCGGTAAAATTGCCCTAGTAGACGGCACTGAGATCAACCGAAACAACCATTTCCAGACATTCCCACAAGCCATTCTGCTACTGTTTCGGTGGGTTAAATGTCTACTTGATGTCACTGTCATCAAGAAGTGATGAGCAAAATAATTTCAATTGCAAGTCAAATTGTTTGATTCTGTTCCAGGTGTGTTACGGGAGAAGGCTGGCCAAAAGTCATGCTGGCCTGTATGTCTGGGAAAATGTGTGATCCAAATTCAGAGCATGGCTCAGGTCCAGAAGCGCAGTACAGCTGTGGAACTAACTTTGCCGTCTTTTATTTTCTGAGTTTCAACATGTTGTGTGCCTTTTTGGTAAGCATTTTAGTTCAGCTCTGAGTAGCAAGTTATATATTTTTAACAAACCCCTAGAATCGATTGTTTCAAAGAAAATTGTCATTCTTTTGCAGATTATTAATTTGTTTGTGGCTATCATTATGGACAACTTTGACTACCTGACACGTGATTGGTCAATCCTTGGTCCACACCATCTGGATGAGTTCAAGAAGATCTGGGCCGAATATGACCCTGAAGCAACGTGAGGGCAAATTTAGTTAAGCTTCTATGTGCATTTTTTATTTGGAAATGTTTTTTGATTACAAACTCTCGATTTGAAGGGGGCGAATTAAACATCTGGATGTAGTAACTCTTTTACGAAGGATCCAGCCACCTCTGGGATTTGGGAAATTCTGCCCTCACCGCTCAGCCTGCAGGGTAATCTAATTAAATCTGTAATTGTAAAGGGAAAAAAAACACCAGCTGTATCTACGTTATATCTATAATGATAACTATACTACTGGTATTGGAAGAAGCAATATCTATGAGCAGCTAATCTTTCAACTTTTTCATTTAATGTTACGTTTCTGTCCCCAGCGATTAATTTCCATGAACATGCCTTTGAACAGCGATGGAACAGTCACCTTTAATGCCACATTGTTTGCCTTAGTCCGAACAGCTTTGAAGATTAAAACTGAAGGTATGAAATGTTGGTGAAACAGTAATACTGTAATATATAATGTACCAATACATTATTGATAAAAACAAAACTGTATAATAAACTCTCCTGTGTCTGGTGGCTATATCAGGCAACTTTGAACAGGCTAATGAAGAGCTAAGAGCCATTATTAAGAGCATCTGGAAACGGATTAGCATGAAACTCTTGGACCAGGTCCTTCCACCTATTGGAGGTAAAAAAATAAATACATAAACATTGAGATGCTAATGGCCATCATTTTTTCCTATAAGAGCATATCCTGAAGTGTTAAGTTCCGTACTTACAGTGACTTGTACTTTAATTATTATTATTATACTGTAATTTACTAGTATTATTATTTCATTTGAGTCTAAACTTTGTGTGATTGCACAGTTTGTGATGTCATGTGATTAATAACAGATGATGAGGTCACCGTTGGGAAGTTCTACGCCACCTTCCTGATTCAGGAGTACTTCCGTAAATTCATGCAGCACCAGGAGGAGTACTATGGTTACCGGCCTACCAAAAAAAAAAGCGCAGCTGAGATACAGGTACAACATACTTTAATAAAATAGGTTAAGAAATCACTTTTTCTTTTTTTTTTTGCACCTTGGTATTAATGCACAGTAGAGCACCTGACACTACTCCTTATTTTTTTTAGCATCACTTATATTATAACACACAATATAATGTTTTCTTGTTCAGGCGGGTCTGCGCAGCATTGAGGAGGAGGCTGCCCCTGAGCTCCACAGAGCTATCTCAGGAGACCTCATTGCTGAGGATGAGATGGAGAGAGCCATGGCAGGAGGAGAGGAGGGCATCTACAGGGTAGCACAAACACACTCTTAACTCTCTCTCACATTCACTATAATGTTTATCCAGTACACGTTCACAGGAAGCCTGGAGCCTATCCCAGGGGACTTGGGGCACTAGGCAAAGTACACCCTGAAAGGGTGCCAATCCATCACAGGGCACAAGCACACATACTGTACACTCACACATCCATGCACAAGTGCAATTGGAAAAGTGAGTTAGCGAGTCCATACTACATAATAGAATTAATGATACTTTATTCATTCATTTATTCATCTTCAGTAACCGCTTTATCCTGGTTAGGATTGCAGTGGATCTGAAGCCTCTCACAAGAACACTGGGCACAAATGTACAACCGATTATTGTAAGCCAGATCTTGCTTCAGAATCATATAATTGTCTTTTCCCTTCTTCAGAGAACTGGGGGTTTGTTTGGGACCAACCCAGACCCTTTTTCATCAGAGCCCAGTAGCCCTACAACAGCACAGACCAACCAACG
Organism: Heterobranchus longifilis; assembly: GCA_028570985.1. Lineage (NCBI taxonomy): Eukaryota > Metazoa > Chordata > Actinopteri > Siluriformes > Clariidae > Heterobranchus > Heterobranchus longifilis. Next base: position 5,272,990 of record JAOVVB010000032.1, read on the forward strand.
CCCCCTGCAGTTCTCTGAGAGTCGGCCAGAGGATGTGGAATCTCCCCCCGACTCTGTGTTCCTCCCCAACCCTGAGTTCTTCCCTGAAACACCGACCAGAGCAAACATGACCAACAACAATGCCAACTTTACAGATGAGTGCGTACTTTACATATTCCAGCTCCACTTGGTGATATTTTCTGCTTAAGGCAACATAATCTCATCTGGTTCAATGCTTTATAGCTCCAGATTATTATTTATTTCAGTTGTATTATTCATTTTGCAGTATAAAAGGTGGTATCAAAAAGTTTTGAGACTAGTTTTGCGACACGCCAACAGATGGCAGCACAAGGTTGCATGCACAGTCACAGGGGTCGCACCAACTTTCATAAGTCAGTGTGCCAAAAGACATCGTGAAATTCTGCGTGAAACTGGGCAAATCTGCTACAGAGACGTTCGCCTACTAAATGTAGTTTCAAGAAGAAGGATTGAGGTTTGAACCCATTGAATGTTTCAGACAGTTGAGGTTAATAGATGTGTTACAGCAGGGAATGGGAACAAACTTAGTATACCCTACATATTTCATCTTTCTACCTAGCGTTGCGTAAATGCTTTTCTTGTCTTATCAATTCCAGTTTTATATTTGAAAGAGAGTCACCACTCGGTGTTGGTGCCAGAAGCCAATCCTTTGAAGATATTAGTAAGTACTGTATAAAGAAACCATGGATAATTAAAAAAAATCCCAACTGTAGGTGGGACAGATTTGTTGGTAAAGAGCTCTATTTTTGAAAACTCTTTGTTTGAAATAAACTGTTCCCTACAGGAGATGCTGAAGACAGACAGCGGACAGATTTTACTGTGAGGACTGACATCACTCAGGTAACCTGCTCAGCAGACTTTCAAAATCTGAAGAAATCCAGTCTAATTTATATATTGTGTTTGTTGTGGTAGATGACAGGAGCTGTTAAGAAACCTTTATTTCCATGAACATGAGAGTTAGTTTAGAGTTAGTGTTTTACGCTTTATTCTTGCAGTTCCCTTATGATCCTACATACGGTGAAAAAGAATCTTCACCAGCAAGTGACAAACTCATCCAACAGGTAAACTGTATAGAAATAACAAATTTATCTGTTTTAGTTTGTGAGAAAGAACCAAAATCATAGAATTTTGCATTTTTAGGCACTGAGAAATGGTGGCCTGGAAACTCTGGCTGACGACCCCAAGTTTGTTGCTGTGACTAAGAAGGAGATGGCAGAGGCCATGAACATCAGTGTGAGCGACATGGAGGGAGCCGCTCAGGACCTTCTGAACGAAAAGGGAAAAGGGAAAATAGTGAGACGTAAAAGACGTCCCATTCCAGTTCCACCCAGCGCCAAACCCGCCGAATCAAACGAAGACACCACTGCAGTGTAGGACACTATGATCTATCCTTGTGTTTCATAATTGTCCTGACGAGGACGGTTTAAATACACTTGTTTCACATCCTCATATGTCTATTTCACATGTTCTTGAAACAAAATGAATTAAATAGCTCTAACAGGCAAAGCAAGAAACCATGTGAGTGTAGTTTTGCCTAAGTGAGGTGTGGCATTGTGTCCATTTGCTCCTTTTTCATAGAGTGGATTTTATTTTCATAGGACACAGAAAAGAGTAAGTGGGACAGAAGACATACTTGTTAATTTCATTGCTGTGAGACAGACGAGTTCAGACGAGAAACAGGTCTTCGTCTGGACGGTTAATGTTTTAAACTTTTGAATTCAGTCACGTCATTTCAGAGAATTATCTGTGATAAGGAAATTTCCCAGGTTAAGGAATCAGAAGTATTAACATTTATGAATGTTAATACTATGATTAAATGATTTAAGTAGGGTATTATGACAAAAAAAAAATTGTCTATGAGAGATTCTCTAATGTGAAGACATATATATAAATAGAAATCAATTCAGTCGCCTCAACATTAAAATGTTCTGCCTTTTCATCACTTTTGAAATTGGCTTTCATGATATTTTTTTTACAGGCCTTATCTCGCTTACATCTTTCTATCCAGACTGTTTTCTTGTGTTACTTTATTTAAATATATACACAGTCTAAATGTTTCTGTAATGTATATTTTGTAAAAAACAAATAATTTTGGCACTTTATTTCAGTTTGATGTTTAACATAAACATTTGTCAATGTATTAATTCTTTTTTAAATCGGAGGCTAAGACTTTTGTACAGTACTGGATGTTAAATACACTCATCCAGCATTAACATGAAAAACAAAATGAAATGTTGACTCGACCACATGCAAGTACATGAGAATACTCCCGATGAAGGTTTACTGATGTTAGATGATGTGTGAATGGTAGCTGCGGTAGTGATTTTGAATGCAGTTATCACTGAAACACTGGATTTACTTATGATTGAATTAAGTTACCGTAGCAACCGTGAGTACTTGAGGAAATGTATTTTATTTCAAAGTGCTGTCTGGCTTGGCAGTAGGAAAAGTTCCTTTTCCTTTTTTTTGTTTAAAGATTTTTTTGTTCTTGTTTTTTGAAAGAAAAAAAAAAAACAGATGTATATCTCCAAAGAGGTATGAAAGATTTCAGCTATTGTATTGCATAGATGGTTAATGATCTCATAATAATAATAATAGTAATAATAATAATAATAATGTCTATGATAATATAGACATAGAACAAAAATTCTGATGCTGCAAAAGTGATTTTAATAAGCTTGTTAGTTAAGAACCTTCTAAATGTGTACGCTAGAGATTATTTTCCAGTTATATGTTTGCTGCTCCTGTATTGACCACAGACTGGACTCTGAGGAGACTGTATTGTCTGTACCTACTTCATAAACTCACAAAAGGAGAATCATGACTGCTGAAATAGAGCCTCGGTTCTCCTCACTCTGATTTTGCTCTCAAAACATTTTTCCTCAAATCAATTCTTAACTGTGTCTCTCAGTGTATATTAATTTCATTTATATACGCTATTTATTACACACAATATTATAATGTTCAGGTACACCAAAGTATTATCAAGTTAATCTCACCATGGGTTCTGTAAAGAAAAATGATTAAATAAGTTAAGGAGCGATTCTTAATATATTAATTTAAGAGTATGGTTATTTATTTATTTTATTTTATTTTTTTATCTCTTTCTTTTTTATACCTGTTATAAATATTTTATTGTTGCTTATTTGATAGTCTACTTATTGGTAATGCTAGACCAACACCTGTCTTAAAAAAACTAACTGTGACAGCTTTGGACTGCTCACAACAGACTGGTGTTATAATACTTAAGCTTGGATCAGGTTTAGGTCATTAGACACCTTGGACACTCACTCACTCACTCATCGTCTATACCGCTTTATCTTGTTGTACAGTGCTGCGGAGAGCCTGGAGCCTATCCGACGGTGGCCGAGAAGTGCAAAACAAAATAAAACCCGAAAAAAAAATGTAATCTGAAAATAAATAAATCAGAAAACACTACTACATATCCAGAAACAAAATACCAAATAAGAAAACACAATGACAATTCAGTCAAACTGGAAAAGGTAAGTCTAGATTGCGAATTAACTTTGGGTCCACCATGACCCTGATCAGGATAAAGATCTTACTGAAGGTGAGAAATTTGAGCTATATAAATATATAGAGAGTATAAAATAGGCATAACTGCACAACCTAGACCCTCCACCCCCTGTGTATATTCAAAATAAATGATTAAATAAAGAAACCAATCATAATCTGTTGATAATAAACCTCAAGGTCATGCTGTTGTGCACACTGTTGTGTGTGTGTGTGTGCGTGTGTGTGTGTGTGCATAGTTGAAATTCTTCAGTAGAATCCCAATCTGTTTGATAGCCTGATATTTGTCCGTTAAAGTAAGACCAGCCACCTGGACATCTAGAACAATTTCCTACATTGGAAGAAAAAATAAAATAAAATAAAAAGCATGTCAAATAAAAGGCTTTGCAGAAAGTTAATTAACCATAGAGTCGGTTTAGTGGCCATGAAGTACTTACCTTGATAATAACATTTATTTATATCTTGGGGCAACTTTAAAGACGTACTGGAGTCAATGTTATCATGCAATGGATTTACCAATAGCTGAAGTTACTGTAGAAATTTTTAGGGAAGCAAGATTGGTCACTTCCATGTTGCATAAATATCAGAAGTAGTTTCTTTGGCACACACATTTTATATATATATAAAATCAGCACCAATACTGTGTTTTGGCTGAAAATGTCATTTACAGGCTCAAGTTACACAGTTTGTGCCCTCTACATAACCTTTGAACATGAGATATGATCCTATGTGATCCTGATATGTGAATGTAGATTTCTTAAACATATTTATGGCAGATTATTAAAAAACTTATAAAGCATTGATATTCGACTACAACCAAAAGACCGGAAACAAATCATAGTTTAACTAATAACTGCTGAATTAAAAATGTCCTGATTAACAGATATAAGACTCTTACCAAAACATGTTGCTGCCACGGCGAGGAGAACAAATACCACTTTAGTGTGACCAGCTATAGTTCTGGATTTTAACGCACTGCAAGAAAGGAAAAGTTACTTACATACAGTATAAAGTGAATATGTTACACAATTCAAAAACATTAACATACATTTAAGTAAGAGTCTCTTCTGGTTTGATGTAAAACACTGAGGTCAATGGTGATACTTATATAGTTACAAAGAAAAATAACAGTCATTTGATCTTAGTCAAATGAACTTCTGCTTATATTGTCATACGGCCAATCTTCAATTACAATGGAAAACTGAATCCAGTAGAACTGGCATGCAGGTGCATTGTGTGGAAAAACGTGCGGTTTTACTGAGGAATTAATTTTCTTCTCTTAGTATGTTTCCTCAGTATGTTAGAGCCATAATCAATGACGTAAACAATTACATATGACTGCAGTGGGCTTTGAGCCACCTTAGCTGGGATCTTCATTTTTGTTAAAAAGTTTGTACCATTCAAATATTTTACTGCGGTTATGAGTTTCATCACCATACTGTACAGTTTTCTGTAAATGAAACGTGTGCATGATTCTACAAATAAATTCAAACTAGAATTCCGAATAAAAAAGTTACGTAAATGTAATTAACAACAAAAACAAATTTTAGTGACATGATTTTATGCACAATATACATGATCAGTGACTTTGGATCTCACCATGCTGCTTACTGGGTCATGTATTGGGTTGTTCTGCTTCCAGTTGTCATGTTTTGCTTGTACAGGATGCAGAATGAAATAAAATTCCATATCTTCACTGGTCACTTTCTTAAGTGCATGTTTTGTTTTAAGGGAATTGATTAAAATTACACAAACACAAAATTGAGTTTAAGCCTATTCAATAACCACAGTTTACCTGGGTAAAGATGGTAAATATAATAAAAAGACATAAGGGAAGTTCCAGAGAAACAGGATGTTTTTGAAGAATGTCCTTCTTTGATTGCACAGATGATTGAGGACATTTGTCTGGAAATGTTGTGTACTGCTTTGCTTGAACAGCTGATGAAGAATGTTCATCCGACAAGTTCCATTTGTCTGGGAAATTAATTTGCTTAGCTGAAACACTGAATGTCCACTTTTCCCTTGATTAGGCACACCTGTAGACACTTTTATACAAACAGCAAAGACTCATAGCAACATATCAACATGATGACTATTTCTCAAATTATTTACCACAATAATCAGTCCTGTTGTCATCTTATCCTTATTGTGCACAAATTGTGGTAATTTTCCACAACCTTCTTTTGAAAATCTATTATGGTCATTTTTCATGCAAACAAAACCAAAAACAGTTTCGCGGATCAGCAAACTACACAAAAACAAACAAACAAAAAAAAAAAACGGAGACAATCACAATATCAATAATCAGAACAACAAACAGGAAGATAAATTACTTGGATGTTAATATGCATTTGGGTTTGCAAGTGAATTGCGAGTGCTTTTAAACAGATCAGCCATAACATTAGCACCACATACCATTACCAAATTAACATTGGTTATCAATTGTATACCAATACACTGGTAACAAGATCATGGGCACCCAAGGCTCACCCATGCTCTTGTGGACCAGAAACCACCTCTTAACAATGGTAGCTGAAAATATAACAACATATATGATTGATTCTCTAAACGATGTGACATCAATTTCTTTCCTTGTTGAATATTTGCCATTAATGTATCGCAATACCTGGTATGTGTAGTGCCATAACCAAGTGCTGAAAGCCAACTTTATGCATGTGCTCCAAACTGTACATGCCAATTGGGTCAGTTTTGGTAAATATTTTTGATTCTCGGAACTATTTTAGGGCAGCTTGAAGAAGTGGGAGGAGGTAACCATATTTAACAGAAATTTTAACCCTCGATAATGACTGTAGGACCTGAGTCCATTTCCTTTCTTTTCTAGAAAAGGAAAATTAAATAAAATATCAGCAGATGCCAGAAATGTAGACACCAGATGTCAGAGTTTGATAGAGAACATACTTAAAGAAAAAGCATTAGCATGGAACTATTAAAACAATTTATGGAAAACATCAATCAAGGTTTAATAAATTCCCCAAGCCTATAAACATCATGTGAAGCAATATTAACTATATTCTTAATTCCTGATCAGAAGCATGGCTGATCTAGAGCATAACACTAGGTGTGAGACAGGGATGCTCCCCGAGTTGGATACCAGCTCATGGCACACAGATTTACTTTACCCCATGACAGTGAGCCACTTTCC
>JAOVVB010000032.1:5292869-5319956 GCA_028570985.1 Heterobranchus longifilis
CAAAAGAATAAGAAATCAGGAAGGGGGCAAATAGTTTTTCACACCACTGTGTATATATATATATATATATATATATATATATATATATATATATGATATAATGACTGTTTTAGACCTCACTGATAAACATAAAGCTCCTTTATGACAGAAGATATGTTAAGTCACTATTTCAGAGGTGAAAAAAAAAAGGAAGTCCTAGCAGGCAGAGAGAAAAACCACAAAAACCCCAGTGTATGTTGCTGGACAAGACTGCTATTTTTTCCCCAGATGTGCACCAAGCAAGGTAAGGAAACAGTGGGTCCCGTGTGGTTTATCCAGTTTTATCCAGTTACTTTGAGTCTCCCATGTCATTGTAGCATATCATCTATAATCATAAATGCCATAGCAAAAATGTACTGTACTCGAAAATATACTGTAAATGTTGGCACCTCAAGATAATATTGTTATTAGCATATTATACTGTGAATGCCTGATTCTCTGTGGGATCACAGCAGTGGGTTGGTGCACCAGCATGTACTCAGTCATGGGCGTTTCTGCCTCATTAGCTCAGCACGCTCACGCTCTTCATGAATATGGAATCTGGTTCCATCCATCTGTCTTCACAGCTGGCAACAGTACTACTGTCTGGAGACAAAGGAGCCCTGCTGCTGTCTGTCTCACACCCCCACATACACCTTTTACCCCCATATTAACTGTGCTCCGCACGGGGACTGACAACCACTTATTAATTATTCAGAAGCTAATAAGCCTGTGTGGGCGTTTGTGTTGTGTGTGTGTGTGTGTGTGTGTGTTTGTGCCTGCATGCTCTCAACTAAGCCTCAAATCCAGTTCCTGGAATGTCAAATCATTGTCACACTATCTGCTACATCATGTCACACTTATCCTTTGCTCTTGTTGTTCCCCCAACTAAACTAAAACCTACTTACCATATGACGCTTACCATGCTTTCTGAAAGAGATAACAGAAGCAGATAAAAGAACAGAAGCTCTTGTACTGTGCAGCACAAACTCTGCACAAACAGCCATCATGCTTCCTGAGTACCGATGCAAATACCAAACGATAAAACGTGTGCTAAATGTAAGGAGAATTCAGCCTTTGCTACAGGTTGGAGAACACACAAAAAGAAGGAACGAGATATATAATAATCTGTGTTCTACACAAAAACACAAGAATAATACAATATGGTATGATGATTAGGTAGTGCGAGGATCAAGTTAATGACAAAAAAACAACAAAACACTAAGTGTTACAAACTGAAACCTTCACCATAACAATAATTCACAACAGTTCTTAAATCTGCTTATTATCAGGTTTAGACTATTTTGAAAAGCTTTTACACAGGTCCCTAAAAAATAGAAAAACTTACAGTGCTTTCACACCTACAGGCTTTAGTCTGTTTAAAATGAACTCTGGATTGTTTTCCCTCTTGGTTTGGCTCACTTCTGGTATGAATACAGAAACTGCACTTCAGTGTGGACCAAAACAACAGCATTGAGGCAAACCGTAACTGTATGATTTGATTGAAGTATTAACAAATTCTGTATTTACTTTTTTGTTCTCACAGCAGACACATCTGACCAATAAGTGGCCAGGATATTCTCGCATGGTTTAAAGTGACGCATTTTGGTAGGCTTGAATTTTTCTTGGTGTAAAAAGTAACCAAACCTTGTTTTACAAGTTTACAATCTCAAGTGCAAACAAGCTAAAGGTGTGAAAGGACCCTTTATTTGAAAATTTTAAAAGTGTGAGAAGGAATGCATTAATATAACCCTGTGATTCTGACACTAATTTCACTAGGCGAAATTTCAATTTCAGCTAGAGAAAATGAATGACCTTCTGTTCAGATTTAACAGAACTGTATAAAACTAGATACAGAAAGGGATCAATAACTCTAATCTGCTAGCAAACGTTGCTTTTCTGCAATTATAATGCAACCAAATGGCAAACAAAAGTCACCTGATTTATATACTGTTGCCTCCTTTTCATTCTGTTTAATAAATCTGTGTTATAACTGTAACCACAAAGCAACAACTACATCCCTATGCTGTGGTACATAATACTGGACCTCTTGCACTCTGCACTTAATATTGAAATAGTGAAAATCCCATAGAAGAAGTCAGCATAAATGTCAAGTGCAACTGTGAGGAACTTGAAAGCAGAGCTCCATTTTGACCAAATAAGTCCAGCTGTGCTGAGTGATTGAGGAAACTGGCCAAAGCCACACACATTTCCTTGTGTAGAGCACCGAGGTAAACTGAGTGCAATCATCTTTACTGTAGATTAAAACCCAGAGTTGACTCAGAGAGGACTTCCTGTTTCTGACTGTCTAATTAGGAAGCTATGCAGAAGACGCGATATGTGGACCATTTTTGAACATGCAAACAATGTAACATTATTCAGAACCTCCTCGTAAATTAAATTATTGAGTTTCTTGTGCTTCTTGGTGCTTTTCTGTGAGATAACTGGAGGAGCTGAAGCTAAAATTACATTTCTTACATGAAATGATATGCAATCCATAGTTTAAAGACTATAATTTCTATATTTTTTGCAATGCATTTCACTGTGTGACAAGGTGGAAATGGGTTTGCCATACAGACTCTTTCAGCTGAGTGATACACAAGTCAAAAAGTACTAAACAATTCTAAACTAAAACTGAATACAAATGGACTTTTAAAAAAATCTAAATGTTCTCAGTATCTTCTTAGTAGATCTGCATAGTAGATAGAAGGGAGCAGTACAGTCTCCACCAGTAAACAATTTAATGAGTGTGTGAAGCCCTTCTCTTCTCTGAAGGGAATAACTGAATGTGGAGAAAGCACCGTGCCAGATGATGAGTTAGAACGCCGAGATGGAAGGCCTGGCCAATAGAGAAAGGCGGAACTCAAGAAAGGGAATTTGAGGACAAACATGGAGAAACGTCACTTAGAAGAAAAGAGATAATGTAGATGGCAGGCCTTAGTCAAGCTAGCAGCAAATCCAAAATGTTCCCAAAATAGTTGTTAATCTTGGCAATTTGCTTTGGTATAAATGGGAAAAATTCAGAAGGATTATTTTCCAAAAAAAGGACAAAACTCAAATGTGCCATAATTTCCATTTATGCCACAAACATTTGCCAAAACTCAATTCTTTGTTTATTGCAGAATGATAATACATACACTATTATTTATTCACTTATATCAACAATTAAACTTCATTTATATATAGCGTTCCACATGCAACTGGATTGATTTAGCACATCCTTACTTGATGATACAAACTGTTTCGTTCTATTGAAGTGGGTCCTCCCTCCTGATACTCGGCCAGTCTCTCAGTCCTTTAAATTTTACTTTTCCCTGCTTTAAAACCTGAATATATCTTGTTCATTTCTAGTTAAAACAGGAAATACAACAAAATAATAAAGGCCAGTACTCCAGGATTAGTTTGAGAACCACTTGACTATTACTTACCAAGAATATATTTCAACATATTTCCCTAATTATTCTAGCCAAAGTACATTAGGTCTCCTTTCAAAATATTTAAGCACAATACAGTTCTGAAGATTTAAGCTATTTTGTATTTGATACTAGCTTATGCCCATTTTTTGCATGCCTCAAGCATAATTTGCAAATTCAGGTGTAGAGCAAGTACTTTCAGCTTCTCAGCACAAACACTTCTTGTCGGTAAACTTCCACAGAACTAAAAGAGGAAAAAACAGCAATGTTGATGGTCATATCTCTCAGTTTATTGGAGCTTTATATTGTGGAACTGCCCACTAACTGGATATAATCAATGGAGAACAGTAGCTTGTAGTGAGGAACGCAACATTCTTCCCAAATTAGGTTTAACAGCTTATTCTGCACTGACACTCACATGCCAGCTCCATGTTTTTTCCTAGAGAGACTCATTGTTTTTTTTTTTGGTTTTTACATTACAGCATATTTATTTTAGACAAAGATTGTTGCTTGCCGTTATAGACTTCACATAATATGAAGGTATCGTTTTAAGTGTTAAAGGTCTGTGTTTGTCTGTGTATGTTGCGCTTATGTTGGCATATCCAACTACAACATTATGAGTCACTATAAATATTAACAGTTTTTACAAAAAACAAACAAAAAAAAAGTTACATGTCTCATCTATTAAAACAAGAACCAAGTCCTTTTAGAACCCAGCTAATCCCCGTCTTATCACATCCTTATTGATTAGTGATCATCACATCCTCTCAAATGTAACCTAAGTTCAAGTCAAGTTAAGTGAAGTCAAGTTCAAGTCAACCAAACAGCAGAACATTTAGGGTGTTTGACATTAGGCATGCTGTACTTGATTTGGACTGTGCCCATATCTGAATTGATCCGTGCGAAAGTACGCTGTATCTTCCTCATGACCATCTTTTCGAGAAGACTTGGAGATGGTTCCTGAGTGCAGAACGATTGTGTTCTCACTGATCAAAATGAACTTTTGATTCTTTGGGGTCGAGTGTTCTCTGAAACGTTCCCGGGGCCCTAATGTGGAAATCCCCAACAATTTGATGACTCAGGTCACAGTCCCAGAAACTAGTTAATAAAAGAGCGGAGATAACTCCTAAATAAAAAGTTGAACCAATCTAAACTAACTGTATGCATAAACCTGGACAAACAATCTCCAAGCTACATTTATAAGTTTTATAATAAATGCAGTGTCCATTTAATTATAATGTTTTGTTCACAATCAGGTCTGGTTTTGATCATATCACAGAATATTAGGTCATTTAATGAACGCTAATGACTATTAAATATATAATTAGTAGATCTAATAATTATTAGATATTATTTTCCCACGTTTTAAATTTGATGCTACAAATGTCAAGACTTTGATTTTGTTTAAGCAATCAGGCTTAAAATTAATCTGTCCAGCTATTGATTTATTTTTTCGCATACTCACTTTATAAACAATAATGCAACAGCCTGATGGACTGAAAGGTTTAGTCCTGTGAGAAAGCAGCCAAACTGATAATCCAGTTTCATTCCAGGTCTTCACTCTACTGATCACTCTCACCTTCCCCCTCTGCCAATCTGTGACTTAATACTTTGTTGCTGAGCAACAGCAAACCAGTACCGGAATGGGAAAACCCTCGCTCACTGACACACCCACACATTTTCTATGACAGCCCACTTCTGTTACAGATGTGTTCAATTAGAAGCACACAAATGTTACTGGAGCTACAGTATTTGCAGTGCTCCCTCGCAATCTCTTGCTCTGTGTGTGTGTGTGTGTGTGTGTGTGTGTGTGTGTGTGTGTATGGAGACATAATAATTTATTTGTTCCCCACAACAGCAGCAGACTCCACTGACCATTCATAGTTCTGGAATAAAAAAAAAAAAGTAAAAATAAAGTGTAGATGAAAGTGTAGAGCAAAGCCATGTCTCTCCAATGACTCTTATCTCTCTATAGTACTTGTGCAGACAGATAAAGTACAACAGCTGGCTTAAAAGCTTTATCTCTCTTGTTCTAACCAATAAGCAGTGTTTCATCAGTGGGATGTGACTGGTGTCAAAAATAGGCTACTATGTAAGGGAAGCATATGTTTTTTGGGAAAGTGTCTACCTAAAACAGCAGTTTCGCTCCCAGGAGTGGTCATAGTTTACTTAGACCACCTGGCTTGGCTTACATGGGATAACGTGGGACATGTCAAACCTGGTGTCAGTTCACACAGACGGTTTAAAGCTGCTTCTGAAGCAAAGCCAAGTGGTGTCCCCAGTTTCCGGCCAGCTGCGAGAACTCAGAACTCAGTCCCAGTCCAAAAAGGGTCACGGGAAACTAAAGAGCTCATTTGTTGCTTTACTTTTTTTTAATATATATATTAATATTCTTCTTCAAACAAGAGAGGTTAATTTATATGTTGTTATTTGCAGTAGTGTTCTGACAATTCTGTAAAATGGCTAAAACCATGAAATAGATTAAAGTTATTTTAAACAAACTTTCAAATATTACAAATTAAAGTGCATTTATTTTGTGGAAGGACTCATTGAGTGACTGCGTGCTACCTCATTACAGAACTATAAAAACAGAACATAGTTTGATATTCGGTCATTATTTATAGATAGAAATTGCCATCTGTAGGATTTCTGCCTCTATCTTGTCAATTCCCTGTTTTAGAAATGGCATGCGAGAACATTTTTTTAATTAATAATAAAGATAATGTTATCATCAGCACCAGCTGTTTTGGGTTTGGCCTATTTTAGCAAACATTGGACGTTTAAAACAAATAAGTTATAAAAGAAAGACAAAATACTTTAAAGAAAAAAAAATGTGATTATGTTCAAATATATTATAATGTGTGTGCATAGTTGAAAACAGCTTAATGCATGTCAGATGTCACTGAAAGCAAGGCTAAGATTTAGAGCAGTAGTGCACACATATGTTGCCTACCAGTCCATCTGCAAGCCAGCTATAAATAATAATTAAAATGTAAAACATGGCAGATGAAAGCTTGAAAACTTAGGACATACTTTATGACTGTTAGTAACTAAATACGAGTATGGGAATGTTACACGGCATTAAATCTGGAAGGTTATATTTTATCCAATTTACAGACATTAAAGAGAAGTGCGACTGTAGATAATGGTTGATCTTTAGGAAGTGGAAAATAATCACCCGGCACAGAGCTGCAGAGGAAACCATTTCAAAACCCATCTCTATTTCCACATATACATATAAAGTGGGGGAGTATGAAGCAATCATAATGGCAGAAACAACATGCAGGCTACAAGCAGCAAAAGAAATTAAACCCACATAGATGGAGGTCAGATTTATACCTCCAAACATCTGTGGGTGTCGTTAAAAAAATACATACAGGAAACAGTGAGCAAATAAGTAGCCGGTAGTGTGGGCAAATAATAGGAGTCAGATGGGGCTTTTAGTTTAATTTTATTTGTAGCTGGTTGTTGTGCAAGGTGATTCAACAAGCAAAGAAGTAACTTAACACCAACAATTATTTTTTCACGTGCAGGGTTGTATAATGTGTGATTATAGCACACGGTACTACTTGTTCTGAATCCCACTATCTGCTGCACTGAACACATTGGGTATAAAATTTAAATGCTGCAAACCTCTAATAGTTCCTTTTACGTGGAATTCAAGGACAGAAACTAGCACAAAAAACTTAACTTTTACAGGAAAAGATAAAGGTCTGATGTTTTCCTACAGCAGAGAAAGTCTTTCAAATAAGTAAAGTAAAAATAAAAATAAAATAATAATAATAATAATAATAATGTTAATTATACCATTATTATTATTATTAATAATAATAATAATAATAATAATAATAATAATAATAGCTTCCAAGTCATTCTGAATTGCCGGTGTTGTTTTATTTGTGCCAAAGGCGAATTACAAAGCTAGCTTCTAGCACAAAGCTGAATCCCACATCCCGCTGTGACTCCTAATCAAGGGCACTACTTCAGGTGTTGTAGACCATAGCGACCATAGCTTTTTTCATTTAAAAGTATTTGGGATTTAACCACACAACCCCAGAAACAGATATACTAAAGGTGGAAATCATAATCTATTGGTGATAAATGGTGTTTGTGGAACTGTTGTATCAAACAAATATTACACTCTAGGTCATGTAGTTATCTGTAAAGCAGTTGTAGGAACTAAGCACTTCCTCTCATGTGATATAACTCTTAACATGTGCGAGAATAGGGTCTATTACCTAGTAGTTTAGCACTAGATTAGTGCTACTTAATTTAGCATTTAAAAAACAAAAGAAAGAAAAAAAGATCAGATCATTTTATTGTCCATCAGCTCATGTTTCTAAGCTGAGCAAATATTATTCTTTCTTCAAGTTTGTTTTCCACAAGCCAAACACTATTCATGTTCAGTCTGAGTGTTCCTTGCTCTTAAATAATCTGATCCAAGTTAAATCATAGGCCTGTTTATTGTGATCTTTTAAACCACTTCCAGCAGTTCTAAAACCTCTTTACATTTGGGGTATTAGATTAAGGGGTGTAAAATATTGTAATAAGGTAGCTGTAGGAGGCAGGGGCAAAAACAAGTCAGTGCTCTCAGTGCTACTGGATAAACTACTCTGTTTAACCAATCAGCATTTATCAGTTCCTTTGCAAACACCAACTACCCATAACTGCACTGAGATGCTGTTATGTACATGTATGAATAGGCCAGCTACAAATAACTACTTTATCATGCTATGAATCAGGACCAAGTGCAGAAGACATTCCATTACTTGTTTGAACTAGTCAGATCATTTAACCACAGGAAAATACAAAACCTCTACATAGTTCAGGTCATGCTACAGACTTTCTGTCATAGTTTAACATAAATGCAATCATTCATTAATTTGAACTACTTTTGTTTTTCTGTCGAGTTAAAATTTAAGAATTAGATTTCTTTTAAGGTTAAAGGTACAAGGTTTTGCTCTGATTAAATTTGAGCATTTAATGGAACAAATGGAAGTAAGTCTGTGAATCTGCTGCTGAGGACACTCCCTGTGCTGAGATTACAAACCAGTTCATTAATCCATTTGCATTAGCCAATGACTGCAGACAGCTCAATACCTGAAGAGGTTTTTTTTTTTTTTTTTTTCCGCTGTGTCAGAGTTCAAGACAACAAGGGGAAAAAAAACCTGATAATAAACATCCTGTACACAGTATGCACTGAGGAGGACAGGTTGGGGAGAGCTGCAGTTACAGGCATGTTACTGAGTAAACTGTACTGAAAATGTGCATATGGCTGTTCTTAATAGGTGGCCAAGTTTCTATACTGCCTGCTGCTTTTATGAGTCATTTAGTGGAGTGGACGTGTGGACAGTGAGTCAGACATAGGGGTGTGTAGGTGTGAGGTCTGCTATTATGCTTCCTTTATAAAGTAAAAATTGAAGAAAAAAAAATATATTAGTCACACACAGTCAACAGGCCTAGTCAAAGAACTTAAAGCAAACATGATGCACATGTTTTTTTGTTTTCAAAACTTCAGACATTTAAAAACGAGAAACCTTTTCTGGCTTCATCAGAATGGTAATCACCTCGCTCAACTGAGAAAGAACCAATAACCTGTATTCTAAAGTATTCATAAGACAACGAGCACTGTATTCAAGTTCAAGGCTTTCATTGGACAAATAATACTATCATTCCTTTGTTCACAGAGGACTTAATCTAACAGAGCATACTGGCTTCTTTACCACTGGGGCTATGGAGGAATGAGGAAATGGGCAATTTGGAAATAATCACATTGTTTCGTTCCCAACTGATTTAGTGATAAAGTAAAAACGATCTACAAGGCAAGCATTTCTTTTAACATGATTCTCTCTTATTGCATTAAGTTAGGTAGCAACTCATGGGATGTCAATTTTTTTTCCAGTAAATCAATAAACTAAATGTCTGCAAAATCAGCTGCTACTATATAGCAATGTAGGAATGAATGATAGTAGAGAGTTAGTGATTTAAAGAGATTGCTATTATTGTTACAATAAATCAACACTAAGAAATTAATATATTGCAAAAGACCTACAGAGAAAACATTAAGCTCAGAAACACGCATTACCTGACCAGAAGCTGGCACAGGTCAGAACTCTTCTTACAGCTCAAGTGTAGCATCTGCCAAAACTACCCCTGCTTACTCCTGAACTGCTCTACAGGACGTTCACACACTTATTATTGGGTTGAATTTCAGGACATGGGGCAGGAATTCATCCTGAATAAGCTGCCAGTCCATCACCGGGCACCATGTGCATGTACACACGCACAGATTTTGACCTAGGGGTAATTTAGTGCTGACAAAACCACTGACTGGCATGTTTTTGGGAGGTAGGAGGAAACCAGAGTCTGTACCGACATGGTATGTCTTTTTTCATGTCATAAAAAAGGATATTTTAAAGCACTAACAGCCACAGAGTGAGGTATAACAAGACATGACCTGCCACAGCATTCCTAGCTCTTCAACATGTTATCTTTACGGTGGAAAAAAAAAAAAAAACAGGAAGAAACTGTGATGCACATATAATGATGAGCAATGAAAAAAAGGAGCATAAGTCCTAAAATTCAGGAGGAATGGTGCTTATACAGTAGAACCCAAACGCACCCTGAAATGTACACACAGCACAGGGTCAATAAGCATATACACAGAGTGAATTAGGCAGATTGCCTTCTCTATTAAGCCACTAATAGAGAAGAACAGAACCCAGCTGTGTTGCCAAATGGCTCCTGAACATTATGTAGCTAACTACATTATGCATAACATTAACAAGGCTTCAGAAAAGCTTTTAAATATTCTGATGAAATGCCACAGTTCTCAGAAGGCACCACATGCATCCCTTCAGGTGTATTTACCTTTCACAGATTACATAAATAAATAGTCTGTAAGAGATGATGCAAATCAGCAGGTCAGAGCAACAGGTTTCTGCAGGCTGATTTCCTGACAGCAACACTTCACACGGGTGTGTCAGCAATTTCAGCAAATGTGTAAAATCTTGCTTTTCCTTGCACACTAAGCAAAAGGATTAAAAAAAAAAACACTGTACACAAGCACAAGATCCTATTAACAGTTTACTTCACTATAGCAAACTGTACTGGGGTAAAATTAAGCTAGCTCTACTTCTTACAATTTTTTATACAAGGCTTGAATTTGCATGTGCAGATTCTGAATTCAGAAGTTGAGAAAACTTGTATTAAAATACCCAAGACCAGAAGATTGCTCCCTCATATGTTCTAAATGAGGCCCAAGTCCTTAAATGTTTGACTATATACACCAACCACCAACTATGCTAGGGAAATCTATACAAAATATAGATCTGACTCAGAACATAAACATGCCCTAATCTTTTATAATAAAATCTCTTTCTAGTAGACACATGCTGCATGATTATATTGTGAAGACAACCTAACAACCTAACTAGTATGACAACTCGCTTTCTTTAAGCAGAGCCTATATAATGTGGCAGCTTGGTGATGCTATATGGAACCAGCGTGTTCAATTACAGCCTTGGGCATCTCATACCTTAGCATACACAATGCACACCTGACCTACATCAATCAGAGCACATATTTTAAGTTTTAATTGTGCTTGACAATGATAACCATTTTTCTATATCTTAAAGAATTATATGTTTTTAAATTAATTCATAGTTACATCCAATTTTTGGGGGAATATTTGCAAAAAGAGTTCCTGTTATTACTGTATTACAGAACCTAGTCATTTTAAAACTGTCATTTTTTTCTAGTCCTGGAGACTTTCCTCAAGCTGGATAAACTGACATTTTACAGCTTTATCATTGACTGTTTAAAACTGCTGACATTTGAGTCTCTAAAATTATAAACATCTTGCTGAAACCCTTACCATCTCAACCAATAAACATTTTCAATCCATTTGTTAGTATCCACCATGCAATACAGAAACAATATTAAGAATTAGACATGTTTTCTCATTAATTCAATTCAATTCAGTTCAATTAAAAAAAAAGACATAAATCCAGACTCTTTTCTGTTCTGGCATTTAGGTGATGGAATGAACTTCTTCTAGATGTCCGTACAGCTTAATCTTTGGCAATCTTTAAACAACGACTCAAGAAGCATCTGGTTCTTTAGTCTTTGAACTAATCTCCCATCACCCTCCCACCAAAAAAACAACAACCTAGTAACCCAGTGTAAGTATCTCTCCGATGACGGAAACTTCAAACCACTTTTTCTAAGTCACTCCGGATAAGAGCATCTGACAAATGCCTAAATGTCATTTACAATTAAATTTGTCCGTACAATTTACAATTAAAACTGTCCATACAATTAGATTTAATCATGATACAAATAAAAATTCATTTAATGCAGCCCATATGTGTATTGCAATGTGATGCTGTAGGAATCTGGGTTTTCTGATACAGCTGTAACTTGGCATACAAATACACCGCCTCAAAAATTTTTACTTTAAGAACTAAAATTTTGCAATGAATTAGCCTTTTTGTGTGGGTTTTTTGCATTTTGTGCAAGATTTAATGAAAACATAGCACCATGGGTCTTACTGTTGGCAAGAATGGTAGCAAGAGGAAAACACATTCAGTTTAGAGCAGCTGGTACCAAGGGAAAATCATAAATTAAGGTTAAGTGAGCTCTATTTTACTTACTTTACATGTCTTTCCTAAATTATTTTTCTTATATGCAAAATATATGATTTATGTGTTGGAAATTGGTAATATTGGTAATATTTTTGGGTTGCCAGAACGGATTACTTGCATTTACATTATTTCATATGGGAAAATGTGTATTACAAAAGAAATTTCAACTAAAGAACTCGCCTCCGGAATAGATTAAATTCTTATGCTGAGGAACCACTGTTCCTCTCCTTCATGGCCATACTTTTTGGTGAAATGTGCTGCTTTGCCTCTTCTGTGAGATTGGACCACACAGGATGGTCTTTAGTCAGTCTGCAGTGTCTGGCAGCATGACATTAGAAACAACTTCTTTGGGTGCTGTGGTTTGTGAAGTGGGGCTCATGTGGATCGGACTTGTCCTGAAGAGTTTGGGGGCTGGGTTGAAGATCTTGGGCACTTTTCCCCACCAGGAAGGCTGTGATGCACTAAGTGTTCTGGTGCCTTTCTACTGCGGCTAGCATTGACTTTTTTCTGTGATTTGTACTGCACTGGCTTTGCTGTGGGAACAGATGGAACATGATGGTCTTTGGTCCCAACAGCCATGGGTGAGCCATGGATGCCCAAGATCCCATCACTAGTTTACTCGTATAATGGTTAATCATTGTTAAGTTCATGTGGTATTAATGTTACTATGTTTTAGGATACCCCAATCAGCCGTATCAGGGTTATAAAGTTATAAACATCAAGCCATAGTACAATAAGTACAAGACTCCAGGGGAGTATTCCCTGCTCTGCAGCTACACAATAGTGAACTTATCACAAGAACACACACAGCCCATGTAAAAGGTTGGGACAGAAGAAAAGTGTAGTAAATTTAGTTAAAGTTTAACTATAGTGGCCAGTCGGCCACATCCTTTTTGCCACAACAGTGCAAATGCCAGATTTGTCAACTGTTGGCAGGACAAAAGATCCCAAGAAATGTATTTAAGAACAAGGTCACAAGGAACGACTGGTTAATTTTTTATTATTATTAAATAAACCATGGCAACGGGTAATACAGCACAGTCTACATAAGCTACTTCCCCCTCTTCTGATCAGATTTGCTGCTTCCTGCATGGACAACTAAACAAAATGAATAAAGTGACCCCACCTATGTAACAACCTCAAACTCTTATAATAGCAAACAAAACATAACATAAAAAGCAAACATTTTATCAACTGGCTCACTGACAGATAAGCGCCTTGCATAATATCCCTTGTCCAGGTAGAATACGCTGGTCATAAACTTGAGCAGCAATGAAGTATTGTGTGTGCTCATTTTTAGACAGCTCCCTTAGGGAGCCATTATTACCGTCAGCCTGTTATTTCTGCACCTGGGGCAGCAGTAACTGCAGCTTTGGTAGTCCTTCATGTGAGAGCATAAAAAACACAGAAAGATCTCTGCATCTGTTATGTGGCGTGAAATCCGCCAGAATATGAGCTGCTCTTGACAGGTTAATGCAGCCCAACAGTTGTTCGTAAAGAGTCACAGAACCCAATAGGGAAGTATCTTGTGAATGTATGTTACAATAACTGCATGTTACCAAAATCTCAAATCCCTCTACTTGCAAAACAACATCCTCCCAAGTACCAGTTATAAAAAACGCTTTTGTTCCAAGCTCTGGCCAACTGTAAAGTGGATAATTGTCTTTGGTGGTACAAAGACAGCTCTGTCTGTAGAGCACAGAAAGAAGAAGCAGAAGTGTGCAAAGGAAGTGTGTGACTCCATGGTCTGACTTAATGTAACACCTTGGATACTTAGTGTAAAAAGTCACTCAGTAACTAGGATTATGAACCACAGCTGCTTGCCTCTGCAACGCCAGGAGAACGTCTCCAGAGCATTCCCATACTTGTGTAGGACTTAGGCCTCCACAGCTCAGCAGGAACCCTGAAGAAATGTTTGTAATTGGTTTTGGCAATAAAGCACTGCAGCAGGAGGCACAGTGGAACAGGAATCCTGGGCAGAAAGAAGTGAACTATTTATATTTTTATTTATTTATTTTTTTGCCACACTTCCTCAGGGAACCACTTGTTCAAGACCACAAATCTTCTAGACCACATTTTCTAACTGTAGAAAAATGTAAATACATGTAAATACACCATGTCATGCATTTTTCCAAAACACTTAAAGAAAATAACACATGGTCTAGGACTAAGCATGAAGTAGTTTATTTTATTGTGTATCTGTGTGTGGATGTTTGTCTTAAGAAGCATAAGAGAAGGCAGTCTGGGTGGGGCTATCTAAGATCTTGGAATTTTGAGACACTTGTGGGACACACCTATAGTGTGAGACACGCTTGTGTGCTTTTTAAATAGCACACAAGCATGCAGTATATGCACTGAGATTAATGTAGAATGCAGTGCTTGAGGAAGCCTATTGCTATGGCGTGGATAGAAACACCTACACAGGCAAGAACCTACGAAATAATGAATTCCACACCTCCACACAGAGAGCGCTCGTACAGTAATGTCAGAACATATGTCACACTGAGTCCCTTTTCCATGTCACATCAGTGTTTATGACACATTTGTGCGCGTAACGTTACTTACTCTTTAAACATTTTCTCCATGTCCTTAATCTGCTTCCTGGAGAACTCCTTGAACTCGGTGTACGGGTTGAACACCTTCATGCTGTGCTGCTGGGGCTCGCCGACTCCCTCGTTCAGCTCGCCTCGCCGCTGCAATTTGGCTCCCAGCTCGGAGTCGGCGTTGGCCGTAGCCGCTTTCTCGTGCGCGCCGTTCGCATGAGCCTCGTCCACGGCTTGCGGCTCCTCCTCGCCCTCCTCTATCTTCATCCTCCGGTTAAGCTTAGCTGACAGCTCGTCCGAGGCCATGTTACTGTTTAACAGTTTAATTAATCACAAGCTCCCTGCACACTAGACAAACCACATGGGTTGGAAAGCGCTTCACTCTACAACGTCCGTACAGCCGTGACTTGTCTTCAGTCAGTCAAACCCTGAGAAACGTTACGTGCTGGTGCGTCGGTTATCTGAAAATCTAACGCACGAGCTTAATGACGCCGCTCAACGGTTCACTCGGTGTCCAGCACAATTCAAACAGACTTGCGCGCGCCTGTGTGGTGAGCTCGCGCGAACAGCAGTAGAATAACTTACGCCGCTCCTGGTGACGTAAAGCCACGCCCCTTAAAGCCACACTAGAATGCAAATAATAAGTTTTTTATTTTTTTTTATTTTTATAAAGCATATTTTTTTAAAACGGTCAGGGCTGCTTAATGTATTGCTGTACATACAAAAATAGAAACATAGACATCAGATAATAAATAAAGAATAATGCTTATATATGAAATCGTAATAATTAAGTATAACAACTTGTTTAATAATAAAACGTCATATAGCAAAAATATTTATTTATTTATTTATTTTAAAATGGTTGTGGTACTTGAACTGTTCCCATTACAGGAGAAAATGTCCATATCTGCATGCAGAGTATCTTTACATGTATTCATCCACCACAAAGTGTGGTTTATGCCATTTGTACAAAATGACAAAATGATTGGTAATTTTTTTAAATGAATTCAGAAGAAATATAAGGTCAAGTCCATTTGACCATCTGGTCTTGGTTTTGGCATGTCCTCAGCCATGTGTGGTGCTGGTCTCGTCTATGTCTTTCCCCTCCGTCTAAGTCTCCCCTGCCTATGGTCTTGGTCTTGACTTAGCCTCACCTACGATGGCCTCAGACTTAAGACTAATAACTAAAGAGGAACTTCTTATAGCTAGATGGAGGATGTTCCACACTCTTGTTGCAGTGACCAAAAATTCACAGTCACATTTCAGATTCAACCTAGATCCTGGGACAACCAGGAGTGACTGATCGCACAGACCACAAAGTCCTAAACTGTACTGAGAAAGCAGATCCATGATGTAGAATGAGGCTGATCTGTTAAAAGTTTTAAAAAAAACAGTTAAAATTACCTTAAATTGGGTCCAAACCTGGTGATTGATGTGACAGGAAACCAAAATGGCAATGCACAATGGCTGTGTGCAGAAATAATGATTTGATGGTACTTTTCTAGATGTTGCTATGTACTTATATGTATTGTAATCTGCAGTTATTGTTCTGTTTATTTATTGTCCTAAGTATTTATTATGGTGCATATATATTGTATTGCATATGTAATTACTTATTTTTCTGTTTTTTTAGTCATGTCTGATTATTTTCCTGGGTATTTATTGTCCTGAGTATTTGTTATGTTGCATACTTTTTACTGAGTGTTTGTTGTCCTGTGTCTTCTATACCCTAAGTAATTATTGTCTTTAATGTTTTTCCTCTGTATTTATATTGAGTATTTATTGTCCTGGCTAAATATTTCCTTTAGTATTTGTTGTCCTGAGAATTTATTGTCCTATGTATTATCTGTGGCCTTGTGGTTAGCACTATTGCCTTGCACCTCCAGGGTACAAGTTTGATTCCCGTATCTTTACATGTATTCATCCACCACCATGGAGTTTGTGTGCATGGAGTTTGCATGTTCTCCCTGTGATTGGTGGGTTTCCTCCCACAGTCCAAACACATCCAAGTTAGGCTAATTGGGGTTCCCAAATTGCCAGTAGCGTGTGTATGTGAGTTTGCATGCTCTACCATGGATTGGCACCCCATCCAGGCTGTACCCTAAATCTCCTGAGAGTTTCCAGGCCCCCGCAGGCCCTGTACACAGGATAAATCTGTGTAGATGATTACTGAGTGTTTAATCTGTGTATTTATTGTCCTTAATTTTCTTGTATATTCATGATCCTGAGTATTTATTGTCCTGTATATTTATTACCTAAAGTATTTATTTTCCTGTGGCCTGAGGATTTATTGTTTTATGTGTATTATCCGATCTGTTTATGCTATATATGTATAACTTACCACAGCTGATTATTGCAGACCTTTAGCTATCACTCAATACATTTGCTTACACTAACTGTTGTGTTGGCATGCAAAATTATTCAAAAGCGCAAAGTGCTTTGTGCACTTGATCACAATGCGATAAATCAGTGTCAACACACACACACACACAGACACACACACTTGAGGACTTTAATCTTAGCGTTTAGAACAATTACTTTTATTCTCACTGACCATAAGATGCAGCCATTCATAATTTTAAAGATGGTGCTCTTTAAACAGGTGCATGAGTGTGTGGGTCTGTACTACTAGTATGTGACTGTATGTGTGCATGAACAAATGGAGGATAAAAAGAATGAATGAGTCAGCTAAGGCAGTGGGCTGACTTGTGATTCATGGGAAGCTGAGTAGTGCTCTTGCGCAGTCTGGTATACACACACACACACACACCCCTCCACACGAGAGGAGGAGTTATACAGACACTGAAATCGCCAACTACCTTCATTCTCTCCATAAAAGGAGAAAGGCACAATCAAGCGTAGGATTTCTCCACACTGTGGAGGGTGTGTGTGTGTCACTCATCATCTCACTTCTCCCTCCAATGAAGAGTAGCGTGTAACTATAAATAATGACTGCTACTGAATAAATCCATTCTCATCAGAAATATGTCCAAAATGTACATCTAAAAGCATTAATAATCACAATATATAATAAGAATAATTTAAAGTATCAGCGCATGCATCATTTACTGAAATAAGTGGAAGTAGTATTTGGTTTAGCTGGATGGTGGAGATCATCGAGAAATGGCTGTTAATGTTCAGCTTGAATGACCTGTTTAGTCTAGGAAGTGATAAAAGAAAGACCGTGCTACTATAATACACTGACCAGGCCACTGACTTGGAGTAAACACAAATGTAATATCACAGCTGGTTTTCTTCCTCTAAAGGACAAAAAAAGGCAGGGTCAATGAAGAGTGGAAATATGCTGACACCATAACATCCATCATGGGAAAGAGCCACCATTTGCTTTACATTTCTTTGTATACAAAACTACAGCGCCCCTGTCAGTTACAAACACATTTATGGTGCAGGTGTAAGTTTTCTTATTTTCAGCATCCTATACCATGCCTTGTTATCAACAGAAGCAATGTATATATTTATTCATCACAAGTATGATATACATTAAGAACAGACATAAAAGAAAAACGACTTAAATCCTTTGTTAAATACTTTAACATTTGAATGGTGTATATAGTTTAATTTGTGAAAACAAATGTCTCCTTAAAACATTTTTAAGCTATGAAAGCATTTTTAAACGCACTGTATTATTTAATAAAGAAAGATTCAACCAGAAGACATTTCTTTTTGAAATCCTGCACCCTTGGAAACAGCCCTTGAGGATTCCAGAGCAATGAGTCACTATGATAGTGTGACGATGTGTCAGAAATACCAAGATTTCTGTCAGGGTCATTTGTACAACCTGGAACTTTCTGACTGCAGGAAAATGTAAACTGTGCACAAACAGAAATATATCCTAATATACAGCAAAATACCATGTAATACATTTTTTAAAAAAAATAATTTTTTTTACTATGTTTGGCATACATTATTGCACAGAAGTCACAAACAAAATCCTTAAATAAAAATTTTTAATGTAATTATTTGTTTTTATTTTTTAAATAGGGTTAAGATTTTTAGAAGTATGATTTTTTTTTTAAATAATCAACAAGTCCTGTCCTTAAGTATATTTCAAAGGTGCAAAATTTGAGGTTTCTTGATCAAAAAGTATTTGCTCCTGATATTGTGGATCAACAGCTCATTGTTTAGCGTTGTTGTCTCACACCTCCAAGGCTGGGTGTAGATTCCCATGTCCAGCTTCGTAGGCTGATTTGTGTTTCCTGTAGCATATAAGTGAGTGTGTGAGCACTCCGCAATGAGCTCGCATAGAAAGCAACTTGGAAAATAAATAAATAAATGAATGTATTATTCATATTAAACAAGGGTGTTAAGCTGGATCCAGAAAAGGCCATGTGGGTGCAGGCTTTCATTCCAACTAAGCAGAAGCTACACCTGATAGTCTATTGTAAGCCAAGAATGTCACATTAAACAGGCGTGGCTCTGCTCGGTTGGAATGAAAGCTTGCACCCACATGGCCCTTTCTAGATCAAGTTTGACACTCCTGATATAAACTGTAAAATTCACTACCAGTAAAAGTTTGAACAGATTTCCTTTTCTTTTGACAATTTTTAACATTAAAAATCTGGAAAGTTTGAACAATATAGATTTTAATACACTACACAACTACTTGTATTAAAATCCCTATTGTTTAAACTTTCCAGATTTTTAATGTTAAAAATTGTCAAATGTAACAAGATTTAGATTTTTCATGGTCTGTATGAAAAAGCGAAGAACACTAACAGCCTGGTGTTGACAAATAATGTGTAAATTTTTACTCAGGACTCTGCAAGTGCATCGATGCTGTCAGTTTGAGAGAAACAATGCAGTTATGTTTTCACAGACAGCCTCTAATTTCTCTATTAATAAGTGTTTACTCTGTAAAGATTAGCATAGCAACTTCACGTTAAAAGGCATTATAATGTTTACCATAGAGCTGTGTTCACGAGAGTGCGAGTATTCAGAAAAAATTGATTAATTACCTTAAACAGATTTATATTACTGAGTTAATTTTAAACATACAGTACATACTAAAGGTAGAAGATATATGGTCCAGATAAACATTAAAGATGTTGATAGTGTAACATTTTCAGCACTTTGTCAAGTGTAAAGCTGGCCTTTAAAGTTTTCAGACACAGCAGCTTTTAATAACATGATAAGTGTAAACAAAAGGGGGGGAAAAAACAAGCTGTTATACATTATTGACTTGTGTTAACTTGTTTTGCAGAAGCTTCACAACAATACTATTAACAGATAAAAAGTGCATGTCGTTCATTAACACATTTCGTATATGCGAATAATCATGTATTTATGACATCCTTGGCTTCTTTGAGATGTATGACCATTTCCTTTGGCAAACATAATTAACTTTATAAAGAATCAAGTGCATTTGTAATATGACATTCATTCATTTTGAGGCCTGAACCTGGACTCAGTGAGCCTCAGTGAGATTAGCGCTCTGCTGCTGTTGTGCAACACTACTGTAGATATCTGAGCAGTCATTTAGCAGCTCTTCTGTTCTTAGCGTTCATTCATCAGGAGATCCTTCTCACCCTCAGCCCTTTTCCTCCTCTCTTGCTTCCTCGACCTCTTCATGACAGCTACCTGTACAAACATTCCCATCCATGCACAAACACATATACGGTACTGTTCACCCACGCAAACATGGCCAAGCATATAAAACATTAAAGTAAATGTCAGTGAGTTTATAAGCCTGAGCAAATGGAGGAATAAAAATCACATCAGGGAAAACACAAATTAGTGGGTGCAGTTAAAAAAAACATGAATTAATTAAACAGCAGAGGTATACAATACAAAACTCAACACAGCCTGAAGTGCACTGCATGGATTTCTCTTGCAAGCACAAACACAAACAAAACACACTTTTTATTCCCAGCTAGTATCAGACAGCTCTGAATATATAGCAGGCCAATCATTAATGAAAAGGAGAGAGATTTATGAGCTTAGTTTTTGTTGGTGAGGTGACACAATGATCACGTTACCATAAGCTCAGGCCCTATGGTAAATTTACCCTAATGTGGTATTTTTATTTTTTTTTATATTGGCATGTGTTTCATAGTGTGAAAAAATATGTTGTGGGCAATGGCATCAATAGACACGCACAGCATATTAAGGAGGAACCGAAACTATTTTTTGTTAGTCCCAAATACAGAATTTATAGAATTTATAATATAAAAATAGAATTTATAATATAAATGAAACAGTGTATTTTTGAGCACAGATGTTGGGTGGATCTCAACAACATCTGCTAATGCAGAGAATAAAAATGATTAATGTAAAAGGAAATGGGAAACAGAACACTGATAAAAGCATGAGGTTATTTATGTTACATTCAGTATAAGTATGTAAGGAATGATCCAGAGAACATGAAAAGTGACCTTACCTTGCCAAAGTTTGTGTCTGGTACACAGTTATGATGACCAATTCTTACTCTCCTCCCTTGAATTTTGTCCATATTCAGAGCCTGGAAAAGAAAAAAAATGTTGGAGGGGAAATTACTGGATTTTTTAGTAATAGTTTTTAAAAGTACAGTTTGCCAAAAAGTGACATACAGTAATTTCATCAATCAGCCCTGACATGTTTGATGTCTTAAGATGATGTTTTTTAGCTTTTTACAGAACCTCCATTAACTCCAAGCTATTACCTCCAGTTAAGCACTATTGAAACCGCATGCTTAAACCATCATTCAGCTTAAAGACATGCACAAGATTGTAATAGGCATTAAGTTAGCATGGTGGGTTAGTGGTTAGCACTGTTGCCTTCCACCTCTAGGTTCCGGGTTTGATTCTCTCCTTAGGTTTGTGTGTAAGGAGTTTACATGTTTACATATATATATATATATAATATTGCAATTCTCTATATAAATGGCACACATAATGTGACTCTTAAAGTCTAGTGGCCATTTTATTTATTTTCACAGCTCGCCTTTTATAATCATGTGTATATCACAAAAGCATGTTGTAATTTCTTGAATTTAAAATGAAGCCGATGTCGTTATCATTTCAATGTAGCAATGAAATGTTACTGTTTGGATAGTTTCAATGTCAGGTTAATATATGACTTCACTTTTTTATTTCTTGCTAGAGGGAAATTCACCTAGGAAAACACCAGTGTCATTTTATCTCTCTATATTTTTCTCTGCCCACAAAAGCCTATAATGAACTACCTTGCTCTTATAACACACTGGGATTTTGCACTATAATTACATGGTATAAATCAAACACTCATTTGAATAAATATACGCTGATTCCTGAATATGTCTTTTATGAAGATGAAAAAAATGTTAAGGACCATTCATGAAACATTCAATGTCATTTTTTCCCCATGTTTTTTTTCTTGTAAGCCTAAAAAGAGAAAAGCATTGTTAAAATCTATCAGGCTCAGAGCCAGAGCATACTTCCTGTTCCTCAAGGCCTTCTTCATCTCAGCAGGGCTTATGAAATAGAGATCCTCAGTGGAACCTGGGAGTTTTGATCTGGTCGACTGAATAATGCAGTGTATCTGGAGAGCAGGAACCATGCTTGTGGCTCTGGGCACATTACTCCAAAGACTGTGTTCTTGTCTCTCTTCATTGTCTATCTGTTTCAGAGTCTCTCTGCCTCTACTGTTATCCCAGCTTCTATTTAATGAATGAAGCATCTGTCCATATTTAGTGTCTCCTTGTCTTTTCTGTCTGTGTTAAGTGTCTTTACAGTTTGTCTGTCTGTCTTTTTCCTTTCTCTGTCTGTCTTTTCTCTCTTCATCCCTGTCTGTCTTTACTGTCAATCCCTCTATGTACTACAGTACCTGCCTATATTTTCTGTTTGTCTGTCTATCTTTCTTTATTGTTGGGCTGCCTGTTCATCCGTTTGTCTGACTGGATTAAGTGCCAATCTCTCTGTTCACTGTCTATCTTTATTCCCTGTCTCTCTGTCTTTACTGCATGTCTCTCTGTCTACTATCTCTGTGTACTGTCTGTCTGTCTGTATTTTCTGTTGGGCTGTCTGTCTGTCTGTCTCTCTATTTTTACTGTCTGTTTGTCTTTGCTGCTTTTCTTACTGTCTAGCTTGTAAATACGGTGTGAGGTTTATTTATGCTGCTTTGTGTGTGTGTACATATGTATAAGCTACCATGCTCTTCTTGTGGTTAGTGTAGTGCTGTAGCTGGGTCTGCGTGTCCTCCAGGGTCTGGCGTAGTGTACTGCTCTCCTGTTTCAGTGTATCCAGCTCTGAACACACACTATCCAGCTCAATCTGCAGCTGCTGCCCCAAGGCCTGGCTGTCCCTAGAGGAAAGAGAGGTACAGTAAAGAGGCTGAATAAGCATGTGTTTATGTATTCCTTATGAGTACACCCCTACTGAATTGTTTAGTTTGCTTTTGCAAAGAAAATGTTGGGCCTGAAGTACGAATCTAATCTTTATGAACACCTGAGTGATTGTATTTCCCTCTGGCTCTCTTGCAGTAGCACGTCTTTGTTTTGGCTTTGGCTGTTGCGCAGGGCGAGTTGGCTTCTTAACAGCTCCAGGTCTTCCTGTCTGAGAGAGGCCATGTACTCTCTCTCCCCTGGTGGCAAGTGCTTTAGTGGGACACATCCTGAAAGCTGTCCCTCACTCAGCTCCAGAGCCTCACACAACGCACGTGCCAGATCTACATACTAAATAGAGGCATGCAACAACAAACAAGAGTAATTAGCATCAAAGCTGTGTAAATGAATATTGGCCTTTTCCCAAAATTACAATGGAACAACTTGTTTAGACTTGGTATTAAGATCCATCTAATCAAAACTGGACGTCAGCAGAGAATAAATTGTGTCCAACATTTTTTACACATTAGACCCCAAACATGTCTTAGCTGATTGATTACATCTGGGGAACGATGAAAATCCAGTAAGCTTGTTAAAAATGAGCATTGCGTCTTATAAAGAAAGTTCAGTCAAAATTATGATATAGCTTTTCAGTAAGATGTGGCTGTACTGTTAAACTCTGACATCTCTAGAAATACTGTATGCACAGTGGCTGAATGTCACTTATTTTAGTACCAACCATATAGAGGAAATCATCGCAGCTGTTCATTGGTTAGTCTAACCCCAAGCACTGAAACCAGGGTGTGGGGTGAAAAAAAAATGCTATGATAAGTGCTACTTCAAAAACAATTTCCGGTACCACTGATGAGAAGAGAAGCACAAATGGACACGTTGAAATGCAAATAGGTCATAAACAGAGAGAACATTATGAAAAAGGCATACAAGGAGACGTGCATTCTCTCTGGTTCTATCTCTCTCTCTCTCTCTGTACTCACCGTCCTCTCACTTAGCTCCAAAGCATCAGACAAGTCCAGCCTTGCAGTGCGTTCCAGTGCTGCTTCACTCAGAGCCTCAGGGAAGGCAAAGCCACTCTGCATGAGGCAAACCAGCACTTATAAATCTCCTACAGCATGTAAGCCAGACAACTCCCTCACATACACACACACACAAAACATACAATCATGTTTAAAAGTTAGTGCCCCCTCTTTTATTCCTATGTGTTTTGTGTAAAAACATAATAAAAATCATTTGATCATATCTGGTCTTAGTGTTAGACAAACACAGCCTCAGATGAACACCAACATATAACTTTTTCACTGTGCCATTATTTATTTAACAAAATTGAAGCCACAAAGAATATGGGCAATACTAAGTACTCCCATGATTCAATAAATTGTAGTTCAGTTCATTTAGGTTTTTGGGCATTCACTTATGCACAGTTCTCTTAAGGTCCCACCACAGCGTTTCAATTACGTTGAGGTCTGGACTTTGACTTTGTCATTTCAAATCCTTGATTCTTTTATTTCATTTTTCAGCCATTCTGATGTAGATTTACTGGTGTGCTTTGGATCATTGTCCCATTGCATGACCCAATTTCACCAAACCTTTAGCTGTCAGACAGATGGATTCCCATTTGAATACTGGAATACTCTGGGATACAAAGGAGTTCATGGTCGACTGAATGATTGCAAGGTGTCCAGGGCCTGTGGCTACAAAACACGCCCAAATCACCACCGTTCCACCACCGTGCTTGACAGTGGGTAGGAGGTGTTTCTGCTGAAATGCTGCTTGGTTTTCCCCAAACATGGCACACTGGACATTGAGACCAAACAACTCGTCCCATCTGTCCATAGGACATTGTTTCAGAAGCCTTGTGCTTTGTTCAGATGCAGTTTTATGAACCTCAGTAGTGCTTCCATGTTCTTTTCAGACAGAAGAGGCTTTTTAACAGAAGAAACATTAACATTTAACCAAGCATTGCATCATCTGACCGTGGGTGAATTTGCTAGGACATCCACTCCTGGGAAGGTTGGCAACTGTCTTGAATGCTTTCCACTTGTGAATAATCTTTCTCACTGTAGAATGTTGTTCCAAATTGTTTGTAAATTATTTCATAACCCTTTCCAGATTGATGTACAGCAAATACTATTGCTTACAGTATGTCCTTGCATAACACCACTCCTGAATGCTCCAGACCAGCAAACCGCCAAAACTTCTGTTTTTATTGAGGTCTTTGAGGATGATTTTTATCATGTTTTTACACAAAAGCAAATAGAATAAAAAGAGAGAATACTGTTTAACATGACTGTACAATTTTTATGTGCACATCTTAAAAGACTCAAACGATAACTCTCACCAAAGAGGCTTATTAATATAAATGTAAATGCGCATTTATAAACAGGTATATATTATTAATATAAATGTAAATACGCATTTATACACAGGTATATGTTATTAAAATAACTGTAAATTACCAGTCCTACCTCAGTCCTACTGTCTCTTTGTGCTAAAGATCTCTTAAGCCTGTGAGCCTTTGTTTGATCCTGCTTCTTTTTCTCCTTTCTCATTAGCTCCCCCTGCTGGACCAGTACCGCTACAAACACACAACAGTACAGATGACTATAGCATAGTGACTTCATGCCATCGTTCCTCTTAAGTACCTGTAGCTACTGTATATACAAGTTCAACAAGAAGATCTAGTCAACTCACTGCAGGGCCACTTTGACTCTACGGCCCTGATCCTCTCTTTCATTGCATCGAGGGTTTCTTTGCCCTGACGTATAATTTCTTCTTGACGGCAACCTTTGCACTTGGAGGCATGCAGGTGGCTGGGACTAACCATACTGGCCACGTCCTTTTAAAAAAAAAAAAAAAAAATAGAACCTGTTATATGGTATGAATGTAGAATGTCTTCTTGTAATAAGTTTTGGTGAATCGAGGAGAGAAAGAAGCCAAAGTAACTACATTTTACATAGTGATACCAAAACATATGAATACAAAAAGGACAGATCCCTCCAACTTTTCCAGGAAGACGATTGTGGAATACTTACAAGAAAAAGCATAGAAGCTTTGTGGTTAAAATACCAGGACTATTCATGAAGCAATATATTAACAATATTCTAGATTTGTAATGTGATGTTTACTCTAAATGCTGAAGGCTTAAATGCAAGTAGTCGTGGAAAACGCTGTCTTAGACACACCTATTCAGGAAAAAAATCTTACATGACAATCTCACGTACACAAACTAAAACCAAATCTACAAAAATATCACCAAGAATATGTTTGGTAACTTCCCACAAACTATCCATAGATACCTATCATGTGGTCTGAGAAAGCAACACTTGTCCATGGTAATCAAACACATGCTACAGAAGAGGTAGCTATAGATATGACTGAAAAACACTTGAGGACTTCTTTAATGTTAAGGTTAATACGTTAATGTTAACAAGGTCGCTGCATGATTAAAGTCATGGTTTATTCTGATCAGCAATAACATTACAGCGCAAAACATTATCTTGTGTAGGTTCCCCTTGTGCCACCTGGGCAATTTTGGCCCCTGACACCAGGACAGTAGCAGCGGATCCTTTTGTGCTGTGGGTTGCGCCTCTGTGGATCGGATTTGTTTGTCCAGCGCATCCCATGGGTGATTGATTGGATTAAGATTTGGGGAGTTTAGACGATGGGATGGGTCTTGAGCTCTTGCACCACAGCTCTTGCATGCTGGGCCTTGTGCGCGAGCTGTGGTGCAGTGGGTGTTCTCATGTCTTTCTATTATGGTCAGTGTTGCATTGACTTTTCTGTACAATTGGACCAAACGGGCAAGCATTTGCCTCCAAAACTGACTGAATGGTAGGGATGAGAATCACCAGGAACCAGCCAATACAATATTATCATGATACCCAGTATATCCAGATGTATTTATAAAAAATTATTATTTAAAATTTTTTTGATTTTGTTACAATTCTAAACAAACTTTGCAAATAATTTCTCCTGCTGATATGTGAATAGTTTAGGGTTACAGAGGAACTGAACCATTTCAGTTGCAAGCATAATGCAAGCATATAAATAATAAAAAAAAAATTTTTTAAAGCATTTTGAAGTCAATGTAGCGATACATGAATTGCTACACAAAAGAATCATGTTACCTAACTAAATTGATGTGCAGGGAAACC
>JAOVVB010000032.1:5323528-5340832 GCA_028570985.1 Heterobranchus longifilis
CCCCCACCCACCCAATGTCACCAGAGGGGCTCAGTAGTATTTCAAGATTATCATTACCAAAAACAATCAAGAAATATTTAATTAGGACATTAAATTAGGAATATTTTAAACATAACATCCTTTTAACATGTCTTACTGGGTCTGCAGGATCCACTAAAAGCTTGTAGGTGGAACCTCCATAGCCAAAGTGAATTTCATCGCCAGGTGTAAGACGCACTGCTGCGTTGTGTATGCAACAGTCATTAACATAAGTGCCATGGACAGAGTTCAGGTCGGTAAGAACATAGAAATGCTCAATCTCATTCCACTCAATAGTAGCATGGTGTTCCTCCACACCACCGTTCTTTAGGAGCAAAATAAATAGGACAAATTCAGATATCCTACCCATCTCATTGTTGACCAATTCAATTCCCCCTTTATTCAGAATAAAGACTTTTGTAATTATACAGTTTCATTCATAACAACACATGTCTATGCCATGTGGTCTACTACCACTGGAAAGCCAACTACAAGATTTTTAGAACACTCAATCTTTAATTCACCCATTCATTCATTTTCTATACCACTTATCCTATACAGGGTCACAGAAACCCTGGAGCCTATCCCAGAAGACTATGGGCACAAGAAATTTTACTCCCTGGACAGGGTGCCAATCCATTGCAGGGCACACACTCACACACACACTCATTCACACACTACGGTAATGTGGGAATGGCAATTAGCCTAATCTGCATGACTTTGGACTTATGTCTTTAGAGGAAATCAGACTACCTGGAGAAAACCCACCAAGCACAGTGAGGACATGCACCTCCGTGCACACGCACGCACACACACACACACACACACACACACACACAGATTAGTGGTAATATATGCACACCCAATCCTAGAGGTGCAGTCACTGTGTTACCCCTAAATAAGTTCTTAAAAGTAAAACTCTTTGGATGATAATGATAGCGGTGACATGCTGGCCACTAAGTGTCTGTTCAAAGATATGAAACATCATCATCATCATAATATCATTATTAAATAAAAAGTGTATTAATGTTACCTGGAGACACAGATCTGAATCCCTGTGGTTTCCCACCGTAGTGCACTTTGGTCGGAGTTTAAATATCCAGTTTAAGGTTTTAAGATAACCCCTCATTTTAAGCTGCCCAGAATAATTATTTTAGAATAACCAGAGAACACACAACTAAATTACATCTCTGGTGGTTTTAGGTGATTTACATATTTTGATTTACACGCATAATGAATTTACTCACATTTTTTTATTTCGCTTTCGTGTCATTTATCTAAACGAAATTCCCTTAATGAAAAGTAACATTGTTTACATTTCTCTACAGACTAAATCCTCGGAGAACCGAAGTGAAGTCACGAGACCATGTTTACCGGCGTCATGGCAACGCTGTTACGGAAACCGCGCCCCCATTACGTCTAAATCACGCAGTCTCGAAGCACAGAGCGTGCTTATAACAGAGTGCCACGGGGGGGCTGAGTTCACTACTTAGGAATACTACTCAGTGTGCCATAGTGCTGTTTTAGACGTGGCTCAATACAACGCAGTGACGCGCGTTTCAACCGTTTTGCCATCCTTACGTATCGAGAGCGGAAGTTTAGGGGCTTTTCGAAATTCAATGGCATCGTGAGAGATAACTTTACATACATTTTAGCATGCACTTTGACTTCCTGTCTCTCTCTCTCTCCCTCACACACACACGTCATGTTTGCTGTATAAATTCCACTATACACATTTTTACATTTAAATGTTTTTATTTTGTTGCTGCTGTCGACGTCGTCAGTTTATTTATTTATTTATTTGTTTGTTTGTTTTTATAGTTAGCCGTTTAGGCGGCACGACGGCTCAGTTGTTAGCACTGTCACCTCTCACCTTCAGGGTCCTGGTTCGAATTCCGCCTCCTATCTGTGTGCATGGAGTTTGCATGTTTTCCCCATGCTTGGTGGGTTTCCTCTGGGTTCTCCGGTTTCCTCCCACAGTCCAAATTGCCCATAGTGTGTGTGTGTGTGTGCCCTGTGATTGATTGGCAACCCTCCCCGCCTCGTGCCCTAAGCCTCCTGGGTACAGACATTCCACCACCATACTGTATATACAGGGTAAAGCGGTATAGACGATGAGTGAGTTAGTTATTAAGTTACTTTTTTAAATTAATAATAGCAGTGTGATATCTTTATTATTATTTTGTATAATTTAGCATATTTGGATGATTAGAAAGGTATTATATTTTATAATATTATTATTTATTTTTTAGAAAATAGAGTAGAGTATTAGATTTCAAATGATTTTTTGATAAATCATTCTAAGACTTTTTATTTTTTTCAGAAATATTTAGTTGGTGTTTGTAGATCAGACTCTTATACTCTACTGAAATGTATTTGTATAAGCTAGATAATAAATTATTAGACATATTGTTGCTGTCTTTGAGCAGAAAATTTGAAAAGATTTATGGGACAACCTGGGAATCAGGCAAAAACTGCTACACTGTGTTGACTGATTTCTATAGCATAAAAAATTGTCGTTAGCAGTTCCCCTGGTTTGGGGGAACGAAAGAAAAAACACAAGCATTGCGAATAATCTATTTTATTGTTTGTATATCTTTTATTTTCTCATGAGAAACAGCAGTTTAATTGTTGGTCATTACCTAGAAAGGAAAAAAGAATAAAGTACTGTTTAGTCTTAAGGATTGAGATACTGTAAGCATTAGATTAAACTACACAGGACTGCTACAGTAAGTGAATACATGAACACATATACTTGTGTTTGTAAGTGTGGAAAAGATGTATAAGATGTATAAGATTTAAATGTGTAAGATGCTGGTACACCCACATTGTTGATCCAGGGGATGTAGGCGGACACACGGGTGAAAACGGAGGGCTTCTTGTAGTAGTTGCAGCCCATACTGGAGCCGAAGCTTACAATTCCATGAACTATCCAGGCACCATCAGATCTCTGACAAGCCAGAGGACCACCAGAGTCACCCTGTACAAGATAATTACAAACATGTCTGTACAAGCAGATACAGTATTTAATATTTGTGAGTGTGCATGTGTACAGTAAGTGTGTTCCTGTATGCTGTACTGTGACCTGCTGAGATGTACCATTTTACCTTGGTATTGCCTTTTTAGAAAAATAAAATTGTACAATTAACAGTATAACTTTCTTAAGGGGTTACATACTTTCTCAAGTATATAAAGGGTTCTACATATAACATTTAAGGGAAATAACTCAGACACTAAAGAATACTTACAGACTCATTTTAATGTATGGTTCAAGTTATTTTCTTTCAACCTTTTTTCTGTTATTCCAAAACCCTCATATTACACTTATCCCTATGTGGCAACTTGCTCAAGCCACAGCTTTAATTCTTTTTGGTGCTTCTGGGTTTAATGTGAGTTGATTTGAAATAAAGCATTTTGTTGGTCTTTGGTGTTATCATGTGGCATGTCTTCTATATATCTTAATGAATAATGGGTCAAATCGAGCAACACTTGAGGCTTGAATGCAAGATGATGTAGAACAGTGTGTGTCCCTGTTTGTGTATAGGAATGTAAGAGGTATAATGCAGCATTGCACAGACAGACAACAAAACAAGTCACTTACATTGCAGCTGGACAGCTGACCATCTCCTCCAGCACACACCATTTGGTCAGTGACCAGAGTGCTCCACCAGTCAGACCTACTGCAGACAGCATGGCTGACTACAGGGAGCAGAGCCTGTTGCAGGTTGTCTGCAAGGGGGCCCCCAGCTGGAAAACGAGAGAGAAAAAGAGACAAACATATCATTTAAAGGAGGTGTCACTGATAATGGAGAAATATTGTTGAAATTTGATCTCAATAGCCAAACAATATTGCCCAATATTCATGTATGTGCAGTGACAACTGTGATAGCTGACCAAAAAGAGAAATGAGGTAGAATCTAAAACATTTGCTGATCAAAAGTAAGTCAGCCTCAGTTTGTAAGTAAGTTTGTTTGCTTGTTTTATTAAGTTATTCTCATGTTTTGGTTAATTTGTGTGTATAACATGAGGTCCTACCACGGTCATCGGACAACATGGAAATAAATACAATGGTCAACATTGGCCCTAACGGTCCCTGGTTGGACTACAGAGGTTCCTAAATGGATGGATGGTGTGTATGAGAATTTGTTCCAATATTTTACAGTTGTCAGACTGAAAGGGGTTATTCTCTATATTTAACAAAAAGAGAAAACAAATTCTCTATATTTAACAACAATCACATACTGCCAAAAGTTTTAAGTACAGTAAGAGTATGTAGTAATTTAGGTTAACTGTTGACTCCTAAAAGAAACTTGGATTATCCAAGATAAAAAAAATTGAGATTTGAGTAGTTTATGCATAGTTCTGCTTACTCCAAAGTCGGCCCCAGCCAGTGACATAGCAGGCGTAGTCCCCAGGCAGCACCAGACCATTATCAGGCAAACAGGCAGGCATAATTTTGTCAGAAAACTGCACACGGCTCTGCAGCTTGATCAAGGCAATGTCATTCCTGAAAATAAAGAAGACATAAAAAAAAAAAAAGAATTGAGGATAAAGATGCCTTAACATGATATATTATGAATTGTCAAACAAAACTGTCACATATGTCTACTGAAGC
This sequence comes from Heterobranchus longifilis, assembly GCA_028570985.1. Lineage (NCBI taxonomy): Eukaryota > Metazoa > Chordata > Actinopteri > Siluriformes > Clariidae > Heterobranchus > Heterobranchus longifilis. The sequence goes on from JAOVVB010000032.1 coordinate 5,328,162, forward strand.
AGCTTTTGCTATTAAAACAGTGTTACTGAGTGGTGTTACCCTGAGTATTTGAAATACTATATTAAAAACACACTAACCTAATTCTCTGGGAGTCCCACTGCTCATGGACAAAGATCTTTGCAGCAGAAATTGCAATGGAGCCTGCTTCATTGGCAGTGTTCAGGCTGTGCTTGCCCACATACACTCTGTAGGTTCGACTGAAACTGGATCACATGCATCAAGTTCAGTAGGGGTTGGTACATCTGCTTTCATGTTCAATTAATTAAGATAAATCAATATATTTATTAATGGGTGTCATGCATTTTGAGTCAATACAGTATATCAAGTCTATTGTTTTGCCATTAAAAAAAATAAGGAAAGGCAATCTCTTACCTGATGCAGTGAGCTGCAGTAAGAACCCACTGGTCAGCGATCAAAGTTCCTCCACAGGTATGGTACCAGTAACCACCGCTGGAATACTGGAGGGAGATCTGTGAAAGAAAAGAAGGCATTATTAAATGTCCAATAGCATGCAATAAGGGTTTCTCCACAAGTTTGGTAGAAGCTGGGGCCGTTCATTTACATTTACAATTCCAAAACTTTTAATACACACTGAAATGTTACAGTATTTAACATTGAAGAAAATATGCACATTACTGTACCTGCCAGGGCCAGCTGTATGGTCTAACATCAACACCACCAACCACCCTGTTCACTATGGGTGTATAGGTGGGTCGCCCACATCCATAGGCTGTGTAAAACACACATACATGATTTATATGTCATAAACCCATACTAATGTGCTGTATACACTCATAAAGAGTGTGAAATGGCTTGGTAGTCTAAAATGCATTAATATATTAATAACTGTTATATACTTTGAACACAGTGCTGTTAAAACCTAAAAAAAAATTGATAAGAAAGTGTTGATTATTTTTCTATAACAGCATCCTAGGATCCTATCCTATCTAATGCATTGTGGCATCCTAGGATCCTATCCTATCTAATGCATTGTGGCATCCTAGGATCCTATCCTATCTAATGCATTGTGGCAATTTTGTCTTATTGCTTCAAGTGAGACAAAAAAAGATGCTGTTCATAGATGCTATGATGTAAATGGTAATCGAACTAACTTGTTTTTATAAATGTAACTGCATAACTGTATTTTAAAAAGCATGCTATATCCTTCAATAGAGACACATACAGTATGTACATATACTAATTTTCTTGCGTGCTCAGGCTTACACTGAAACATTATTTAAAATATTTAAACATATTGTACAATAGCTTAAATCCTAAATGCTTTTTAAATAATAAAAATCAAGAATGTTATCAGCTTAAAAGCAACATTCCTCTTACCCCCAACAACGAACAAAGCCAAAATCAAGAGCTTCATTGTGAATGTACAGTACCTACAAAAATGTTGCACTTTATATACTTCATTAACCAATCCTAAGAATTTGGATTCCACCTACCTTGATGGGTCTGCCCATGGATACTGTTTAGTTTCATAAAGATAACTGTCTTAAAATACTTGCATTATCTTTACCTGTAAACCTGTTTTGGGAATTTCGCAGCTGACATCCAGGCAACTTCCATGACTTTTAAGCATAAGCTCAAAACATTTTAATAAAAAGCATTTCTACAATCAAAAAAAGATATGCCCGAGAATGTGTATTTAAAGTATATCTATATACATTGTTTTACTTAACGTAGGTCCACAAGCATGATTTAAATGTGTAATGAATTCCCTATAGACACCCAACCCATGTGAACAGTCTGCACCTCTAACAGATGTGAACTCAAAAGCTATTTTCTGATTAAAGATATGCCAGATCAAGGTGAATTCTGCCAAGTTGTTTTTATTTGATTTTCCAGACAATTTTCCCAGCGGTCCAGTTTCCATTGCTGTCCCAAGGTATATAAACCCCAGGTAGAACCTGAAAAGAGTGGAAGGCGCAAACATGATGAAATTTGTAGTCCTAGCTTTTCTGGTTGTTGGAGGTAGGAATCCTTCTGTTGCTTTTGAGCTCTACACACACACTTGTGTCTTTCTCTTATACTTTTTTTTATAATATTTTCTCTTATACTGTATATTGAGCTGTTTTATAAAATGTGATTTTTAAAGCGGTTTTGTCTTCCCCAGCTTATGGGTGTGGATTACCCACCTTTCCTCCCATTGTAAAGAGGGTTGTGGGTGGTGAGGATGTCCGTGCCCACAGCTGGCCCTGGCAGGTAAAATGCATATTTACAATATACTGTATTGCCTACAGTTTGAATAATACAGACTAGGCAACTTTAGAGTTTAAAATTTGCTTAGATACTAAGGTGATATTTTTCATATCAATGTTGTACATTTAATACTCCCTTATTTGTGTCCACAGATCTCCCTCCAGTATACCAGTAGCGGTAACTGGTACCACACCTGTGGAGGAACTTTGATCTCTGACCAGTGGGTTCTGACTGCTGCTCACTGTATCGGGTAAGCTAAACTGAGGGAGGGGAAGAGGGATAAATTAAAATTGAATTAAAATTCTCAAACAGTTTTGAATTTAATGACTCAGCTGTATTTTTTATGATCCTACAACAGAAGCAGAACTTACAGAGTCTACCTTGGCAAACACAACCTGAAGGTGGAAGAGAATGGTTCTTTGGCTGTCCCAGTTGAAAAAATCATTGTCCATGAGAAGTGGAATTCTTTGTTTATCCGGTAACAAAAATGTATATCCATAGCAGAAAATGTTACAATTATCAGGAGTTCTGACATATGAAAACTTTTGGACAAAAACTTAACAAGTTCATATTAACATTGCCACCTGTTCTGAATTGACACCTATCTTATTTTATGTGTGCAACAGTAACGACATTGCCCTGGTGAAGCTCCAGACTCCTGTGGCTTTCAGTGAAACCATCACACCTGCATGCCTTCCCGAGGACGGTTTCATCTTGCCCCATAATGCTCCCTGCTACGTCACTGGCTGGGGACGCATGAAGAGTGAGTTTCCTGCACAGTAGTACCCCCATTAGGCTAAACACTGTTGCATTAAAAATAACTTAAGTGTAATAGTAACTGCAACACAAAAAAATAATTTAAAGTTCTCTTGACGCTGGTTAAAGAGTTGAATTATGAGTTGAATTATGAGTTGAATTATGAGTTGAATTATGGTTGAATATTTTCCTGAATTTCTTCCTGTCCTAGCTATGTTTCTTTGTCTTTCCAGACATTTAGAGATTTGGTTACAGTCTTTGTCTTTTTGTCTTTTTCTAGCTGGAGGTCCCATTGCAGATATCCTGCAGCAGGCTCTGCTCCCTGTGGTTGACTATGCTACCTGCACTAAACCTGACTGGTGGGGATCTCAAGTTAAGGACACCATGGTCTGTGCTGGAGGAGATGGCATTGTGTCTGGCTGCAATGTATGTACTAAAGGAAAGCTGGATCTATAGGACATTCTGAATCTACAGGACATATAGCACATTCATTTATTTACTGGAACTTGTTGGAAAGGAGCTGCATGTCTTAGACTAGTTGTCTTAATCTGTCTGTGTTGTGTGATTTAGGGTGATTCTGGTGGGCCCCTGAACTGCCAAAATGCTGTTGGTGCCTGGGAAGTCCATGGTATTGTGAGCTTTGGCTCTGGTCTGAGCTGCAACTACGCCAAGAAGCCCACAGTCTTCACCCAAGTCAGCTCCTACAGCAGCTGGATCAGCACTGTAAGTTTAGTAAAGTCCTGCAGATAAACAATTGAAACCTTGTAATGGTAAAAAGTTGAATGTGTCTGAACAAACTCTTGTTTCTATTTACAGACCATGGCCAGCAATTAAGGACAGTGTGGACGACAATGATGATAAAAGCTTTCTCTACATTGCAAACAATAAACCATCTGCTTGTAAGAGAGTCTCTGGTTGTATGATTATTTATTGTCTGAAAGTGTGTTTGAACTACAGTATATGAGATCATCTTCAAAAGGGTACTTGAGCACCTTTTTAAAGCAAATTAATTGTGTAATAAAAATAAAGTGTAAGTATATATTATAATTATTTGTTAGTATAATAACCTAAATAATTAATAACATTTTGATTAATAATTAATAAAAACATATTGCTACTATTTAAGGTTAATAAAACATATAAAACTGAAATTAAAATTCGTGTCCCTAGTGTCATACCTAAATCGACGTTCAAGTTATGATGTATTTAGTACAAATTTAACTCTTCTTTCCCTGAAAGTAGCTGTGTGGCTGGTTCCAGTTAGTTTAACAGCTAGTTCTAATGAAATTTGTACTAAAAACACTGTAACTTTGATTAAAGATAATTTGAATTAGCTCAGTGGGCCTCTCATAACTTTATATGAGTCTCAGATGAACTTTGAAGAGGTCCAGCAGCCCACAACATAGCCAGCATTAACTAACATTGCGTGCCATGTCCTCATTCGTTCTAAGATTATGTAATTTGTCTGTGTAATGTGTAAGAAGGGGTTTACCATCACAAATACCTCAAGATTGCTAGCACAATGGGATTATTTTTGATCCATAATTGGAAATGCTATGCGAGGGAGCAGTGTTTTTTCAATGCCCATCCATGAGGTTGGGGCTGAAGCTTCTGTAGGAGTGGTGAAGGAGGTGGATGTGGCGGGTCGTACTGTATTTGGCTGTTGAGCTCAAATTTCATCAATGTTTTTCCAGGATCGATAACTGCACCTTTAATGCAAATACAAAATTCACAAATAATGAGAGTAGGTACAGTCTTAGGCAGATTTGGTAATGGCCTAATTCTTTGGCTAGATTGAATTTTATTTTTGTCAGATTTGACAACCTGGAAGAAGACCAATGTAGTACATCATAGGCAATTTTACATTCCAAACAGGAGGTGAAAATTGGAGACTTATAACTTATAATTTTGTAATCTGACAAAAGCATATCAATGTACAGTACAGCCATCAGATAGTGTAGAAATATCAATCTAATTTTATAGTATGGCCAATTATCCAATATGCGTAATAAAACATTGTAAAACACAAATCTTTCCACTCAAAAAATAAGATGATCAGCATTTTTTTAAAATGGTAACACACCGAATTCAGAAATCCATTTGAAAATCAGCTAATTCCAAAGCAGAATTTATATTATTTGCAAAAGTTTTTTGAAAACTCCTAGAGCAGGACACTGAACTAAATAGCAAATAACTGTATTATTTACCATTACCCTAAACTTTGATGATAATTTGATATCTATTGGATATTGGATTTTGTTGGAATTTTTTCAAATAGAATACTACTTAGTTGAATAACAAAAAGAAATGTTATCTTAGTAATGTCACAATTAGTTCAGAAGAACGTACTGTTTTGAAGAAGAAAAAAACATGATTCATAAACATTTTTTATTTTATTTCTCATAAAACATTGGCCTCATGAAAATCAAAATAAAAAAAAAATAAAAATGAAAACACAAAGTAGATTGATCCTATATGTTCCTGAGGGCATTATGCACATCTAAATTCAAGACCTAAATTTGATAACAGGCTGAGGTCACTACATTTCAAGAGTTTGTAGGTACATTTGCTGATATTTAAATTGATCTAGTTTTAGACATCTAAAAACATACACTGGAATGTACATGGAATTTGGAAAATGAAAAAAAATTATGGTTGGTTAGGAAACTAATGAAAGTTAATGTGCAGTTAAATTTAAATTTCAGTTTTAAAAAAACACTTAGTCGTATGAGAAACTTTCAAATTTGTAAAAGGTACAAATACCAACCCTACCTATTTATTTATGTATGAGTTTGTTTATAGGACATTAGCAACTTAGGCAAGACAGTTATTACATGCAGAGGCAAATCTAATGCATTAAAGACACAGATGTGTCTTTATACAGAGAGATTTAATACAGGGCTATGCATGATCCATATTCAGTAAACGGAAAGTTTACTATTTTAAAATAGTTTCCATTAAAAGTGTCCATGTGCAGGTTTTCAATATGCAAAGGGGACACAGAATAAATATTGTTATAAAATCCAAAAGCACCAAAGCCAGTAATAATGAGGTATATATTGCAGGCAGCAGGCAGCAATATGCATGAAAGTACAAAGAAGAGATATCCCAGTAGTTATATATTTTTTCTTTAATAATTATGTCAGCTGGTTACACTGAATTGCTTTCAATCTCTCTTTCCTTTCATTTTTCTTATTGTGCTGCAACTGTAATATATTTTGGTTCCATGTTGCCAAAGTAACTTTTCTCCCACTCGCTCATGAGGTCAAAGTAGAGGGGACGGTCACAGAAAGTGCAGGAGGCTGGTGCAGGACCATTGAGTGGCAATCCAACTTCCTGCCACACATCCACCAATTTCTCTGTAAAAAAAAACACAAAAAAAACACACAATGCAAAAATGCAGATATCAGTGCACAAAACTGCTAAACAAATCATTAAACACAAATTGAATACCACTCACCAACAAAGTAATCCATCATGACCGGGTTGTGGAACGGAGATGGTGCCAAACGCAACAGCTCTTCTCCACGTGGCACAGTTGGGTAGTTTATCGCCTGTACATAAATATTGTGTCTCTCCAGCAGAAGGTCACAAACCTTGGAGTTTTTCTCTGCATTTCCAACCTGTAGTATTATTTAAAACATTTATTTGAAGCATAATTTCATGACACTTTTAACAATTGATACTATCACAAAGCAGCTTTACAGAAAAGCAGATGTACATTTAAATCTCTAATGATGTAACAGTGAAAAACAGTGGTGGGAAAAACTGGCTGAAAGGGAACCCATTCAGTTCCAGGAAACAGTAGATAGAAGTGGTATTACATAACATTGCAGGGCCCCAAGCACACGGTCACAAAAAATAGTAGGTGGACTGACTAATATGCGCCTGTTTGCCCAGGGTCTCCTGCCTCATGCCCAGTGTTCCTGGGACGCGCACTGAATCCAGCATACCTTTGATCAAGAAAAAGCAGGTCCTGAAGATGAATGAATGAGTGAATAATGACATATATATAGTATTACTTTAGAGCAACCTCAGTACGCAGAACTGTTCCTGTGACTACAGTTGCATCAAAGGTTCTTAGTCATTACTGGGGCCTTTCTTTCTTGAATAAGTTCCTTGCAACTACAAGCCTGATCCTGCTTATTTTATTTTTATTAGGCCTGATACAAGGTAGAGTAGAAAATACAGTAGAAGGGGAAAAATGGGCAAGGCTGTGGATCTGAGACTCTCCATGCAAAACAAACAAACAAACAATGTTTTGATCCTAATTTAAATGTGGTGGTATTGAGTGTCGTCTTTGTAGTTCAGATGCAGTGGCACTAACCCTTATAGGGATTATGTGGCTTGGACAATTGATGACAGGCAGACCTGCATCCAACAAAAGCTGCCTCATGTGTTTGACATTTCTCTGGTGAGATCGACGCAGAGCCTGACCCTCTGAGCTCATCAGGACCCGCACAGACTCCAGAGCTCCAGCCAGAACCAAGGGAGGCAGTGAGGTGGTGAAGATGAAGCCTGCTGCATAGGATCTCACCGTGTCCACCAGTGCAGCAGTGCTGGCTATGTAACCCCCAACACAGCCAAATGCCTTGCCTGCAAACATACAAAAAGTCAAAAGGAAAGTATAATGGAATTTAGTTTTTAAAATAAAAAATATATATACATCGCAATGTAATTATGTTTTTCTTACCCAGTGTACCAGAAACAATATCGATCTTGTGCATAATGCCATCTCTTTCACCAACTCCTGCTCCATGTGGTCCATACAGGCCAACTGCATGAACCTCATCCACAAAAGTGAGAGCACCATATTTGTGTGCAACATCACAGAGCTCCTCCAGGGGGCAGATAGCTCCTATAATATAAAAATAGTGCATTTAACTGAATGGATGAAGTAGTTGTTAATTTCAAGGTCTGGTCTTGACACATGCTCTGTGTTGACATATCAACAATTTGTACTTGGACTTCTCCTGGTCTTGGGCATTGGTTTGAAAAAAGGGTTGCCTAGGGTTGACTTTATCTTACTTTTAATTTGTTCATGTTTACTTTTCATTCTAATTCAAACATGACATGTCTTCATTCCTTTAAGTCTAAAAGACCTGATTTCAGTAAGTCCTGGTATTGGACTTGTCTTGGGATTTAATAGTGGTGTCCTTGACTACATTCTACCAGAAAAAATTATTTTACTGTATAAAATATTCACTTACCATCCATAGAATGCACTGTCTCAAATGCCACAATCTTAGGTGTCTTTGGATCAGAGCGACTGAGCAGCTCTTCTAGATGTTTTGCATCGTTGTGTCGGAAGATAAAACGCTTGGCTCCACTGTTCCTGATGCCTTGAATCATGGAGGCATGGTTCCCCATGTCTGAATAAATCTCACAACCTAAACAGATATATGTTAGATAAAAATTATATGCTAGTTATGAGATGACAAAGGAAAACCCAATAGATATCTTTAATTTAAAATCAGCATTGGAAAAAAATACAATTCTTAATTATATTGTTTTTCTAAATTTTCAAATTTTGAAAAGAATCATAACCATGGAATGGTAAAAAAACAACAACAACAACATTATTTTTTTTTTTTAATTCATCAATTAAAGTGCGGGAGAATTTAACTGTATCTGGTGTCTCGATGATTACCTGGAAGCATTTTTGCCAGAGTAAAAAGGGTGGAATCATTTGCCACAAAGCATGAGGAGAAGACAAGGGCTGCATCTTTTTGGTGAAGAAGGGCCAGTTCTTTCTCAAGAGCCACATGATAGTAACTGGTCCCAGAGATATTCCTGGTGCCACCTGCTCCTGCTCCATGCTTTTCCAAAACATCCCTGATATACACATCATACATGCACATTGTTCACATGTATAATTGGATAACAAACTAGCTGTACATCTGCATTTGTGCTAAACTGAGCTATTAAGTTCTACTGGAGTTCATTACTATGAATTACTATGCTTTAAGATTCTTATCAGGAACTTCTGTTAGGAGCTAACCATATTGCTTTAACGACACGTGGATGGCGACTCATGCCCAAGTAGTCGTTGCTGCACCATACAGACACCTGAGAGCCAAGACGTCCTGGAACAGAGTAATCCTCAGCAAAGGGGAAAACATCCGCAAACCGATTGACTGTCTTAAAAACACGGTAGGTGTGATCATTCCTCTTCTCAATAATCTTCTGGGTGAAGAAGTCATCATAGTCAAAACTGGATTCAACTAAGTGTGAAGAAAAAATAATTAATATCTTCATAACAACAACACGATTTGACATATTTAAGGAAATCTATTATTATCATGACCCTTGACAGTTTGTGTTGCCATATCAAAAAGCCATAAGTGAAGTGATCTGGGCCCGTATTCACAAAGCTTCTTAAGCCTAAAAGTTGCTTCTAGTGACGAAATTCTAAGAAAATTCTTAGGATTATGACATTTTCTTAGAATTTCCCCTTAAATTTAGGAATAAATCTTAGTAAAGATAAAAATGATTCACGAAACATCTTAGCCCTAAAAACAGATCCTAAGGTAAAAATTGTTAAGAGTAGAGAGATTTTCTTGTTGGCAACATACCATTCAAAAGTGAAACTTAAATAGACTGTCCTGCAATAATGTAAATTGGTAAAAGGTGAGCCATTTTGCTCCCATCATTCTGAAATGGATTACAAGTAATAAAATCAGTGTGGTAAACTTAAATATAGTAACTACTGTGTGGAAATTGCCTGCTTCAAAAGTAGACACATTCTCAACATCTGTCTGTTTTAATTATCTTTAAAATATTTAGCCTATAACAGAAACTTTGCATAAAGTAGCCTGTAGTCATGATTATACAATTTCTTCATATACAAACATTATGATTTCACTGTTCTATTATAATATATTGTATTTATCACAAAGTTTGCTTTTTAAGACCTTTACAGAGGTCAGTGGTTATTTTTTATCAACCAATCATCCCTAGCAACAGGGTCAACCACACCTCCTCACTGAGATAAAGGTTTTTGTTCTTTTCTTACTTAGAGTTGCTCTGAAAAGTTTCCTAAATCACTTTTTCGTCTAGGACTCCCAGCTAGGACTTTTTAGGCTAAGATAGGTGCTCTCTGAGAGAATTCTAAAAAGCATTGTGAACACGGGCCCTGATCTCTCCTGTCAGCATATGTAATTCTGAGTCACTTAATATTATTAAGCTGTTTAAAGCATGTTAAAGCAAACTGTGTATGCACAAACCAATGTTGTCCTTGAGAAAGTGGGAAGCAAAAGATGACCGAAGTCCTTGCAAGCCACTAAACACAGAAGTGGTTGTTCCTAAAGAAATAAGAGAAGAATCGTAAACATGTATGCAAACATAAATTACACTATAGACATTGAATGTATTGAAAATGAATTATACTATTATTACCTAACATGTTCTTTGTGTTTTAACATAATATTCAGTAAAGTGCAGAGTGAAATCAATGTAATGTAAAATCAGCAGTTTTACCTGAAGTGACTTCCTCCTCTGGAATAGGAGGCAGCACTGAGTGGACATCCTCCTGAACTTGAGGGCTGGCTTTAACTAGTTCAATCTCAGAGGAGACAAAGGGACAGGCCTTGGTCATGGACTCAGCAACCTGGGCAGCAGATAAAGTCAAGGAGCGTTTGGCTTCCTTATGCGGCAGCAGGCCTATATAAGGCAAAATAAACAGAATTTAGGCCTATTGTATGCAGATAATGAACCACGAATGATTTCAAAAGCAGTAAAATATTTTTTTATTAGTTCAGAAATAGTAAAATAGAAAAGCCAAAGTTATTTTTTTAACTTAAACCATTTATACATTTCTTTTGTAATACACAGTGAATGCATATTATTATTAGTATTATTATTATTATTATTATGATGATGATGATGATGATGATGATGATGATTGATTTCTTGTTTTTTAGTTTTTTTAATGTTACCAAATGAAGAAAGCAGTATATCAGTGTTGTTGCTGTTATTGCCAAGTAAACAGCGCAACTGTGTGTCTTAATTAATTCTTTTGTAGACCCTATAATCACCTTTTCTACATAGAATACGCAAAGAGCAAGTAAATATCGTTTTGTACTCTTTAAGAACCATGAATTTTATTTTAAAATAATAATAATAATAATAATAATAATAATAATAATAATAATAATTCTATAGTACGAGTGCAGCAGTATAGGACATGTGCCTGTGTCGTGCTCTCTGAATGACAGCAGCCTACCTTCTTCTTCCTGAGTCTGAGCGGACCGCGCGGTGATGCGGCGGACAATGATGGGGCATCGATCAGCCAGACCCAAAAATCCCCCCACATGTCTCAGCGCCGGCCCCGGAGCCGACTTTAGATACGGGCAGCGATGCAGAAAGGCAGACATGACTTCACCAGCTGACGGAAAAAGAAAGAGAAGAGTGGTTTATATTTAGCCAGTGAGGGAGACACAACAAAACACCTGACAAAAAAATAAATAAATAAATAAACTGTAATGCATTCAAATTCTCTGTAGCCTAAAACTATGGGATCATTAAAGGCTCATCTTTGGCAAATTCATTTATAACCATGTATTAGAAAAAAATATATATAATTCCAATTGTTAACATTTACATGTATTGCTGTTTAATTTGTTTAGCCTTAATTATTTGGCTTGACGATAAAAGCTATAAATATAACATTTATAATATAAATAAAACATTTATCACTTTAGGCTTTGCGTAAAAAAATAATAAATACGAAAAAAGCCTAAAAGCTTTATTTTGTGCAGGGAGTAGCTATCTTTATAGCCAATTATATTTATATGTTTTCTTCCACAGACGACTGTACTTTAATTCCAAAAATCTAATATTAGATTTAATCCAATATATAAACAATCAAATAAACAAACAGTAGTATAGGCGACAAACAGCGCTGAAACTGAATGTTTGTGTTAATCATCAATGTTAATGTCCTCCACCCTGCAAGGGCCTTACAGAAGGTAGCGCGGGCTTCACGTAATGCTGTTACTTGGTGTAACGCTGCGCGAGCCGCTGAGGGTGTGGTGTGTAAGCGCCCATTTATCAGCCTCGCACACGCGCGCGCTCTGCTTCACTCCCTGAGCTGGACAGCGTTAGATAGACAGCGCAGCGCCGATAACTTACACGTCATTCTCTTTATTATCAACCCTGAATAAAGAAGGATCAATTAGCCTGTCTCAATAATACTATGACTATTCAATAACCGTTATGGCTAATCATAAATGACTAACTTACACTGTTAGGCTTTTTCCTCATAATTTCTACTAGATACCTTACAGGTTTTGGGAGAATATATAGAAAAAGATATAGCTTTTAGATATGCTACTTTGTCTCGTCAAGTATTTATTTCAGTGCTAAAACATTTCATACTTGGCAGCAGCTCTTTACAGTCTTGGTGGTAAAAAGATGAATCTTCTGTTACTGTGCTTGACTTTTGTGGTTAAGTTATCTCATACAGTATCAAGTGACCTCATCAGATAAGAAACATAAACAATATACGGGCACTATGTAGATTATTTTCGTGCCTACAGTAGCAGCAGCAGCAGCAACAACAACAACAAAACCACCAACAATAGATTGTTTGTACACATTACTTTCATTTTCAAAGTGGTTTACATAGGCTGTAAAACAATAAAAGGTCAGACCAGTTTTTCACACACACACACACACACACACACACTATATATATATATATA
>JAOVVB010000032.1:5355259-5367388 GCA_028570985.1 Heterobranchus longifilis
TGTTAATTATTTTTATGTATTTTTTTTTTTGGGCTGTGGAACGAATAATTTGAGTTTCCATTATTTCTTATGGGAAAATTAAATCTGGTTTACGAGTGTTTTGAAATACGAGCCCACTTCCAGAACGAATTATGCTCGTAATCCAAGGTTCCATTGTACTGTATTTTATACACGTCCCAGTCAAAAAATATTGTGACCAACTGAAGCAATTTTAGATTATAACATTGTCCCCACAAGTTTGTATTGCACAGTGGAACCTTGGATTGTGAGTAACTCACTCTGCAAGCCTTTGCAAGACAAGGAAATTTTTTTTATGAATCTTAACTTAATAAACAAGCGAGGTATTGATATAAGAGTAGAACTAAGCCAATGGTTCCTCTCTCACACGCTACAGGATTATAGGTAATCATTTCCCATGCTCAGTCTTAGTGCGCGGGCGTCACTCGTATAGTCAACATCCATGCGCATGTGTACTGTTTGTTATAATATTGTGACCATGTGTGCGCATGCGTAAAGCAAAAGCAAATGTCATTAGAGAGGTTCCTTGTAAAAGATCCAGTGTCTCTCTGTCAGAAAGCAGAGATTTCGTTAGTGTGCGCAAGTATCATTAGAGAGCTTCCATGCACACACACTTACGGAATCACTGCTGTAAAGTAATAATAAAACAAATTAACCTGCACTTTACCTTTGAAAAAATCGCGACAGAGCAGTGCTTCCATTAGAGTGTGTGTGTGAGTGTGTGAAAAAGTCGTCCTACATAGAAGCCTCCTCCCTTCTCCTCTCCTCTCCTCTTGCCTTCACACACACACACGCAAACACACACACTAACGAAAACACTGCTCTGTCGGGATTCTTTTCAAAGGTAAAGTACAGGTGAATTTGTTTAAAAGAAGTTTCCCGACAGAGCAGTGTTACTGTTTGTGTGTACTGTATGTGTGCGTGTGTTTGTATGTGTGCGCGTGTGTCACAAATAAGAGAGGAGGGAGGGGGCTACTGTGTAAGACAAGAGGAGGGATGGAGTTTTATGCTCGCAATCCAAGGTTTGACTGCACACACTTGGCATCCCCTCATCCGCCACATCACATTTACACAGAGTAAATCTTGACTCCTCAGACCACAAGACCTTTTTCTAATGCTCTACAGTCCTCTATATATGTTCCCTAGCAAATTGAAGCCTTTTTTTCCAATTAGCCTTACCAATAAGTGGGTTTCTTAAGGCTACACAGCTGTTTAATATGGTTTAGCTAGCATCATATTATTTAACACTCACTGCACTGGTTAAATAACTTGGTGCCAGCTGAACCATATTAATCACTGCAGTAATTATCCAATTAATATCTTAATTATTTACTAAATCCAAATGGTGCCTTTTTTTGGGCAGGCAGTGTATTTTTTATTTTAAAAAAACATCATTTATTATCCACTGTTTAAAGTGATAAAGGTGAAAAATGTAACCAGAGAATTTTTAATTGCAGCAAAATATTTTTTTGTGTCAGAACAAATTGCACTTCTATACCAGTCACAGCCAGAGTTCGAATGCAGCTTTCTACTAGTCCCTTTTGCTGGGCCTGAAGCCAGGAACAGTCCATTAGGCGCATGGTGGACTGCAGCAACTTTGTCACCATATCATAATGAGCCTGAAAAAACACAGATATAAAAACACACAATATTAATAATTTATTATTCTAGTTATTAGGGGCACCTTAGGCTGCTATAATTGCAATCATTTCTACTTCTATTTTTACTTTTATCCTTCCTGATTGCTGATGACAGATATACTTGGGATCTGTCTCATTTTCAAATTCAGCAAAATGCTGATCAAAAATAATTAACACATTTAAAAACGGCCCTAAATTTGCCTATTTTAGGAGACTTCGTGCATGATACATCGCAGGGTAGACACGCTCACACTGCGTAATAAGGGAAGGCCAATTAACCTAATCTGCATATTTTGGACTTTGGGAGGAAACAAGAGTATTCAGGAGAAACCCACCAAGCACAGGGAGAACACTATTCACACACTGACCCAAGGCAACCCAACAAATTATCCAACAAATTAAATATAAATCAGAAGGTTTAAAAAGCACTGGCTCACCTGCAGAGAGGCGCTGTTTTCAGAGAAAGGTGAGCTGAAGAAGGCGTTTATAGTATCCAGCACAACCATAATAACATACTTCTCCAGTACTGGGTCTTGTAGCCGCTTCTCACGGTTAATACACATCTAAAAGACAAAAGATATTATCTAAGGTCTAATCAAAATCCTTCAACAGCAGTTCAAAACCAAAATTTATAAAAATTGACAACAGCTAATGTGGGTTATTCAAGGTTTGATTTAAAGCGTGTCTTACCCTAGCCATGTCTATCAGAAAATTTTCAAACAAGTTCCATATGTGGTTGCTGGTATAGATCTCCTTCATTTCCACTTCTGTATCCACATAGCAGTGGTTCACAAAATTTACATACGCGATTTTCACCTGAGACATAAAAAAGCAACAGTAAAGAGTAAGCAATTGCATTGTCTATCCTCAATTAACTCTCCATACATACATATACTGTGCATATACATCGATTAGGGTTAAATAACATGTTGCCTGCAAAACCATATTAATTAGGGATAAACTGCCCAGCCAAAAAAAGTCACCACCTAGATTTAACTAAGCAAATAGTTAACAGGCTTTTATTGTATAGTTACTGCTGAACTGCTACATATAGTTCAGCTGGCACCAAGTCATTTAACCCTAACTAATGCAGTGAGTAGCTTCTCATTTCTTAAATAACCATGTCAGAAGTCATGTCCTGTGGTCATGGCAAATAAACATGGCTGTTTCAGAAGGGTCAAATTATTATCCTGCATTAAGCTAAGAAAGCACCTAGAGAAATCTTTAACTGTCCAGTTTTGGGTGAGTCTGTGCGTATGATAGCCTCAGATTTTTGTTCTTGGCTGACAGGAGTGGATGACCACCTGATCTTCTGCTGCTGTAGCCCATCCACTGTAAGTTTCAGGTGTCTTCAATTGTTTTACTTTAAATTGTTCTGGGCATTCTGAGGTTGCTCACTATGTTTGTAAAGAGTGATTAGTTGAGTCCTATACTACAGTATATAGTTCCTGGCAGCCAAAACCAATGTGGCCTTTTTCACACTGTTGCATGTAAACTGTAAAAACTGTTGTGTGTGTGTGTGTGAAAGAAAAAAAAAGATCAGCAGTATCATTCTTGCATTTAAGTTTACTGCATTAACAGTTTCCTGCCTCGATCAGGTGAAAGGGAAAATTGCAACATTTTGGCCAGCTGGGCAACTATCATACATTTTAAGAGAGAATCAGCAAACCAATTACCCACAGACTTCATATGTTTCCCACAAAAAGCCTAATTCAATCAAATATTTCTAATGTAGCTTAAAATAGTAACATTGTTATACATGTAAGACGTTATACATGAAGCCATGTTACCTCAGTGATGCAGTCCTCGTGTGTGACGACCCTAGTAATGTCCTCCAGGGGCAGCAGTGAGGTGCATTTGATCTCAGTGTAGACGTTTTTGCCCTCAGCACACGCAGCCAGCAGCTCCACCAATGAAATATGGTAACGCAGTGGGCTTTCCTCCTGCACCCCCTCTCTACCCTCAATCATTAACTCCAGCATTTTGCCAAAAGACTTAGTATCATTGTAGAAGACTACTACATCATCACCTGAATTTGATAACTGCAATATTGAGCAAGAGATTAACATCATTAGATGCGTTTCATTATATTAAATGGAGTTCTCACTGAAGGAGAGGGATCGTAACATTTCTTAAGAATGTTCTGAGTTATTGTCAGTGTTTAAAACTGCACTTATATTATCAAAAGGTAAATCTAAAGGCATCTTGACATTTGAGTGTACGATTCATTTAATTTGATATCCTATGATGTACACTGCCGCTGTTCTGAATAAAATTATTTTAAAGCAGAAACGTAGATAATTGTATAATTAATCTTAAGGTTAGAGTATATTGGCTGGTTTATTAGGTGCACCTTCCTTACACCAACAAATAGTGCCCTTTTATCAGAATAACCCATCATATGTCATCTTCAAGCTATGCAATTTATGTTTCCTCTTCCTCCGTTGTGCAACGTTCTGACCACTGCTGCAGAATAATAATTGGATAGTGGACTATTCTCAGCACACAACAAGTAAGGACATGGTGTGTGTGTGTGTGTGTGTGTGTGTGTGTGTGGTGAGTATCAGACAGAGCAGTATCACTTGACCTGAATGTCATGGCCTGAATAAAATTAATCCACCAGTCAGTAATATTCAGACAACACCATCTTGCTGTCAGAATGCAGAAAATGTTTAAAATAAAATAGGCATAAATCCAGTCATATGTAAGTTAGTAGCCCCTCTTTTTAATTCCATGTGTTTTGCGTAAAAGCAAAGTAAAAATCTTCGGATGTGTTTCTGCGTCCTTTTTCACATAAACAAGTCAAATTAAAAGAGGGGTACTAACATTTACATATGACTGTGTACATTCATAGCATTTAGCTCATGCTCATAGACTGACTTACTGAAGTGATGTTAGAAGTCGATAGTGATTGTATGGTGGACTCATCTCTTGCACAATGGCAAATTCTGCATAGCAACAGGCTACATTGAGTAATTTCATAGCTCATATGATGGGTAATACATGTAATTACAAGGAAGGTATACCTAATAAACTGACGCATGATTAGGCATAAAATACCTTACAAAAGCTAGACAGTTTGGGTTTATTACAGTATACAAGCTTCCTAAGATGAAAAATATGTAACATGACATTGTACGTCACTTGTTAACCCATACCTCTGTCATAATCATATCTTGGCATTTCTTCACGTACTTCCCCTCAGCCTTGATAATGGTGTGCAGGAAGTTGAGGTATTGCACATGGCGCCCATGAGTGGCCAAGCATTTCATGAAGTGATGTAGGACATTCTCACTGACTTCTGAGCAAAGCTGGTAGTTATTACAGAAGATATGTTGCACTGTTTCTGCTTCCAGAACCTTTTAAAGACAAAAAAAAAACCTCAGAATTTTAGCATCATTAGTTCTCTATTAGTTTTACCTCTCTATTCTATATATAACCTATAATTTCAGCTTACTCCAGGGGTAAGAAAGAGGCTAAGGTGTTCATGAAGGAGAGCTTGATTTTCTTGGTTTCCAATGCAGAACCTTTGCAGGAAAACGTGAGTGAACTTAATGATCTCCTGCATTTTTTTGTCAGTCTGTCAATAGAGAGAACCATTGAAAGGATTGGTGTGTTTTGTAAAGAATTTGCTATTAAACATAACAGATGCACACTAAACATTAGCTCAATAACTTATCTTTAAGAAATGATTTAAAGCAAGGTTGCAATTCCATAAAAGAATATAAGACTGTGATTTTCTGTACATAGTACGACTACTTACCCGATCATAAGGGACCTGCAGCAGGTCCAACATGACCTTATGGGCACCCATGTTTTTCAGAAGTCTTTGCTGCTTCTTGAACACCCCAGAGTTACACATTTTATTTAGGCGCTCCAGGATCTAAATTGGAAAAAATGGGTGATTTCATTTGAATACGTAGAATTTCCTCAACTATAAATGTATATTAAACTGCACCAAAATTCACTTTTTACTTATTTTTAGACATACATTACTGTCCAGGGTGTGTGCAAACAAAACACTGGAGTAAAAAAACAAAACAATTTGGCATGGCTAGCTAGCTCATCATCAGGTACGATAAAGCATGATATGAGGGGTATTTCATCTGGAGCCTTAACAACCACACTTTGGAAAACAAATAGCAAAATTCAGAACCTTTCAATTACTGTAACTTCAATTAGTAGTTCAACAAACCTCCTTGACATGTTGATAGCTTTCATTGCTCTTCTCAAGTTTTTCTTTGGAAGGACCAGGCTCAGCATTTTCGGTGGAGGCCTAGAAAAAACAAATTCTTCCATTTACGAAAACAATGTACTTCAATAAGGAGTATTGTAGAAATGTGGTTAAACCTGGCAAACCAGTTGGCATGCAAAAAGTCACCTTATCATCTTTTTTATCTTTTTTTTCCTCTTTGTCCTTCTTTCCGTCCTTGTCTTTTTTTTCTTCCTTGTCCACCTTTCCCTCCTTGTCTTTTTTCTCTTCTTTGTCTTTTTTCTCTTCCTTGGCCTTTTTCTCTTCACCATCTTTTTTCTCTTCCTTATCTTTTTTATCATCTTTTTTATCTTTCTTCTTATCTTTCTTCTTGTCTGAGCCACTTTTCTTGACAACCCAAAGCTCAGATTTCTCCACTATGGTGCGTAGACGTTCCAAATCGAGTTTAATGGCCTTGTAGTTGTCCACATCCTGCTCAGAGATTAGAAGCTGGACCTAACGCACAAACATAAAACAGTTATTAGTAGTTCAGAATCCATTTAAGTAATAGTGGACTGTTAGCCAAATGATGCCTTTATTTTATTTTGGTCAGAAAGTTTGATGTGTCATTGTGACTTGCCTGTTTAAACGTCTGAAGGACTTCCTGTCTCTGGCTAAAATGTTTGAAGAGCAGTTGCAGTGCCCCAGAAACCAGTGGAGGGTAATCATGCATCATGAGATGGGTGAGGACACGCAGAAACATCCGTCCCCCCTCATCATCCACTTCTAGTATGCTGTTTGCTTTGCTAAAGTGGAGCAAGTCCAAACATGCTAATCAGAAGCCACTAATTCTTCTAGCATAATGAATACTGCTCAGCAATAATGAGGAAAAATAAAGACTATTCACCACATACCCAACTCCAAACATGGCTTCAGCCTGTTCCCCTATGAGCTGCAGGTTCATTGTTGCTGAAAAGAATCAAACCATGCAAAATTATTATTATTATTTTTTTTTTACAATAAGGTGTTATTTGTTTTAACATTGTTTTGAAAAATATCACTTACCTGCATTCTCGACTGCTGATGTTGCATCTGCATCTGCCATGGGATACACCTCCACAAACTCCTTTTTAAAGACGGAGAGCAGGAACGACAGTCTGTAGTCCAGGCGCACATTCAGGATAAACTACACAGAAGAATCAATAGGAGATTAGAGGTTCTGATTAGACTGGCGATAAACAAGTGTGGATGTAAATTCAAACCTGTAAGATTTCCAGTATCTTTAGTTTGGTGTCCATGACTGTGATGTCCTGGTTGTCAATGCTGTCCTTAGTGCGCGTCTGGCCATCCATACCCATCATACTGCCACCGGTAAGCATCATGGACTGCTTTTTGCTCAGCACCATGGTGGACATCATTTGGCCCATTCCATGGATAGAGCGCCGAATATTCTTAGCTGAGGAAGAAAAATAAAAGAAAAAAAAACATACCATATCCTGTGTAAGTAGCCTGATATCAGGGGTGTTCACAACATAATATAAAGTTACAGGAAATAATGTATTTATCTATATTAATACATTTTCGCTTTTATCTCAACAAATTAAAATACTTTTATTCATTAATGTTTATTACAAGTCTAGGCTAATAACCTGGTAAATTCAGTTTTTGTCCGACCTCCAAAAATGATAGAGACAGAAACTGCCTACATTTGACTACATCTGTCTACTGACATCATAACTGCACACATTTTCCACCTTACGCACAAGACTATGGCACTGTGACCCCTACTTCAGTATTGTCAATTAATCTACAGGAAAGCTTACATATCCTCATTCATCCCTATTTCCTTAATTTCCTGTACAAAATGCTTTACGCAGGGACTAATTGTCCCCTAATTTTGCTTGCAAAGAGCCAGACTTTTTTATTTATTTATTTTTTTATGTAGTCTTGAGGGATAGTTCTTCAGGCTTCCTTAAGTACTTTTTGGCTCAGATTTTTGGCTCTGATTTTCAGTCCAGTCCCTGTAACTGACCACTTTCAAAGGAATGTTTTATTTGTTAACCCTTAAAGTGATCTGTGAATCATTCAAGCATAAAAACCATCTAACTTAAGACATGAAACAGTGGGAAACAGGTGCCGATGATGATAGATGATCGGGTCGGTGATTAGTATACTGGTGATGCTAAATACTGAGTGGTTGGAACAGATAAAAAGGAAAAGGAGGTTGCTACTAAAGTTGGTACATAAACAACCAATTTTAAAAAGCATCTTTATGTTTATCTTTGCAGCCTGTCAACGTAAAACATTTGTTCAAATTTATTTCATTTAATGTACTTTGAAGAAATGAGCGGTGGCTCAAGATTTTTGCAGAAATGGAGCTCATTAAAAAAATCATCAGAAATTGAATAAAAGTTGGGAGGTAACTTTAATTTCATCACATTAAAACGAAAGCACTCAGAATCAATACTATCATTACTAAACTACTGATACCTGACTGCAGTGGAACATATTAGAGTGTCAGAGTAACAATAGCTGCTGGTCAACTGCAAAAGACAGTTTTAAAAATGACATAAGGAATGTTTTGTAACAATGTACATAAGAAAACCCATTCCCGGGATTAGGATCAATCCTAAACCCTTCTGAACTTACTCGCATTTAAAACTGCCATTGGTTTTAGTACTTACTGTTGCCATCTTCAGTGAAAGTAGGAGGGACCACAGCATTGTTGGGAATGCAGTCAATGATACCCAGAAGTGTGCGTGTCAGTCGTAAAAGCTCAAAGAAGCTGTAGAAGCCAAAGTAGATAAGATGTCGGGCAAGACTCACCACCTAAGAAAGGATACAATGTGGAAACCAATGATAACAACCTAGACTTTATACACATAAAAACAGGGTACAAGTAGCATGTTAAAGGTATTACAGTAATAATCGACCCGGAGTTGAATTTGAATTTGTTGTACCTCATAGGTTAATTTATTTTTCTCTCCATCAGCGAAAGGCAAGACATCAATAAGGACATTGTTGAGATACTCCTCCATAAAAGCCATGGTGTTGGCAAACTTGTTTTTCTTGTTATCTCTTGAGTAGTCCATATGAGAATCATAACTAGAAAAAATGTAGAAATTTAGATTTAGATTCAACAATCTTCATAGCCTTCAACATTTTCATGAGTGAATGTGCAAGACCAAGTGGGGTGCACATTACATTGCAATATGCATATGATACCCAAAAATATCTAATCACAGCTAATGATGTAGAAATTATGTGCAATGATCATACTCCTTGATGCTTATGGAGGTGGGGATCTCACTCCAGAGGCGTGCAAATTTAACAGGCGTCACAAGCTCTTGAGGGTCGCGGTCTACATGGCCGTGCAGCATAAGTCTACAGAAAGATGCCCGCAGGTCATAAGGAAGTGACTCATCCATCATGCAGAGCAGAATCAGCTCCACATCCAGATACTTTGAGATCTCATCGATTGCCAGATACTGACGGTCTGAACACATCTGAGCATATAGCTTCAGCTGATATCTACAGAAGAAAAGATCAGGTCATACACTATTGTGAGCCATGTAATAAAAGCCATAAACATATTTTAAAAGACTACTTAGAAATGAATATAATTTCTACAGCAGTTTTTCTCCATTTCTCCTTCAGAAAGGAATACCTGTAGTATGTCAGCACGCTCTGATCGTGGGTATTTCCTTGTCGCGCCTCATGTGCAAGTTGCCGAATGCTTTTCTGATGAGTCTCATTGGATTTATCAGTCCAAACCAACCATACCTCAATCTCCTCGACATAGTCCTCTATATAGCCAGGAGTGTGATGGTTCACCTTTGCAGGACGTCGCCTGTGCGTATACACATACACACATAAACTTGTGTTTTGTTTAAATCAAACACGCATCTACTGACTGATATAGTTATATTTCGATGAACTGCCAAAATAGTACCACTTTTTCTTCAATGCTTGTTTTTATTTTTTCAGCTTTTCAAAGAGTATTTACAGCTTTTGAGGAACTTACTCTGTTTTAATAAGAATATCCTGGTTTTTGGGATCTAGCACACATTTGCAGATCAGCTCTTGTGTCACTGGGATGGCAACATAATTTGATACACACAGGTCTGACAAGTAATCCAGAAACCTAGAGCAAAACCACATTGTTAGAAAGACCTTCAGAATACAGTCACACATTTACATTAAGCAGAATTGGATTACGTGATCTAATCCTATTTCTGAATATGTTTTTTTTTTTAACATCTCATTTTCAAGAACTGATCCAATCCGAAAGGTAAAATCCAATCAGATTACTTTTAAACAACTGGGCCCTAGAGTTCACATTTTAGCTGACCATATCAGGTTCCTCCTTTGACAATCAAGAACAGGAAGATGAAGCTATTATCAGTGCAGACTCATGTAAACTAGACAATTAGAAACAGTTGTGCAGAAAACCCGTATAAATTAGCAGGTGGACAGAGGTTCCTAATAAAATACACAGTAAGTATAGATGCAAGTATGTGAACATAATTAATTAAACACTTTATCAGACAAAATGTGCAGGGCAGAGTAACAAAAAAATCCATCCTCCTATTATTTGATGTCAGGTAACATGAGGAACATACACATGCCTTGATTGTTTCGGGGTGCACCATTTGTTTCTGCACAACTGGGCTATTTTTTTATTAAATGGAAAGAATTAACAGCAGATGTTAATCAATATCACACAAACAAAAGTACAGGATATCAGTAAAGCTGTGATCACAGACAACCTGCTCTTCAGCAAGTAATCACGACCCTACTGATGTTCTGTACATCAGCACAATCGCTCAAGTTGTAATACTTTTACTCAAAAGATTTATAAGCAAGAAATTAATATAGACTAACAGACCTTTCAGACACATAAGCTCCATCTATAATAATTGTTTCTAAAGAAACAACAGCTTTTTCTAAATATCACTAAAATGCACTTTTGGAACACCATTTCTCCTATTAAATTAATAAACTGAAATTAATTGTACAATAAATTAATTACAATACACCCATTAATATACAAACATTAGTTTTTTTATTATTTCATACAGACAAATTGCAAAACAGAAGGACATTTTTCTCTATTCTGCCCCAAAACAAAGAAAAATGCAAACTGTATGCTATCATCATGGTGTACTATTATCATCTTGGAAACCACACAGGAAAACTGAGACTGTAACAGCACTAACCTGGGCTCTCTGTTCCTGCGGACCAGGTTAACGAAGGTCTCAACCTCAGTTTTAGTGATGTGTTTCTCCAAAAGCTTGCGATTGTTATGCAACAGGGCTGTGATCGTGTCCTCAGCCAGAATGTCATAGCCGATCTGAGACTGCATTAACCCAAACTGCTTGGCTATGTCCTCCTAAAGACAGGAAGAAAAAAGAAACAGGTTCCAACTTGACGCTATTTCATGTCACGTGATACTCACTGCTATGGCTGATGGTCACCAAAGGTAAATGTTCAATAGAAATACACTTTAACCCCTTATTTTTTGTTCAAATAGTATATACTGTATAGTATTCTTGTGTATAGCGCTGATTTGATAATTATTACAAAGATTACATAGAACTGTTTTGTGTGTTTATACCTGGTTTTTGCGGTAATCCTCCTGGGAGTGGCGGAGGATTCTGTAGCACAGCCGCAGCATGTACTGATATGGCGTATTCTTCTGATCTGCCAGTTCCTCCAGCTTCAACAAAGGTGGTTCTTCTCCTCTTTCTTTAAACGGAGTCTTGATGATCCCAAATATCTAAATTTAAAAGGGACGAAAAGGTTACAACATCTGATCTAATGATGAACAGCAGGCCTATGTCTAAACCAAATTAATGTCAATATTTGCATTTGTCTTATTTGTAATTTGTAACTCTGCAATATCGCGGTACAGTAAAATGCTGCACACTTCTAGAACATAACACCTGTTTGATAATATGCTGCTCCCGCATTAGCTTCTGCCTCTCACGGTTGGCTTTGATCATCACCACATCCAGCACAGGCTGCCCGGTGTTCGTCTGGTCCACCACAAAAAACACAAGATCTTCCAGCAACTTAATGGCATACCTACACAATGAAATATCAGTCATTTAAAAAAGGAACAGATAAAAAGCCATCTGGTGTTTCTGTGTTTTTTAGCAGTGTACAGATTTTCTATTTCTTAAGTATACACCCCCTGAGAGTCATTGTAGAGTCTGTATGGAGACAGAATGCTGAATGCCTATACTCCAAAAGCAAGATTGGTTTTTCTATGGTTTT
>JAOVVB010000032.1:5382830-5417275 GCA_028570985.1 Heterobranchus longifilis
AGAGAGAGAGAGAGAGAGAGAGAGAGAGAGAGAGAGAGAGAGAGAGAGAGGAGGCAGAATAGTTATTTGACTCATCCACCAATACCCCACCCCCCCCTCATTTTCATTTTGTAGCATTGTTTTTGTTCGTGGCACCGCTCAGTAGAGGCACCAGCCTCCTGACTTCAACAGACATCCAACTCTTCTTTTTCATGTGTGAGATTTTAATTAGTTTTATAATCATTTGCCATATTTGTTTTACTCATTCATTTTCTTTTTTTCCCCATGCAAACAGGTGGCTCCGTTTGACACCGGGCTCTCACATTTATTCATAACACTGCTTTGTTTTCATAAGCGGAGTGCACATTCCTACCATCCAATATGTTTTCAATCGGGCTCCCTGAGGTGACTCGCAGTCCACACATTATTGCCTCGTCAGACGGGGGGTCTGAGCTAATATTCTGAGGTCTGTGAGCCCTGCTGCTGGGAAAATAGATATTTTTATTATGCTGATTATTTTGTCCACCTCATGTGGACATACTCCAGGCGGGCTAGACATATAATTTTATCTAAAAACTACTGACTAGTAACAATTAATGGTACATGTTACAACTAAAAGCCAGTTTGGTGAAGCTCACATTTTGTAGTTTTTGTTGAGACTGTCAGAGATGATCATTCAAATCTATGGTGATTTTTAAGGCTGTGAGTATTTGTATTTGCAGGCCCCGTTGTTTGTTACTCAGTATTTTACTTAAAGTCCATCCAGCTACTTTATTATATACATTTTGTGTGGGCTAAAACTCACCTTTACAATAATTCACTACATGTTTACAATCGTGTGGCAAACCTTTTAGAATATGCAATAATTAATATAAGTGTATATGATGGAATAGTGGCATTAGAATGTGCCAGAGGTAACCAAATTTGGGCTTTCATGGACAAAATGTTCCCATGCCCCTGGACCCCACTATAGCTGGATACTTTTTTCCTACTGGCTGGCAACTCCATATCTTGTGGAAAGCCCTGTTTTAGTCACAATGGTGCTGGTTTGCTCGTGATTAGTTGACTTCCTCTGCCACTGCAGTTTTCCTGTGTTGGGTCATCGTGACTTCTGAGATTTATCCACTTAACCACATTACATAATTCTGCAATGCTTGTTGTGACTGATTTATACTGAAACAATTCAAACAACTTACTGTAACTCAACTAATAAGGCCAATAAGTCATGTTAATCTGTGTTTAACAGAGGTTTGATGATTACCATTTCAATAGGCAACATCAGGAAACACACAGAAGTACAAAGATGCCACAAACATCCCAAATTGTGGAATAAGGCAAAGGAGCCATGATTAACATAAAGCATAATCAAGAAGAGTGGCGAGCACTCCTGCGTGTGAGATTTAAAACATACATGAAGTTCAGCCGTCTGTGCCAGAATAAACAGTTGTGTCAGTCACAAGTGCAATTCTTTAATGTGGCATGTAGAAACCAGCCCGTACTGAATTTGTCACGCATGCCAGTATATACAAATATTTTCATATACAGGCCAAAATATCAACACACTGCTGGATCAGTTGTGTCAAACAGACAAAATGCACCAGTAACGACTGGCGTATAACAAGCTAAAGGTCACCTTGAGGGATAGAAAACGCTCCCTAATTGAGTTGGCAAATATTATGGCATCAAAAAGAAGCCCGTGTGTTTATCTGCTGCCTGTTGCCAGCTGTTACACACCGTGGTGGATCTTTAATGATATGAGCAGCCACCTCAAGGGAGTCTTTCATTCTGATGATTGTTGTGCGCCGCTGTGTGACAGCCAAGAAATTCAAGGCCTTTTCTCACAGGTGCACACTGTGCTGCTAATACATTTATATCATGCTGTTATTATTACTAATAATGATGATCCCCTTCCCCCACACGCACACACACACACGCACACTCCTGAACAAATTCAAGCCTGATTTCATCAGGATGAATTCACTAGCTATGGACATGATTAATTTGAACAAATTCAGTTTCCACAACCCGACACCATCATGGAATTCCAAGTTCTGTGACTACAATTCATTGAAATTCTTCTGAAAGCAAAGCCAACACCTCATTAAATACCTCACATGTAGCGTGCAGACTAAGCTATGGTATGTTACAGCAGGCCGTGTATTACTTCTCTTTGCAGAGGCCTTGAATCAGAGGTTTAAGAGCTCAACTTGGCTCTCAGTTGTTTCCTGCCTACAGGATGTTGGCATGATGTAGACATTGTGATTTAAATAAACAGGAAGGCAGATTTTTATATAATCCAGTCTTGATGAAAGCTCCTTTGAAAATTATATGTTGTGACCTCAGTAATAATAACATACTAAAAGCAATGATTAGGTCAATGTAAAACAGTGAAGCAAAGCCTATAACTTCTCAGATTATGACTACTATAAATGGTAAATGTTATATATCACTCTGCAGCCTGGGCTTGGGATGGAGGGATCCCTCAGTGTGACACTGCAGCATCATTAACCTCTCTGCTGTCGGGGTGCCTCTGGTGCTTTATACATAACAAATCAACGCACGGTACATTTCCTGGCCTTGTACAGTACTTCACTGCAGTACAGAGCGTACCGATGTGAATTCATCCCCCTCACATGTACACACAGTACACACAGTACACACACAGTGTGTACGGCAGTGAGTGATGGCGAGCGTCACGTTTCTTACCTTCTTGACGGATTTCAGAGTGGGGACTGCGGTGAACGCTGCGGAAGGCATTTCCCCGACGTTCATATTCACATCACTGCTGTTCTTGCTGACAGTCATCGCTGAATATTTCTCCGCGACGTTTTCGGTCTCTTTGACATATTTCGTGGCTTGTTTCACCTCCGCCTTGCTGTCCACAACCGAGTCGGTCATTGCATCCAGGAGGTTTTGAGACTGTTACCGGAGAAATAAATTGAGTTCAGATGTTAGCGTCGGTTAGCTTTGTCCGTCGTCTTTGCTCTCTTCGTTAAGCTTCGTGGCTTAAAATGACCGAACTGTCGGCGCGGAGCAATAAGTAGCCTACTTTAAGAGAGATTAAGCCGTTCTCTATCTTCACTACTTTCTAAAAGAGCGGCACTGACACTTGTTTCGGTCCTCCCAGCTCTGCTGTCATCCACAGACAGCAACATCTCCGAGAGGAGGGGGCGGTTTGTTGAGGCTGTCACCTGAACAAGTAGGCAGTGTGTAGGCGGTGATCATCCAGTCAGCGCCGGTGCGGAGGAATACTGACAAGTAACGGCTGAGGCTCGTTTCTGAGTGGCGCTGATTTAGTTTAATTACATTACATTTACTCGTTACTACTTGTGAGTCGATGCAAGTGTAGCCTAGATGTTCTGTTTCAATAGCAGCAGTATCAATGGCCCTGGGATAAAGGCTGAGTACAAGTCCCGCCTCCTTCGCTGTGATTGGCTGACGTCTATAATATCAGCGTCTGATTGGCAGAGCTTTCTCGGGACAGTGCAGGGAAAATGCCGTGCTATTTTCGTCCCATATCGGAATTTAATTAATTAATTACGTCCCCTTGTTATGCTACGTTGAACAAAAATATTCAAATGTGTAAACAAAGTTTTCTAATTTAAATGAGTTGTTTGGAGTCATTGATTTGGATAGAATAATAATGCAAAACTGTAACAGTACTGTACAAGTACTTGTACTTTACTTGAGCATTTTCATTTTATGTACTTCAATACTTTTTTCCACCATATTTCAAGGGTAAACATTGTAATTTTTTACTCCGCTGCATTTTTGACAGCTATATATTACTAAATACTTTGCAGATTAAGATTTTACATACAAACTATCTGATCAATTAAAAAAAAAAGATCATACATTGTTATTGATTCAACTAAAGTATTATACAACTACAGCTCCCATGAAGTTTTGCCAATAGATAGGACTCATTGGATATCTTAAATGAATGATGAAAAGATGCAAGCAGTGAAGAAGTAACCACAAACAACCTTGAGTCACTTATTAAAATTTAATTGACAGGTTTCATGAATGTCCAACCTTTTTTCCCATTATAAAAAAAATAATAATAACATTGCAGAACTGCATCTGATGGGTAAAAAAATCTATTATCTACAATGAAAAAACAGAACACTTAGGTGGACTGAATGATTAAGTAACTACATGGATAGAATGTGTAATGTGATGAAACACCAATTTTTTTTTTCCCCTACAAACACTATATCTAACCACGAAATTGTATAAAATGCGTCCACGGAATTGGGCAAATTAGTAAGTACATCCGATACACACTGGGGAAGAAAAGAATTTCTGTACAATATCTTCACATTAGTATCACATTTCAGTTTTTGCTCAGTGGACGCAGGTTGGACTTATGATACTGTGTCCATCCCCCACAGTACATGGGTTGAAAAAATGAAATGTCAAAATACAGGGCATCACATAAAAGATATGACAAACATGCTTAATGAGTGTCTCTGGAAAAAAAAAATCTGTACCATTTACAAAAAATATTTAAAGCAACAAGTATCCACTGGTGACAAATTCTCATCTTTTCAACAGACCACGGTCTGACATGACTTCACAGCTGTTATTTGCTATGTGTGACTAGCCCTGATAATCCATAACATCATGCTTCATTATTGTCTAAACAAATCCTTGTGAAAATTAAAAAAACTGGTCGTAAACGCTCGACCAGATACACTGAGGGTGGAAGCATCCTCCGTTTCAGAGAAGAAGACCAGAACAGTCCACACAATGGTCAGTTCCCGGGAAGACCAGCGTAGGAGTGGAGCGATAAACAGAAGAAACCCAGTGGCGGTGGTGGTGGTTTGGTGTATGACGGCGGGGCAGGAGGGAGTAAAAGTGAGAGGAGAAGGTGCGGCAGATCAGGTTAGCTGGGATGAAGAGTCTCAGGCAGGGGCAGAGTTCACAGACAGAAGTGACGATGTCGGCGACAGTGCTATGAGACTCGGATCATCTGAGCCACCGTCTCGTCTGCTGCTGCCTGGGCGACCTCCTGCTGTTGCTGGAGGAGGACAGAGGATCAGTGAGGGCACCGTAATAAATTATAAAACGCACAACATTTTTATAGGCTTGTGTCAGTATCCAGGGCTCCATATTCATGTTAAAAGTCATGAACCAAAAAATACTGTCTGGCTGACTGCGATCAAGCCAGCCATCGCTTAGATTTTTGATGCTCGTCTATTCGTGGTGTTACGGTATGAGACTGCGGGTGCTTACATTTAAAGTAAAGTAAAAACGACATTATATTGCACATTATATGAAATAAAATTACAATAAAATTTGAAGTTATTCTACTGTAATGTTTTTTTTATTTAAAAATTGTTAAACTTATTTGATTAACTAATTCAATTTATTAACCTAACTAAAGTTTTACTCGGACAAGTGACTTTTGGGCCTGGACAAGTGAAAGGTAAATTTACTTGCGCAAAGGACAAGTGCCTCAAAAAGTTAATGTCGAGACCTGGTATCATAGAAATAATATGAGAGTAGAACGGCACTGTTGTAGCGGACTAACTCATTCTATTTCTATGGTCAGTATATAATGCTGCGTTCATGCGATATCGGAATAATCGGAAAAATGAAATTCCGACTAGGAAAACTCACCCCTCAAATCGGAAAACAATTCAGAAATTTGAGGAAAATTTTGCTACGTGAGTTGACGTCATATGACGCAGTAACATGGCGGACAAAAGTAAACGTTGGGCTCATGGTAAGGAATTATTTTTTTTATATGATTTTTTTGCTCACATGGTTGTAACCATTAGTTGCTGTCCACATATTGAATACACTTTATTTGTATAGACCCATACAAGAAAGGCAGCCCACAGTGCTTTAAAATGGGAAATGGTCATAAAACAGGGATAGAACACAGATATAAACACAGAGGAGATTTCAACAGGAGATACAGTGAGCCTCAGACATAATGGAGTTCCTGTGTAACAGGCGATGTGGTATTTCTGACGTATCAGCCAACCGCATCAGACAGACAGCACATCTAACACTGAACAGCTAATGAAATATTTACTTAACGCCCTGCCTCTGGTATGTAATGGAGACGTCATACGTGTATGTTTTTCTGAGGGGAATCTGAGTACAGGCATGTGTTGCTATTCCTTTATCTGAGCACATGAATAGAGCTACCTTCTGCCAGGACGCTGGTGATGAAAACTCCTCGCAGGGAGGTGACGTTAGTGAAGTCGGTATCACCCCCCGTGGTGGTGTAAAGGTGGCGCTCCAGTGACTTGGAGTACACGGTGCCCCGGTCATCTGATACATAAATGGTGCCAAATCCTGTATCTGTGGATGTAGAAAAGAAAAATGAGTTCACAAATACTGGAGAGGAAATTCAGATGCAGGGTTTCAGAGCTGGTCATTTGAAATGCTGAAATATTGGAGTTTATATGGTGCAAGTTCTCTACTTCCGACTCTTAAATATCGTTACTGCAGACAGGTGAGTTTCTGTAAGGACTGACCTCCTGGCTCGTCGACATGCATGAACACCATGTCATCGTTCGCTGCCAGGATGGAGTAGAACTGCTCGTGACCGACAGGCGGCAGCTGGGCCATGTTCCACGTCTCACCCTGATCCACCGACACGTGGATCATCCTCAGAGTGCCCTGCAGAGGGAGAGAAAGAAAAACAGGGAGGACGGAAAAATAAAGTAAGAAAGAAAGAAAAACAGGGAGGACAGAAAAGAAAGAAAAAAAGACAAACAGACAGACAAACAGACAGACAGACAGACAGACAGACAGAAAGAAAGAAAGAAAGAAAGAAAGAAAGAAAGAAAGAAAGAAAGAAAAAGACCGTCTGAAATTATGAAAAAAGCATTAAGTTGAAGGAAGGCTCCTTTTCCAAGTAATTAGATGTTATCTGGGAACACAATGGCAAAAAGCCAGTGCATGTGTGTGTGTGTGTGTTTGTGTGTGTGCAGGATCTAAAAATCCTACAGGTTTTACCTTTACACATACAGTAAAGTATCGGTATTGACACAGCCAGATGTCCCAGAGCGCCCAGCCCTCTTACTAAACAGTAGTCTTGGCACATTGCCTTGGTTTTTAGCAATAATTTGTTAGTCATTTAGTAGGTGGATTAAACTATAACTTAACTCTCCTTAATTTGTTGACTGGAAACAACTATAATTAGTATTATTGCTCTTTTACAGAAACTGTAGCTATAGTTTGTAATGATTGTAAAATTTTATGTTATGGTGCAACCCTAAGATGGCAGTAAAAATATCTTAAAAATGGTGTGATTTTAAAAATAAAACAGTGTAATGTGTAACTGAATCTCCCTGTGTGTGTGTGTGTGTGTGGAGTTGTGTGTGTGTGTGTGTGTGTGTGTGTGCGTGCGTGTGTGTGTGGTTAGTAAAGATGTTCAATTCAAACGGGGACCTTTGATTGTGCAGAATAACAGAACACAAATCATGAGAGGAAAAAAATATATTTTATTCTCTAAACTAATGCACTTATCCCAGTATTTTACTAGTGCTTGGATACCATCAAGATCATGCCGAAGGATTGGATGCCTGCTTCATGTCTGTAACTCTGGCGTCCCAGGACCTCCTTTAATGGTGCAAACATGTGGAAATTGATTGGAACGAGGTCAGGACTGTATGGGAGATAACTCCCAGCTGAGTTCATGTAATGTGCAAGTGGAGTTTGCGAATGATTTGTGTGTACACAGCAACTTTAAATTGTGAATGTCAATTAATTCCCATCAGTGTTTATATGGTTGGACTTCTGAAAGTGTTAAATCAACACAGATTTAAACAAACAGATGTGTCGGGGTTTTTAAGGATCAGAAATTCCACTCTCTGAATGTTCACAAGAACGACTGCATTTGGCTTATGCCCACCACCGCCAGGATTCATCATTCACGGACAAACAGACTTCTTTAAAATGTTTGCACCAGGTCTTTAGTGTCTCATCATTGTACTGTATTTGAAGTCTTCTATAAATATCAATCAGTTTTATGCTTTTATTCACAAGAAATAAAAGTCCCGGTTTGACTTGAACATCCCTCATATGTGATAATATGAATATAATGCCGGTGGTTGCATGTTCTCCCATGTTCTTTGCATGTTCTCCCCGTGCTTGGTGGGTTTCCTCCGAGTACTCCAGTTCCCTCCCACGGTCCAAAGACATGCAGACTAGGCTAATTGGCGTTAGCAAATTTCCCATACTGTGAATGTTGACCGGGGGACCTAACACAGTTGTAAAATGGGAATCAATACAATGGTAATCACCAGTGGCCTTCGCAGTCCCTAGTTGGACTACAAAGGTTCCTAGATGGATGGATGGATGGATAGATGGAAATGTAAAGTACAGTATGTAAGTTGTTTGTCTGCATACACTGCCCTCTTCTGACAAATTTGAGTGACTACAATACTGGAGCCTATCTACAGTACACAAGCCTATTATTAATATTGCAGTGTAAAATTACACATAATATTAAATAATCCACTGCAAATGGGCTACTTAAATCTGATAAATAAAATGGTATATTCCCATGGTAATTCATTAGCACATCCTATAACCATTCTATACCCATATATGATCAAAATGTAGAGCTTATGAGCACTGTCACTGTGGAGCTATCCTTAGCAACAGTGAGTGTTCTTTTAGGATATGAGGAATATCTCCACCCCCACCCCATCACTTTTACATTTAAAACTAACAATTTAATTACAATTTAATACTTACATTTTGTTGTACAGGCTATATAATAAGCTGAAGAAGTTCATATGCATTACTTTTACCAGCAGAGGGCCTTATTCCACTAATCCTTTGCAACAGTGAGGAGGAGGGGAGGCGTTCCTCTACCAAACAAAAAAAATTAAAAAGACCAGCCTTCCATGGATGTGCAAAGAGAGTTGAAATCTGGCAGACAAGACTACAGAACTTACGTAGTCTCTGGTATGAGGGATTCTAGGCTTTGGTTATATTGGGTCTTCATTTTGCCCTTTATTTCAAACTCTACAGCTTCGGTGTGAACTACAGTAAACCAGTTGGGAAAGTAGTTGCTGAACCCTTTTTTTAAAAGATGAAGATGGGCAGTGTGAGAGTGATTTATGTACTGATGCTAGTCATGTTTTTTGGTGTCTGTGCTTTCGGATCGAAAACCAAGGGAATATCTTTATGGAACCAGCAAGAAGACCAAGATTTGGAGAATGTACATACACCATTTGAGGAGTTTTCTGGAACTCAGCCGACTCCAACACCTCAGTCAGACCTTCCCAATATGAGTCTGACGTCTATTATAGACAAAGGTGACATTGCTGGTGGATTCCTTACTAAAAACAATGCCACAGAACAAGACATCACAAGGATCTACAACCCTCTGTTCCCAGTGACAAACAGCTCGTACAGTGCCTATGGGATTCTGTTTCTGTCGCTTGTAGTGTTTGCTGTAGGAATTGTGGGAAATCTGGCAGTCATGTGCATTGTTTGGCATAACTATTTCATGAGGAGTGCATGGAACTACATCCTGGCCAGCCTGGCTTTCTGGGACTTCCTGGTCCTGTGTTTCTGCCTGCCTGTGGTGGTGTTTAATGAACTCACCCACAAAAGGCTGCTGGGAGATTTTTCTTGCAGGGTTGTACCCTACATGGAGGTGAGTCTGAGTCCCAGATTGTTAAAATTTTAATTTCTTAAAAGATGATTAAATTGTAAAAAAAAAATAATAATAATAATAATTATTTGAGACTAATACAATTTATGAAGGATTAAAGAAAAGATGACACAAATTATTGGTCAATCATGAGTTACGTTTAAATCTTCAGCAAATTGATTTACTTTGTCATCATTGTTTTCATCAACAATACCTAAAAGACTGCATTACTGAAGGTAGGATATTAATATCTGTTAATATCTCTTTATGCAGGTGACATCACTAGGCGTGACATCCTTCAGCCTGTGTGCACTTGGTATTGACCGTTTTCATACAGCCACCAGTTCCCTCCCAAAGGCCCGGAGAGTGGAGCATTGTCATTCAGTCCTGGCCAAACTGGCTGTGGTGTGGGTAGGTTCCATGGTCCTGGCAGCCCCAGAGCTGCTCATATGGCAGCTGCAACAAGTCAAATCCTCTTCTATGGGTGTTCAGATGGATGTCTGCATCATGAGTCCATACCCAAATCTCCCAGAGTCCATTTACTCCCTGATCATCAACTACCATGACACTCGCATCTGGTGGTACTTTGGCTGTTACTTTTGCCTACCGGTGGTCTTCACCTTGCTCTGTCAGCTGGCCACATGCCATGTCTCCAGCGATAGTGGAAGCTCCGTCAAGAGGAC
The DNA here is from genome assembly GCA_028570985.1 of Heterobranchus longifilis. Lineage (NCBI taxonomy): Eukaryota > Metazoa > Chordata > Actinopteri > Siluriformes > Clariidae > Heterobranchus > Heterobranchus longifilis. The sequence goes on from JAOVVB010000032.1 coordinate 5,393,124, forward strand.
CGAAGAGCAATCTCCATCCACAAAGCAAAAACTTGAACATGTACATCAGGTTGAACGGCAACTGAACTGCACTGTTATGACACTGGCTGTGGTGTATGGGGTGTGTGCTCTGCCTGAGAATGTATGCAACCTTACACTGACATACACTTCTTTACAGCCATCCAATGATGTTTTGGCTCTCCTCACTCTGATAAATCAGTTTTTCCTGTTTTTTAAGTCATCTGTGACGCCGGTGCTCTTGCTGTGTCTGTGTAAGACTCTGGGCCAGGCGTTTATGGACTGCTGCTGCTGCTGCTGTGAGGAATGCCAACCCAGCACCGCCTCTTCCTCCCAAAACATTGCTGAAAGCAAGCATGAGATGTCCTCATCTATTTTCTTTGACAAAACCAAGGACAGTACAACCATTTTGTCCATTGGTAGCTGAGTCAGCAGAAATTATCATTTTTCACATCCTCTTTTATCATATCTCTCATTAGTGAGCATGATTTATTTTTTTTCCACAGACGCACTGTCTGATGGGATAAAATCACTGAGCCCTTAGGTGGTGCTAGAAGTTGTCCTTTTGCAGTTCTGAACGAACTTGTTTCTAAAAGGAGCATGTTTAAATGATTTGGTCAATTACAGGCAGAACCCACTTTAAACACTTATGTACTTTCTTAGCTTGACTAATCCAAACATACATTTTGTCATAAATGTAAAGAAAAGAATGTTTACTTTAAATCATTAACACCTTCTGTCAACAGGATGTCATGTGAAGTCTCTATAAAATGTTAGCTCCTACGGCCCTGTCACACTGTTTGTGAGCCTTGTGTAAGAATCCGTGACTTTATAGTAGGTCTTTATTTAGTTATGATTCATATAAAAATAATTTGTTCAGATAGGTGTATCTTTTTTTTTTCTTTTCAAAATACTCATTTTTTGAGACATGGGGTTATATATGTAACAAATAGTGCTGGATAATAATTGATGCCATAGTTTTGTTTTTATGTAACAGCTTGGCTATTTTGCCAATTATAATATTGTACATGCACTGGATTGTTTTATTAAACTGTAAATAAAAAAAGTTAAGAAACACAAAAACTGAAAGTGCTGATGGCACCATTTTTTAAATTATTTTTCAAGTGAAGCTTTAAATAGAAAAAAATAGAGTTCTTTAGTTCATTTGAATTGAATAAAGTTGTTGAAGTAACACGTGCTTTACATACACAGACCCAACCACCTTTTTTCGATTTCAGTATGAAATATAATCAGAGCTTAAAGAGAAAGTGTAAAAAAGTTTGTTCTAAATCCTACTATGTCTGTTGAGGCCTAAGTGCTGAGTTTTGTCTGGTTGGTTTCTTCTTTCCCATAAGGTTTCCATTGTTCTGAAAAAAAGATGGAGACTTCCACTGAATATCAATGTCCAGACTACAGCTGAGTTGCCAAGAGACCACCAAAAATTCCCATGCACTTCAGACTGGTCAGTAGTGAACACAAAACCCTTGGATTTTCCCACCTTAATTGGTTGTCACAGGATCCAGAGCTCATCGTTTTAATAGCATGATGTGTATTCCTTCATGTGAGAGTTAAATCATGTCAGCAAATTACTTTTACAATTAGTTTTACAGTTCGATCTTGCAGACCAAAAAAAATAAATAATTTGTTGCAACAAGACAGCAATGTAGATTCAAATATTCTATGACATGTAATATAAAAAACAAATAAACTGAGTGTCCTAAAGAAAACTATTTGTTATAAAGAGAGACATGCCTGTTCGTGTAAAGAAGTTTTGTAGAGGTTGACCTCTTTAGACTACTAGTTTTGGCGGGGGTTCAATAGCTGTCAGGGATCTGGAAGAAGAAAAAGAGAACGAGCAGCCTCATTAGAGAGTTGGAGCTTTACGGATGCAGCTCTTTTGGCACTAATGACTGAGAAGGAACAGACTAATCTCTGTTCCCTATAATGAAACTAAATCCCAAATCATAAAACCATTCCTGATGTCCCAAACAAATGAATAATAATGATAATAACAATAATAATATGTGAGTAATTACAGTATTAGTCAACATTCTGTCAAAAGGTTACATTTAAAAACAATTTATAGTGGCAATGTCAGAACTATGAAGTTCACAAAGCAATTGTATGGGCTTATGTGAAAACAATACAACAAAAGATTTATTTCAGTAAAGCAATTCCACATGGAAACTAGGACCTTTAACCATCAAAACAACTCCTGAGAAACCTATTTTCCATGGAGTGTAGTCATATTAGGGATTTCTTTATTAATTTTCACGGATTGAACAAATCTTTAAAAAGGACCATAGCATAAATATTTCGCAAAACTAAATAAAAGCAAAACTACATATTTTTTTTTTAGAAAAAGTCTATCACACTAAATCTTGCAGGATGTTTCATTTTTAAACAGTTCCAGCTAGAACCATTTTAGAAAGATGTTTGAATAGTAATAAAGAAAAAGGCAAAACTTGGAATCTTGTACTGTGTAAAAACATTACAACAAAACACTTTCATTAAAAAAAAGAACCGTTAACTATCCAGCGGTCGCCTGAAACTATTGTACTTATGAAATCAATTTAGATTTTTTGCATTGTTTTACATTGGTAAAATGTGTGCTCCGGTTACTGTATACTGCAGGTTTTCTTGAGGTTCTCCAGTTTGTTTCTTTCCAAATCCCATAACTAAGCTGGGGCGTGAATTGTCTACATTAAATCGTTCCTAGGTATGAGTGAGCATGAGAAAGATTTTGTTTTTATTTTTACCAGTGTCCTTTTCAAGGTTGTGCTCCTACCTCTAGACTAGTGTTCCCCAAATACTAATAAAATTATTATTATTTTTTTCATCTGGGAACCCGTGAGATATGGATTTACTACCAGTGTTAGAAAAGAAGCATTCCTTTTTGACAAAGGGTTCCAAGTCTTTTGATGCTTAATGTCTTTATCTTTCAAAATTAGTTCCAAGCAAAATTAATTTAGAAACATAAAGCCATTAAGCATCAAAAACCAACCAAGTGTACCTCTTGTTTTTTGAGTATATTGCATGCATACATGTATATATATTGGCATTTTTCATAGTAATATAATTAAAATAACAAAACTGATTGCTGATGAAAGAGGCTCTGCTTTATAAACACAGTATGTGTGTAAGGCAGAAATGTTCAGACAATCAACAATGTGCATATGTTCATGAGTCGCCTTATCAGTAATACAGTACTTACTGTATTATGGTTTTATTATTTGTGAAGTGGTACCTTTTCAGTATGAGAATTCATACTATTTTAAAGTATGAAAACTGGGAAATTCTGCATTTTTTTAATTAATTTTTTTAGCATTTATTATGTTTTTCTTTTCAGTTTACAAATTCTACTCTGTTAAATGATGAATAGAAGGTCAATAAAGTTATTAGCCAAATATGACAAATTTTAAAAGTGAAGTAGAATTAAATTGTACCGTTAAATAGAACTTCTCTCTATTGCACACAAATATTTTACATTTAAACGATATGAAAAGTGAAAATGTTCAGTAAAATGTCTTTAGGTAAAATCAGTTGGTGAGAAATGAGGAAATGTGAAGTCTTCCAAATCAGATGGGAAGAGTTGTGCATGCTTGTGTATGTGCTCAACCTCATCTTCAGCCTTGGCTCAATGAGCAAACACTAATATGACCTGAATGTCCTTTAATTCCACATAGAGCACTGTCCCCCCTTGCCTTGTTAACAGGACAATGTTTGTTTTGTTTTGCTAAGTTTGGAGAGTAGAGGTTGGGAGAGGGGGAGATGGATGAGTGCGATGCTATGGCAACCGGTTTTGGTTCCTCAGAAGTACGTTAACATACAAATCAGGCTCCGGGGCACACACGTAACTGAAGTCCTGGACCAGCTTGTATTCAGAAAAGAGGAAACTCAAGTGAGTTTCGTTCTAATTCACAGATTGCTGATGCCAGGAAAAGGAGGAAAAAGGTGTTTTTCTTCCACTGCAATTGTTGTGAGACTTTTGTATTCAAGGCCTGCAGTGCCAGAAACAAAGGTCGGTGAGGCGAGGTCAGGGAAAAGGTACAGGAGGCCCCATTTCCATCCTTTTTAGGGGTTTAAGAACTCAACCCACTCACAGTATATGTGCCAAGCTAGTGAGAGAGAACAGAGACGATCTGTGGATGTGGACTTTTCACTCAGCCTGCGTTGTTATTCACTTTTAATCAGGTTGCCACAGTATGATAAATAATGGTACATAGAAGAACTCAAAAAATGATTTATTAAATCTCATTATTAAAGATTTATGTACATATCTAAAAATGTATGCATTGCCATGTTGCAACTTCCAAAGCTTGCTTTTTTTATTCCCTCTTTAGCAGTTTATATTGCACCATTGAATTGAAATATTCTATAGTTACTTTACACAACTAATATTTGCACATTACCTGATGTAAGTAGATTATACTTATTTATGATATGTAAATTTTCTCTGCAGAAAAACTGATTGGGTTCCATCCTTGTAAAATTGATGTACACCAACAGCGCCCCCAAGCGTCAACAGTTACATAATGCAACATTTAATTTTATAGTGAAATAAAACTAAACACCCGTATACACTAATTACATTCTGAAAGCTGCTGCACTTATCCTTTATCATATTTTAAGATTTTTACACACACTGATAACTCAGTTTCAAGACCAAAGTTTGAATCAAGTGGATAAGTGTATATTAAACTGCATCAAATATGAAAAGATGTGGTAATTTGTGTATTTATGGTGCCCTGACTTACTGGCATCCCAACCTGGATGGGGATGCCAGAAGAAGATCCACTTTGACCCTAACCAGGGTGAAGTGGGTAATGAAGATAATTCAGAAAGTTTAGAACAAAACATGACAGACAAAAAAAATTATGGTTCAACACTTTACTTCTGTCTTAGACCTCATTTTGCACAATGACATTGTAAAGACTGGAAGATAGTTAGAAATTGTCAAATCAAACACATTTCACAGAAAGGAAATGAAATGAACAAAACAAATCCAAGTAGAGAAAAAAAGACTTGCCTTATTTTTGTGGTGACAAAAATGGATAACTACAACAGCACACAAATAAAAACTCGCAACACTCAAAAGCAAAGCTGATCCTTACTATTATTAGTAACAGTCCTTTTTCACACCAGTCTCGTGTAGATCCAACTACGCCAACAGCAGTCAGAACAACATAAACACAATCTCAGCAAAATATGCATTAAATACCACTAATTAATCACTGCACACATAGGAATAAGTTTTATGTCCTACAGTATATTTACATGTTATAAAGAACTCCTTTAGTGTACACCTGGACTGGTGACACTGTAAACGTTGATGCAGATGTAACAGCTTTAAGACTGATGTTGGTCATTTGACCTGCAAAAAAATCAGTAGCAATTATATACATAGATCAGTTAAGAGAAGCACAATGCCCAGTAAAGCACTTTGAGTGCTTTTGAAAATGATACTTTAGTTATATAAATCATTACCTCTCACATAAAAGTTTAATTCAGTGTTTTTGTGATTTCTATTCTTATTTATTTTGGCATGTGCAGAAAAAAACCTTTGGAAATAGCTGAAATATATAATGTTGGGTTTTACATATTTTACAGTAAAAATCAAAATCAGAGGAGGAAAATACTCATCACTTTCCTTACAAAAATACTGCTGCTGAATTGAGTGCCTTAAATTTATAAGGCATCACAGCTTACGGAATAATTAAAAAAGCTTGGCCTTTGACATCCAGTCAACTGATCAATGTAAAACTGTAAAAGAACAAAATAAAGAAAATCTGGCTCATCCTGTAACTCCAGTGCTTTTTAGAACCAAACAAACTTTCAGCAGGACAAAAATAACCTCACTTGTGCTCACCTGTGCAAGTAGAGCTCATTTTCAGTAGTGAAAAGTGAAAAAAAAAATGAGAATGGGAGGTTGTTCATGCACAACTATAAAACTAGATGTATGCACAGCCTTAAAAATCACATAAATTTTATGTATATGTATTATGACAAATAGCTGGTATGAACATCTTTACATCAGTTACTCCTATTCTTTAAGAAGAGTTTGTTGTGCAGTAGGCATTTGCTGGCTGTGAGGTTGGACCAAGAGGTCTAATATTAAAACATAAATATATATATATAAAAATGGAAAAACAAATTAACCACCCCTTTTTTATCATTTTGAATGAAATCTCATTCACTCGCTCAATCACTCATGTTGCTTTATCCTGTGGATAAAGTGGCATGCCTGGAGCAGGGTCCTAGAGGCCTATGGCCTGCCCCAAGAGACTTGGGACACGAGGGCAGACACACATACACACATTCACACTACAGGCAATTTTTTTGGGAACGTCAATTAACCTAATCTGCATGTCTTTAAAATGTGGGAAGAAACCAGAGCACCCAGAGGAAACCACGACAGGGAGAACATGCAAACTCCATGCACACAGATGATTTCCATGATTCTGATTTCCAAAGTTTCTCTATAAAATACTGTACTATAAAGCATTATAATGTTTGGATGTTTGCTTAATCCTAAATAAAAAATAAATGGCCATTTCCACAAACCAGAACATTTCTAACATATTGGTTTTCTAATTTAATTACAATATCACCATGAGACTCTAAAAATATCTTTACATTGTTTACCATAATAGTGTTCAGAACTCACTTTTTTATATAATGAGTTCTGAACACTGCCTTCAATAAGACCTGACATAAATCAACAAAACAGCATTACCATAAGTACTTTACAAGTATGGACATACAACATGATGTTGCTTTAAAGATGAGAAAATATTGACACAGACATTTGAGTCCAAAAGTTTGCATTTCTCTTGTTTTACGAGTGAAAAAATTAAATCTACTTCTTTTTATAGGACCATGACTTTTCCATGCTATTCCAGTTAAAAGCCTTTTATAACAGGGCATCATAATTAATTTGCAGTTATCCTTATTAGCAGGTTAAAAAGTTTGTGCCCCCACTGACACGCTTTGATTTATTTTAAAGTGCCACAACAGGTAATCAACATGTTCACTTTATGTTCGATTTTTGACATAAATATTTAAACAGGCTCCATTGTTATAAGAAGCCAAGATTTAGCAGAAAAAAGACCTTAAACTGAAAGCACCAAGCATCACAGAATGGTGAATATTGTAAAAAAAAAAAATTTTTAAGTCAGTGGGTTTAATGACAATATTACTAGTAGTAAAATGGTAAAATGGACAATTTGTTCGAAGAGTCAACAAATAATCTTTAAAAAAAAAAAAATCCTTATTTTTGCATCACACACAAATTTGAGTCCTGAAAAAGTCAGGGAAGCAGAATAACAGTCCACATTTACACTACATTATAAAGAATAATTTCAAAATTCTTCACTATTAGCAGCAATATAAACATTTTGCCCCATTCGTTTTGTTATTTACAAGTAAGAGTATGCAAACTTTTGCAGTCAAGTGAATAGGTAGCATTTGTGTCAGTAGGATTCTTGTGTATTAATGCATACAATTACTCAAATACACTGGCTGCTGCAAAGATCTGATGTTCTTATATTCTTCTTGATATAAAAGGTTTCCAAATTTAAAAAACACTAAAATGGCAGTTTGTTTTCTGGAAAAAAAAATAACATTTACCTGCATTAAATAACAAAAATAAATAAATAAAAAATATAATTATTTTGAAAAGGACCAGTTTTGATTGATTGATCTGTTTTTTTTTTTCTTCAGGCTATTCATTTTAACCAATATTCCCTTAGAAAGCAAAGAAAGGAAAAAAATCTTCATATTAAAAGCCAGTTGCTGCTTCGATGTTCACTTAAGTCTGATACATCCATCTAGCTCTTCTGAAAAACAAATGCAAAGAGTACGGTTGGTACAGACTGTGTGCCATATGTACAGACGATGCTCATTATGACTGAGATTATCTGATGTTAAAATCTTATTAGCTAATGTTATGCTTAATTACAATACCAGGATGGTGGCTATTGGTGCTACGCACTGTAGTGATCTCTGCTATTCTTCTCTGTAGCTTGTGAGAGGTGGCGAGTGTGTCGTCTCCTTCGGTGTCTCGCTCCGATTCTCGTTCTCTCTTGCATGCAACACGTCCTGTTGTATGAAGCACGCATCCTGAAACAGAAAAGCCACTGATAAATACACAGTAAAATGTATTTTCCTGGGTACATACTGTTTTGTACTGTATGTGCATTATGTAATCCTTCTTAGCATGCTTTTAGTCATGATTCTGTAGAACAACATTTTATTCTACTGTAAATAAGTATATGGGTAGAATAGCATTAAGATTTTGACTCGACTTTCGATATTCATCGTTCTTGATTTTTTTGCTTACTTTAGATGATAATCAAACTTTCTAAACTCGATGCTATGACCTGGATACAGTTCATATAAGATTGTTGACCGCTAGACATGACTGCTATTGCCAATGGCATGGCCAGAGTTAAGTATTTGATGATATGATACAATTTCTGTCACCAAAAGGAGTTGGAAAATGAACAAACAACATGAATCCATGGTCCGATCCTCCCCTTGTTCAGTGTGTGGGGAATTTTTTCTTGCTACACTTTGGGCCATAATTAATTACTGCTTGAATGCCACAGCCTATTTGAGTATTTTTGCTGATCATATGCATCCCTTCATGGCCACAATTTACTTACATGATAATGCATCATGTCACAAAAAATGTCATTCTAAACAGATTGTAATGAGGAGTTTTTTTTTTTTTTGCAATGAGGACTGTTCTTCAGTGGCTTTCTTAGTCACCCAAAACTGAATACAAAAGAACACTGCTGGGTTGTGGTAGAGCAGTAGAGCTTTTGAGAGCATAAAGAGCTCAGCTCACAATTTAATTTGGATCATATGATTACCATAACAAGCAATATCAAACTAAAACACAATTAATAGTTTCAGTCTTACCTAGCTTTTGTTGTTGCTGCATTCTGCTTGGTCCCTGGTGCTCCTCACTATCAAAGTTCAGCAGAATACTTCCACTCCGGTTACCACTGGCAACCGAGCCGCCTGGTATGGCCGGTGCTGTCACAGTGCAAGTTACATAAAGGTAAATACATTAGAATTGAAAAGATGGAACAACTGTAAGTATTGCTTCTCTTGTATACTCTCACTTCTTTTTAACATATTCATATACAGTATGTTTTGCAAGAATTGATCACACATTTAACTGATCAATGAGGAAATGTAAAGAAAATCTGAAAATATTTTTTGGAAACCAGGAACATGAGGTAAATGGCAAATTATCCATGATTTTTCTCTTAAAGTTTAACTATGTTTCCTTTGTTCAAACAGTATAAAAGGTAACTGTAAAACTGTAAATTATGAGAACTCTGAGTTCTGGATAGGTTAATGTTTATCCTTCTTTATTTTTTAAACCAGAAAATAGGAGTTCAGCTGTATCTTGGGGGCCCTTCTATTGTATAGAACCCACATGTACAAGATGATTTTGAAATTTATATTGGCCCTGCTTAAGGTGGTAAAGCTCAGAGGTGTGTTCCTCATAAGACGTAAAGGCAGGAATGAGACTATCGAACCATACTTCCCTACCAAAGAGCATGGCCACCATTGACACAAAACCAGTATTACAGCTTCTACATCATGACCAAATGTATATGTAGCTTTCACCATCAAATAACTAAACCTGAAAAATTGAGAGAAACTTTTCTAGAGGGTATCAGGTAGTGATTAACAGACAAAGCCAAATAATATATCAAATTCTTATGAATCATTTTGAAATTAAAAAAAATATATTTTGATATTTAATCGAGGGTGGTACTACTAATCTTCAAATATTTTATAGCTTCATTAAGAATGGATGAGATTATGTAACAGTTAATAAACAGATTAAAAACCTCTTAGAAAGTTAGTTATTTAAAAATTGCATATTTGCCATTGTTTTTGTTGCCAATGTTTTTCTTTTTCTTTTTTATACAAGACTCATTGTATATATCCCACAATGCATTTACTTCATCATGATATACAATAAGACCATTTACAAATCACTGTGGTCACACCAAAGTGAAAAGAAATAACTACACTGATACAAATGTTAATGTATAGTTACTAGGGAAAATATCAAAAACATCGATCAAAATACAAAGAAGCTTTGTGGAAAGGACCTGATCATGAACTAGAAACTTTCTTCATGTAAGTGTGGGTAAACATTTGCAAAAGTACAATAGTAGAAATGCTCCAAGTCAGCTACATAATGCATGTGCAAGCTGTGATGTCTGTCAAAGGGGGTGTTACAAGTTCTGCCTTGGAAGTGTGTCCAACTTATTAATGATTACTTTGAATTTTGTCTGTTTTTAAGCTCTATTAAAAAGAAAAGATTTGTATAGTCTGCTATAGAGATGTTTATTTCATGTCATTTCAAAACTGATCAAAACAAAATCAGTAATTGGGCCAGGCGTATACAGCTGTATCTCGTTGGTAGTAAAAGTATTTGAGAGGTGATAGAAATCACCAAGCAACCAGTCAGCACATATGTAAACTAGTAAAGTAAAAAAATTATATTAGACCATTACCTGGTGTGTTGGTTCCAGACTGCTGTTCTCCTGGACAGTAGGCCATCCCATTCCCATTGTGCGTAGATGGCACTGAGGCCAGAAGTCCTGCGTAAAAGAATAACAGACATCAAGAGCCCCATTACTAAAAAAGGTAACAATAATTAATTATAAATGCTGATTTACAGTTTTTGCTGAACAATACAAACCAAAGGTAGGCTATTGCATACAAATGGAAATCAAGTTTGTTAAATCACAATGTGGACTTTGTGGAACAAATCAGTACGCAATGTTATGCAATGAAATGGAACTGCAGAATTTGCACACTTTTGTGCAAATTTTAAACAGCAATACTAACTGCAGCTGTGGTAACAGTTATTTGCACTGATGCACATTCAGTGGCTAGGATCTTTTGTGCATACAACCCAAACCTGTGTACAGCTGGTGATTAACTGAATTCGGTTTGTTAATATCATAGCAAGTATGTTTAAGCACTAAGAATGCAGGAAGCCCATATTTAAGTTTATTAGAGTTTCTTTGCAAAATGCTTCATCTGTCATTGAACATAACATTACTGAAACCTACACCCAAGACAGCCCTTAAAATATTACCTAGTCCTCTATAGCGGGAGAGTTGCTGGTAGATCTGCTTCATCCTCTCAATGTTAAGGCGACTAGCCTCTGCATGGTTCACCATGGGCTTCGGGTAATGAACTCCAATGATGCACTTTGCTGCAGTCTGCACTGAATCTGGGGCGTTCCATGGATCGTAGATATACTTGGCCGGAAAACCTCGAAGAATAGGTAAATAGCGTCTGGAAGTACAAGGAGAGATTAAACCGCAGAGTCTCATCATAGATACTGGAAAGGCTGTGTGTGTGGTGGTTGTCAAGTTTCCATTACACAAATATGCAATATTGCAAGCGTTTCTGTAATCATGTGCTATATATATATTAGAGCATTCATTGCTATACAGGAACTAATGCAGAACACAAGACTAAATTAAACTCAAAACTGTCTTTTAAAACTACAAATAAATTCATGTATGTAAAAATGAAAAAAATAATCAAAGTGCTGGTTTTAGACCCACAAGGGAACACTGTTGCTTTATATACATTTTGTATACACAGTGTGGCTGAGTTACAGATATATATTTAATACTTATGAACATGTCACCACACCACTGTAAGGACCCAGCCAAGAGTACAAATCACTTCAATAAAGCCCTAGTAGAATTCCTTCTGGTCCCAGGACAGAGAAAGGCCACCTACCTACAAGTTCCACCTTACCAGAGCCTGGACAGAAGGTGGACGATGTCACCACAATGCTTGCAGACTGGCAGATGAAGTATAAACCAACAGTTTCTGTTTGTGCTGAGACACTACGGAGATTCCTACTATAACACGCGTTAGAAAGCAGAGGCAGTGACCAACCCTTCCCACCCTTTAGTCTTCGCCAGATCCATCCAATCAAGCAACTCCCCGCTCCTAACCCACCCACTCTGCTCAACTGAAACTCAGGGTTAAGTAAGAGGTTCAGGTTCACTCCCTGCCCCTCACACTGTTACTGATCGCTTTTGAGACGACAGTGATCCCAAGCCAAGGCAGAGAAACTTGCTAGCTGTCAAACGAGCAACACAGTATACTGTCCTCAGCTGCTGGGTGGCCCCCTCGTTTTGCCAAAAGGGACCACAACCCTTTCGCCAGGAACATTCATATCCTGCCTGGACAAGCAATAAAAATTCAGAAATTTATAGAACCAAAAATATTTACATTGGGCATTGGGTGGGAAAGGCCACTACATGCAACTGAATACAGTGGAACCTTGGATTCCAAGTAAGTTGGTCTACGAGTGTTTTTCAAGAGTGTTTGAGCAAAAGTTAAAAATAAATTTTAACGGAATAAATGGGCGAGGTCTTGATATACAAGTAGTATGCTTGCACTTTGTCTGCTGAGCGTCACGTGATCACAACTGAGCCAATGGTTCTTCTCTCCCTCGTGCTGTGGGATTATCGTCGCCCATGCTCAGTCTCAGTGTGCGTGCATCACTCGTATAGTCAACATCTGTGTGCGTGTGTACTATTTATTATAATATTGACCACATATTATATGTGACCACATGTGTGCGCATCTAAACCATTTTTTTTATTTTGTGTCCAAGTGTAGTGACTGTTCTTTAGTAACAATGACTTGCAATAAAGGCCCTCGTGGAGAAAAAGGATGTAGCGGTGCGGGAGCAATGACAATGCAACGTAACATTTGATATACAAGCATGCTGCCGGAACAAATTATGGTCACAATCCAAGGTTTAACTGTACATTAATAAGTTGTAGAAGCTTGCTGTTCAAACAGATAAAAGACTCTCAAAATGTGAGCATAAGCTATGCTCTCATCAAATCCACTTGGTAATAAGGCCAAGAAAGTTCATTACATTGTAACTGTTCTCTTGCACAGGCAGGGCTGCATTTAAAACCAAGAGCACCACTAAACATTTCGTAAAGAGTCTGTTAAAGAGGAGTTGCCCAAAGCTAGATAGGAGTGTTTTTATCTGTGGCTTTGGACCCCACCTCCTATCATGCCCTCTGGGAAATGCATTGGAGCTCTTTATGTTTTAAATGCAGGCCAGGCTTAGTATTTCCTTACCAAGCGGTTAAAATCCCTTTTGATGAAACAAGATGCTACCGAGCTAAAGAACAGGCTACGGTATTGCACAGAGAAAAAGCATCAAGCTACAAACAGAATCACAGCTAACAGGCTTCCAGATGCCTTGGCTAAGAATGGCTTTTGTCTTAAAAGCAATCAACCACAATTCACAAAGGGGAAAGGAACAACTGAACTTTTCACCCAATCCCCGAGAAGACAACAAATACACATATCACAAATAAACTTTAAGCTTATGACACATAATGCATGTGCTAAAAAAAAAGCAAAAATAAAAAGATAATAGTGGATAAGTGTATCCATACTTTAAACTCTTTTACCTAAGAATAGTTAAAAACTTCCTCATCCATTTGCTTAAAAAAACTCACTTACCATTGCTTCTGAAAACAGTTGTCCTCATTTCTACTTATAAACATTATCTCTTTAAAAAACAGGATTTTCCAACAGCGGTAAATCAAGTATAATGCTACATTATATAGTAGAAAGGACTGGTGTAAAAACTCTTCATTGCACAAGCTGTCTTACTACTGTAACTTACTTACTACCTAACCATTTATGGGTAACATTACCAACCTAATAAAGTCCCCATTAGGGTCAGTGCGCCGACCAAACCCTACTGGACAGTAGCAGTGGAAGAACTGCTGAAAGAATGAGCTACAGGAGAGCCACATCCAGCTGCCTGCGTTCACACTCCAGTCTGCATCCAACAGGAGCTCCTCAAACACCTGTCAATAACAACTATTATTATAGACTAGCCAAATGAAGCAAGAAATGTATGATCATATTCCATTAAACAACTGAACACTTCAGAGAATAAAGACCATAACAGTACTGCAGTATGTTACAGTCACATTTGGGTTCAAGTCTGTGTCTGCCACCAAGTAGTGTTTTTAATTCAAGACTAAAATATATTAATCATTTGGAAAAGAAATTATATGTAGTGTATACGCCAATGGACAGGTGGAACTGGTGACTTGTGTGCTAGCTTCTTCAAAAAGTTAAAATTCATCTCATTTAGGAAATTGATAAAATGGACCCCTCTACATCATGTTCATACTCGGGCCATTCCCATCAACCCAAGTGGCCAAGGTGGCCTAACAGACCCTCAATAGTTTTGTGTTATTGTTACATAAGTAACATCCTCACACTTCTGAAGCCCAGGTGATTTTCTTTGGAACTTGTAAAGACCAAATAGCAAAGTAGCAATTAGGTTTTGTAACACTTCCAATCCATCCAACATGTGGCCACCGACAAATAAAAGTGTTCGTACAGTATATGAATCCACTTCCTTGACTTCTTAACAAATAAGAATGGGAAAGAGGACAAACATGAAACAGGGTTGACTCAAGAAGGAATCTTGTTACAGGTTATCCACTGCTATAGTGCTATAGCTCATATGGTGACTTTCATAAATGGTTATAAAATGTTGGTTGTAAAAAAAAAAAAAAATCCAGAATTTGAATTACTAACTTATCTTTTCTTATATCAGATAAAATTGATAATTGTTACTATCTTGGTAGCAAACCCACACTTTTGGACAATAATATTTTCTTGTTTGTTGTTTTTTTTGAACACCAGCTATTCAGATAACAGAAATTAATTCACATATATTCAACAATTTCCACCTTATTCCACATAATGATACACAGAACTCAAAATCTACTTTATTAGAAACACCGGTACACCTTTCCTGCAGTTTTCTAACTGGCCAATCATGTTGCAGCAGCACAATGCAAAAAAATTCGTGCAAATATGGTGAAGTGCATCAAGTAATGTTCACATCATAATGAAGAAAAAGTGTGATCTCTGTGAGCCAGATTGTATGCTGGTTCCAGATGAGCTGGTTTGAGTATTTCAGAAACTGCTGATCTTTTAGGTTTTTTCAGAAAACAAGACTTTTTTGCAATACAAGTTTTTTTATTTAAACCTAATCCAATTTACAAACAATAAACATCAAAATATTAGACACATAATATGACAGACAATATGGGCAAACAAGTCACAAGAAAAATAATTAAAGAGAGACAGAGAGAAACAGATCCAGAGAAAGAAAGTGAGACAGGAGAGAAAGAGAACAAAAGGGGCAAGGGGTGACAATACTGTATGAATATAAACATACCTGCACGAGTACCTTGTACTTGTATACTATCTGGAATGATTTTTCCCATTATGTCTATTATGTATATATCAAAAACTGAGACCAAACGTCATAAAACTTCCCTTGGTTATTATTAGCCCTTTGAACTAGACATTTAAAAGAGGTGATCTGTCATTAATTTTATACTCTCAGCCAAACCCGCCTTTGTCTGACTTCTCTAATATCAAAGAACAATCCGCTACCATAAAGCCTGCCAGTGCAAGTACATTTTTGTTTGGTCATGCTTTTTGAAAAGAAGAATGCGTCTCGGTCTATCTATAGTTAGGGAGACTCTCCAATACTCTATTACTTGCTTCCAAAACAGAGGAAAAACATCCCCACTTCCATTTTACTCCTACAACAACAGCTATCTGTAATACCCATTTTATCAACTTTATTTGGCATATAATAAATTTATTTATAATTATTTAAAAGTGTCTTTTTTGATCATTGTTCTCAATTTCCTTTAAAACAAGCCCCAAACTCTTTATACAGCTCCTCTTGTCTTTCAAATAGAAATTGTCTAAGCTCTTGGGAGGATCATTAAGTGATTCTTATTAAGTGACTGCCCTATATAAATCACTTACTGTTGATATTTTTACATAGCCAAAATTACCACACATTTTTTTCCTTATTCAAATTGATGGATCGTTTCAGATTAAGGAGTATTTCTGCTTATATTAATAAATGTGCAAGGCTTAATGGCATTAGCCCACATTTTGCTAGAATGCACAAAACAGGATTGACCTTTATACCTAATGTAGTCTTTTATCCAAGGGGGCAGTAAGCTCAACCTGTATTTGAAACCAAGCCAGGTATCTTTACATTACACAAAAAGTCTCATCATGAAGATATAATTCAATTGAGATACTTCCATTTTAATAATGCTTCATTTTACCCACAATCTAAAATTCATCAGCTTCAATCTTCAAAGTTTGTTTTAATCTTCTGTAGACCCTTTTAAGTTTTATCCCAAGATATGGTATTCCTCTATTAATCCATCTAAACAGCAATGGTCTTATTACTTCCTGATGGCAATTAATTTTGTAGCCTGATATCTTTAAATATGTTTTAAACAGCTCTAATTACATAAGGGCGGAAGACGATGGGTCGTTAACTAGCCAAAAAATGTCATAAAGGAAAAAATTATGTTCTGCCCTTCAAGTTTAATTTCATGAATCCTTGGGTTGGCCCTAATAGTTAATTGTTAATGATTCAAGATGTATAGTGGGGACAGTAGATCTCCATTTTTTGCACCTTGAAAGCTTAAAGAAAGGTAAAAGTAACTCTTTGGAAGAACCACTGATAACTCCATGTAATTCAATTTAGGAAGCCATTTCCAAATCCAAAAGACTGCATAATAACACATAATAAAAATCCCCACTCTACCTAATTAAAAGATTTCTCTTCATTGAGACAGTTACCAGAGTATAGTACTTCTCTATTCAATCGTAAATGAAGCAGATTTCTAAGGTAATTGGAAGCACCCAAGTCTCTAGATTAAATAATAAACAAGTGAGTGACAGTTCTGAGGTTGAAAATGCCTTTGATAAAAGGCATCAGAGGAAAATTGGCAGATTGGCAGAAGTCTCAGGAAGAATATAGTAACCCAATTAATCATGCTTTTTAGCCGGGGTAAGCAGAAAAGATGAACAAAACATTAAACTGTGAAGTGGATTATAGCATCAGATGAACACATAAAGGTCCATTCCTGTCAGACAAGAGCAAGAATCTTTGGTCACCAATCACACAGATTCACTGGAACCAGACAGTTGAAAATTATGTTTTAAAAAATTATCACCTTTTTTCCCCACTCTTCAACTGATTACTTTAGGCGAGATCACATTTTTCCCATTCAGATTTGATGTGAACATTAACTGAAGCTCTTGTTTTGTATCTGCATGATTTTAAATATTGTGCTGCTGCCACATGATCGGGTTACTGCATAACTGAAAATATGCAAGTGCACAGGAATCCCTATTAAATTAGACATTGTTTACACTTTAAGCAATTTCCCTCTGGGATTAATAAAGTTATTTGAATCTTGAATCTTGAAACACTGATCAGCAATAACAGTTAAAACTACTGGCAGGTGAAGTGAATAACAGTGACTATCTCATTATAGTAACACTTATCAAAGGGGTGAAAATATACAGTATTTTGCAGCAAGTTAACAGTTATTCCTCTAAGTTCAAGTTGGAAATATGGGCAAAATTAAGGATATGAGCAGCTCTGATAAGGGCCAAATTGCTAAAAGACTGGGTCAGAGCATCTCTAAAACAGCCGGTCTATTGTGGTGTTTCTGGCATGCACTGGTCATAGACGAACAAGGCTCAGTGATACACATGGAATGTATAGCAGCTTGCTACACAAAGTCAAAGTACCTGTGATGACCCATGTTCACAGCCAAAAGTGCTACAATGGACATGTAAGCATCAGAACTGGACCATGAAGCAATGGAAGAATTAATTACTTTTTTATATTATGTGTTACCTGGGGAAAAGACGGCACCAGGATGCACTATGGGGAAACACAAGCCAAGAGGGGCAGTAGGATGCTCTGGGCAATGTTAGGCTGGACAACCTTGGGTCCTGGATCACCTACGTAAACCCTTTCATGGCAATGGTATTTCCTACAGGCAGTGGCATCTTTCAACAGGACAATGTAGAGTGCCTCACTGCAAAAAAATGTTGAGAAATAGTTTGAAAAACATGACAAATAGTTCAAGGAGTTGACTTGGCCTCCAGATTCAATCCATGGATGCCTTACTTCACAATTTAGAGTAGTTATGGTGTCTTCTGCTAATGTTTTGGTGCTAAAGCACAGAGATTGAGATAAGATTGCTGTGGATTCCATACCTCAACACATCAGAGCTGTTATGATGGCACAAAAGGGATGTAAAAAAATACTAGGCAGGTGGTTTTAATGTTATGGCTAATCAGTGTATATTAACTGCTCCCTAAACGTGCAAAGCACCTTCATGCCCTCCTCCCAACTGATCCACAAGTCTCCTCGGGTGAGGAAGCAAGCCACAGCATGACGAGCTAGGTGATGGATCCAGCCCTCCTGCCTCAGTTGGGTCATGATGGCATCAATCCATGGAAAACCAGTCTTAGCCTCTGCCCATTTGGCCAGTGCCTCTGGGTTCTTATCCCACGGAATGCGCACACAGATGGGGTTTCCCTCCATCTTGTCAAATCGCGGGTTAGTGGTGGCAGCGGTGTAAAAAAATTCCCGCCACAGCAGTTGGCCATAAAGAGAGAGAGGAGGGGTACTGGTCTTCTTTACCTAAAGGAAAAAGAGGTAAATGATATACTCAAATTCTAGACAACTACATTCCATGTTTCTATTAATACACAGGCTTAAGTGTAACCTAAGTTCAAAAAATAAATAAAAAAGCTGCAAACAAAACTTATGATTCTATGCTAAACAAAATAAATTATACTTAGTGTTTAAAATAAAATACTTCTATACTGTTTGTTTCTAAACTCTGATGAAATGTGGTGCAACCTTTCTGTAGAGATCTGTGAGTTTGAAATAGAAGAGGCGACAGGAGAGACATCCGAAACGAAGGTAAGGGCTCAGGCCTGTGGGGCTAGCTAGCAGGGAATTGGCATTCATCCTTGGCCTTTCAAAGTTGGCCACCCAAGCCTGGAATAGGGACAAAAAAATCATAAACAGTGAGATGAAAGTACTATATTTAAGTCAAGGCTAAATTAATTCCTTTACCTTTCTCTCAAGGTGCCTCTCAATCCTTGTTAGTGCTTCTGTCTCCCCACCTGGCCAGACAGCAGAGGGTAGTCCTTCTGTGTCAAATCCTATGCCCAAACATATAATACTTAGCACCTATTTTCAAATATACATAGAGTACTTTGTGGTGTCTGGCAATGGAACATTAGCAGCAGATCTATTGAGTGCCGTGGGTTACAGGATGGAGCCTCCATGGATCAGGCTTGGTCAATGTTTTTCTATCAATTCCAATGTGTTATGCTGTCTGTATGAAGGAAACCTACAGTATGACAAATTGAAACCCCTGATTTGCATTAACTATAACCATAATTGAATCTCATTTGCCATGGGCACCCCCCTGACTGGTTCTTGTTCCCCCTGTGCCCCCCGACTTACAAAATCCTAGAATCGCCCCTGGCTTTGTGGTGACTTAAAAGTCACTGCTTTGCCTGTTGGTCCTCCCAAGTGGGTACACAAAGTACTGCTGCTATGTTTTTGAATGGGCTAGTCATACAAACTATACCAAAAGTGATTGTCCACTTTGACAATCACTGGAGTCTGGAAAGAAAACCATATAACATCCATCACTTATTGAATCATAGAATATTTTGTTGCCACCTTTACACATTAAACTTGGTCTAATGAAAAATTTAGACATAATGCAAAACAAACCCAGCATTTAAATATCTTGTCGAAAAATTTCTAAGACTAAGTGAAGTTAAGGTAGGGTATCTTTTTGATCCACAGAATAGTGAACTTCTTCAAGGTGATTAAAAAAATGGCAAACATTCTCTTAATGGGCCCATTTATGCCATTATTTGTTGTTAGCCTAAATTTAATAAGTTTGAAGACAAAATGGTACATTTAAGAGTTAAATATTGCAGTTTAAATTGCAATTACTATATGTGTCAAAATAGTTACAGTACTCATTTAGCCCTACTTCAAAAGCAAGGATGGCATGGAAAGCGTTCCAGTTAGTCGTAAGAAGATTTCGTGGAAAAAACAAATCAGTCATTTACAGTGAGTTGCCAGAAAAACTCCTCAAAGAATACAGAATTCTTGGCTTTATTATGTCATTTAAGACAATTCTTTTAGCACTCTCAACTTGAATTTTGTCCACAGAACTGTGTGGCAATGAGTGATGATGCTGGCACAAAATTTGACCAGAGCATTGCTTCTTGGGAGATAAGATAGAAAGACAAATGGAGGCAATCAATCTCTGCATATTGCTGATAGACAGCAACGGGAGATGCTCCATCAACAGAAGACAAAAGAAACCATGAAAAGCCGCTTTCTGTTTCTTACAAACTTTTATATTAATTGTAAGAAATAACATCAAAAAGTTTATTTAAATGGTTAAATGATGACTATTGGTGAAAAGCCCAAAAAGTGGAAAAACTCATATCTTAAAAAACAGTTGTTTACAATTTATTTTTTTTAATTGAATGCATGGAAATCTATAGGAATTGACAGATTTCAACAGAGCAAACTTATTGAAACTTGTAGTCATTGTTATCTGTATAAGAACATCTGTTGCATGTATAAGAAGTACTTATGTCAATCAAATGAAACACCTACTCAAATGTACAGAGATGATATTTACCAATTGACACTTTTCTTACCTGGATTTCAAGCACTGAACTATTCAACAAAAAACCATACAAAATTCAAAATGATACCAAAATAAGCATTTACTTGTCTCTCTAACTGATAAACCAAATTCGTAATTTTAATTTGATTGCTATGTATCAGCAAGTTAAATCTCTTGCAGAGGATAGATTTGCGATCACTATTTTGGCCATTTGTGAATAATTTAAACTTAAAGCAAGATCTAGACTTGATTACTTGACCAACAACATTTATTTAAAATAGGTATGTGTATGCTATAAAAAACTCTACATACTGCACAGGCTTCATTGTGAAAGAAATTTTACTATAATAATTACTATAATAAACTTATTATAGTACACCTATTGTGGTTGTACAGTATGTGTGAAAATGATTCCTCATGCTTCTCAGAACCAAAAAAAAATGCTTAAGGGTATAACCTGGTCATTCAGTACATTCAGATCTGACCAACTAAAGCAACTACAGACCATAACACTGCTTTCATGACTTTATACAGTGGACACTATGTATGATGGATGCATCATTCATGTGCTTCTCTTCTTACCCTAATGTGCCCTACATTTTGGAAGAGTGTCACTTTTTTACAATTACACTCTCTAACAATTGGTTTTCTTAGGGCCACACAGCTGTTTAGTCCTAATTTCCCAAAATTGACTTTTTTGATTTTTTTATAATGCAATTTCACCAAGAGTTTAAATGATTTTTTTTCTGACCACATTTCTTCTATGAAGTTGGTGTTTTAGCATTTTATTTTTCTAGATTTCAATAATGTTTTGAACAGTTCTTAACCATAGAGGGGTTTATTAGGGGTTTATAAAGTGTGCAATAAACACTACACGTTTACTCTGTTACAGTATATCCCTGTTTAAAATGCATAAAAATATTGTTGAAGAAAAATAAATATGTGGTAGTTTATAAGAATGATGTCTCACTTTTAGTATTTCTAGTATTATCACATTATACCAAATGACTGCAAATTTAAATGGTACTCTGATGAAAAGTGAGTTCCCATGCTGTATCTTGTCAGTGTTAAGCAATTCTTGCAGCAGCTATTTCCCTGTTATGGGGTAAGATTTTTCTCAGGAAAGATTTTTCTTATATCTAAGATATAACTGTGGCTATACTATAGCCAGAACTGGACCTCAAGCACTACTGTAATATGTCACCCTGTAAAGATTGTCATATATCATGGTCCATGTTTGAGATGTGCCACTTCAGGAAGTCTGTGCTGCTGCTACCTGGGCGTCACCTTACACCTTCTCCAGATATTCCAAGGCTAATATGGCCCACACTATAATCACTGGGAGTCATCTTAGTGCAGTTCTAGGTTAGGTCCTGTTTTTCAGATGTTTTTACAGTATGCTTTTTTGCAGCCAGTCAATGATAAGCTTCTAGGATTAGCCAATCTTATTTCAGACCCATTTATAACATCCATTATGTTCCAGAATACAAAGGAAAAGTTTGAATTACTCTTGGAAGTTGGAATTTCAGGGCTGTTGATGTTTTCAATAACAAATATAAAAAAATGAAGACCAAAAATTAAACCATAAAATTAACTAATAAACCACATACTGTATATCTTACCCAGTTCTTCAAGAGAAGGCACGCCATATTTGTCCCCATGGTCTTCAGATACAGGTGTGACACAGCAGCCCATAAGGGTGCTAGACAGGGTCTCCACTGGCATCTCTGGTGGATCCATACGGCTGATCAGAGTCTGGAAACGTTTGTAGGTGAGGGGTGGCTGACCGCCATTCAGCTCAGTGATTCTATTAGGAAAGGACGAGTAAATAAAACAAACACATTAAGAAAGCACCTGATGTCACTTTATCCAATGGGAATGTTCCAAATTTTCTATGATCAAATACTGTAATTGTCTAAATAAATCAGCATGAATGCACTACAATTAAATTAGCCTATTAATGTTGCTGGGCAAGTCCAGTTGCTTACTAATTAAATTAAAGACCACATGCTGTTTCGTCATCCTTTTCAAACCAACATATCTGGGATTTGACACCATTTTTAATGTGCTTAACACATACACTGATCAGCCATAACATTACCACACAAATAATTAATACCAATATAGTATACTGATGCCTGGGCAGCTCTGGCTCCTAAGGATATAAGACATAAGACATTTGTGTTCTGGCACCGGGATGTTAGCAGAAAATCCCTTGGGTATTGTCGATTGCAAGGTGGGGCTTCGGTAAATCTTCTTTGTCCGGTGTATGCCATGGGTGCTCGATTGGATTGAGATCAGGGGAATTTGACAGGCAGGCCTTAGGTCCCTGCAGGTATGGGTGAGCCTTGGGTGACGCTGATCCTGTAAGGTGTCTAGTATAAAATGTATAGTCAGCGTTAATGTGTTCTGGTGTAAATTGTATGGTTGATTAGCACATGTCAAAGATGCTGACTTGTGCTAGTACAAATATGTATGAATTTATACTGATGGGGCATGACAGGGTGTGTGAGTTGCCAAACCATGGGTGGCCGCTGGCAAGATAGACTTACTGCATGTACAATCATGAGTCACTTGCAGCAGAAAAATGCTGAAGTCCATAGAGTCCGTTTTACATTAAGCTGTTAAGATAACAAATTACATTAAAACATAGCCACAGGACTCACACTCATTCATAGTTCTCTTGACCTGTATCAAGATCGCATAATTGCTAGGCAATATTGTTATTGTAATGCTTTGGAAAGATTCCCAAACTTGCAAATTTTGTTGCTGACATACTGTACAGTAAGACTAAGTGATCTCTCTCCGCTCCTTATCCCAGCTGCTGATCACTTATTTCATTTAAGGAGCACTTCACTTCATACTTCACTGGAAAACTACACTTCATTCACATGGGTTCAGAACCCATTTGTAGACACTATAAACAATCTGTCTTTAAAAATGCAGAAACAATTTATTAAGCTTAAGAGTGAAAGCAGGCTGAACCACCTCTTTAGCCACATGTTCTCTTGAGACCTTTTGTATGATGTGAGAATACTCCCAGCTTTTATATACAATTGTAAAACTCAATTCTTTTGCTTTACCTATTTTTGGTTGGCAGACATATCCAAACCTCAAATGTGTTCAGACCGAGAATGAATTGAAGTTGTGCTTATCCACATTTGAGGCAAAAAAATTCAACAGCTTTAAAAACCAATGCAGCCCCTTGTGTCACACTGAGCTGAGACTCAGCATGAATGCAGACTTTGCAAAAGCTAATAATAATAATAATAATAATAATAATAATAATAAACAATATTGCTATTGTATACAGTACAGGCCAAAAGTTTGGACACACCTTCTCATCTATATAGACATAACTGGTCAATGTGTTTTCTTTATTTTCATGACCATTTACATTGGTAGATTCTCACTGAAGGCATCAAAACTATGAATAAACACATGTGGAGTTATGTACTTAACAAAAAAAGGTGAAATAACTGAAAACATGTTTTATATTCTAGTTTCTTCAAA
>JAOVVB010000032.1:5421531-5481755 GCA_028570985.1 Heterobranchus longifilis
GCAGGGTGTCCAATGCATTTATGTGATTTAAATTAAAAGTTATTATATGGATATGGAGCTTTACTCACTTTTTTCAACACACTGCTATTAATTGCTATTAATTGGTGTTCATAATTTGAACACCACTGTACTGTAAACAGAATCCTTAAAATTCCTTAAATCAAGTTTCACACGCAATAAATGTGTAATAACAGTGACGCTGTAAACTATACACTGTGCAGTTAAATAAAAAGTCATACATATCAATATTTTATTGCCCCTCTTTTATCTTCAATTACAGTGTTCATTTACCATGGTATCGTTTCAATATCCTTATACAACATCACAACATTTATTTTTATCCATAAATTTTTGCCTGAGATCTTGTGTTAATGACAGGAGAGTCTATTCCTGTACATTTAAAATATTTTCAATTTGATTACGGGGCTCTGTTGTGACCAACTCGTGAGTGAAAATGATTGCTCATGCCCCTAGAACTACATTTTCACAATTTAGCCAGATGAATATTGGCATTGATGAGATAACCTATCATTCAGTACATTCAAGATGCCAGCTAACCTCAATTTATCGCCACATACAGTAATGCAGTAATTTTTCAAATTGAAGGCTCTTATCTATTTGCTTCTTTAAACCCAAACTGCAACTTTTTTGCCAGGCATTGTAACTAGAAATACCTCACAGACCAAAAGAATTACAACTATATTGTTTATTTTGTAAGATTTATAAACATAGGTTTGCAGAGCAGCACGCATTCATAACACTTTGAATTCACTGTTAACTTAAATTTCAGTTGTAAATAACAAAAGCCAGAAACCCACTCACCTCCACCTGTTGACCCCAAGGTTGGAGGACCCAGCAAACCAGGGGTCCAAGAAGTAAACACAACGAATGGTACCTGCACCACGCACGGCCTCCTGAAGTGCAGGGTTGTCATGCAGACGCAGGCCCTTCCGAAACCAGTGGATGGAATTTGGAGCCATATTCAAAGTGTCGGCTTTACATGATGGAAAAATAGGAAAACAGCCTATTAGCTAACCTATTGATTGCATCCTGAAGATAATATATAGAAATGTGCCACAGAAGTTTGCAATCCACTTAAGAATTCCCTCTTAACTCTTCAGCCAGATGGAGAAAGCTTATTAGTGCACAAGGAGTACTACAATACATGGCATACTTTTGGCCACCACTGTACATAATTCATATACAGTACTGTACATACTGGTACAGAATAAAACTTAATGTACAATAAAAATAATCTAAAACACATCCTTATACAAAAATATCATATAATTCACATTGATGAGTACACAATCTATATCAGCAAGCATCAGTTTCACTACATACAACTTATTAGATCAGAAGTTTAAATAATAATGACCCAAAAAAAAGTAGTGCAAAGTAGTAAAATGTACCTTTACCATGGTTTTGCTTCCGTAACCACCTGTATATGTAGCCCATAAAAGTTCTCTGCTTTCTTAAATACTCTGTCTCTTCATGAATGGGGACTGTATATTCTGGCATGCATCCTGTCCATCTGTGCTCCCTGCTGAAATTCTCAATCTGTAACATTCAGTTTTCCTGGCTGTGTCTAAATCTGATTCAAAGTGCTGACACAATACTGATGTTTTTGCTTTTGCAGGCACTTAAAGCAGGGATTTCAAAAGATAGTTTGGCACCATTTAGTGATCATCTCCATTAAAGGCAATATATCTGATAATCTATTTTTAAACTTGAACACCCAGGTTCATAGCTCTGGTCTCAGAGTACTTCCTGTCTGGAACTCGTTTTCCTGCTTTAATACACCTCGTCCATCCGCCTCATATTTTTTTTAAATATATTTTTTTATATTTTGTTATTTATAATTTATAATTATATTCTATAAATTATAGAATCACAATTTGTATTCATATGTACTGTACAGTATCTGTATATAATTTTGTCGTTTTTTTACATTCATATTCTCATTGCTTCATTGGAATATTCTATTTTTAATTAAATAGTACTCTTCAGAGCAATTTATTTCTTGCAGGGAAATCCTTCTTTTTAGGCTACAGGACAGTTGTATAAGCATTTTACTGAATATCATGTTGTGAACGTGACAATTTAAAATTTGACGAAGCTAAAATAGGCGTTCTTGAGTTGAACTGAGAGTGTAAGAGCGGGAAAATACTAAAATACACAGGACAGGGGGTACTCCAGAACCAAGGTTGGGAGCGTGTTCTTGAACACTATGTTACACTGGAGCATGTGTTTTAGTTAAAAGCAAGAAAAAGAAGTAATTGCAGGTGCTGTATAATTCTTAATGAACCTGTAATTAATTCGAATTTATACATATTTCCTCACACTTTTCCAACTCATTTCCATATTTTTTTAATTTTGGAAAGCTGCTTTGAGACTATGATCATAGTTTAAAGGTCTACATAAATAAAACTTGAATTTAATGGAATTATTCTATTTGGATGCCGTTGCTGAAAACAAGTTACAAAAACATTATGCTTGTTAATCCATAGGCTCTACTGGTCAGCATCTGTAATTTCAGCATTTTTCTCCCTGATTCCTGATTTCATCGAGAAAATAACTACTCTCTCCTTCAGACTTTTCTCCAAAAATTAAGAACATAACCACAAGACTCATTAACACAAGTAGAATAAGAAGAAATAAAACCGAATACTGATAAAATAATTTGTCCTCAGAATAAAACATCATGTTGTAACTGAGTTTCAATCCCACATTTTCAGTTCTTCTGCTATGTCGATGCAGCTTATCCAACATATTATACAACATATGTAAGTAAGAAGAATGGGAAAAGAAAGTACTGTATTGTGAAACGTTTGGCTAGTGTTAATCACAGTGCTTGTGATAAGATAAAGAAATGAAAACAATCTAAGGCATGATGACTCATACACAGGTTCATAAACGCGCTGAACATCTTATGGAGAGGAAACTAGGTCAATGCACACGGGGTGAATCCGACCAGACTCTATCATAAACTGATTCACACACAGAGAAAGTCGTCTAAATCTGATCAAATTGTGCAACAATGTCAAACAACTGTTCAGAAACAAGACTCTCAGAGACATATTACTTAGCCATTATTGGAAAACTTTGATACAGAAACAGGAATGAAACTGGGTCACCGCGGCGCAAATTATGTAACTCCGACAAGGCGCTTTCTACTTATGCCTGTTTTTCTGTATGTAATGTTTAAAAAACGACGGCAGCGCACATATTACCTTTAGATGTTATGTCAGTCCTGCAGAAAAGACCATCTCCTCCTACTATATTTTATAAAGCTTGTCTCTAAATGTCGCAGGTTGTGTCCTCGTCGCAGCTCAATAACCAGTGCCAACGTCTGTTTTGCTGCGTCGTGTGCAGCAGAGATTCTCCGTGTTCATCTCTCTGTGAAGGCAGCGTCTTGTGTGATTGGACGAAACAACGTCACGTGACAGGGTCAGTCTCACGTTTAGGAAGCGTGGAGTGTTCAGGTCGATAGAAATGAATGGCAGCTTAAGCAAAAAAATTTGAATCTGCGACATGTTGGATATGTTTCACGACAGTGTTTCGACATACTGTATATACTTCAGTACTTTTCAGCTCTTTTGTTAGGTTTTTCGGTCTGCGTTGCCTAGCTAGTTATTCTATATAGGCTATAAAATGCACCCTAGGTGTATTCTGGAATAGTATATATAAAGCGTTACTATAAAATCAAGTAGTTTGTTAGGGCTTCTGGGAATATGCTATCAGTGTTACATTGTCAGTAAAATGTAATAATAATATGAATAATTCATTCATTCGTTTATTCATTCATTTATTCGTTCATTCATTCATACCTACATCTATCCACCTAGTGTGTGTGTGTGTGTTTAATACCTGTATCTGATATCCCCCAAATGAGGGTGGGATTCTTGTTGTGTGTGGTTCTTCTCAAGTTTTTTTTATTTTTTATTGTCATCTTAGGAAATTTTTCTTTGGCTTGCTCATCAAGGACAATCTAATACTGTAGTTATAATCTATCCTTTTTTCCCCTGTAAAGCCGCTTTATGGCAATAACCATTGTAAAAGGTAAAATAAAGTAAAAATTAATTAATTAACATTTAATTAATTAACGAATTTTAAATCCTAAGTCATGCTTTGTTTTCAATTTAGGCCTATTTGTTTCTGTACTTTGTGTCTCTATGTTTCCTGATCACCCGTGGTAAATACAATAGTAACTGCATTTTAAGTGGTTTGGATAATTTTGATCTGATTTTGAAGGCTGAGGAAGATTAAAATTGCTGCCCAACTAGCGGTTTGTTTTGGCCAAACGATTGGTGCAGCAAGTATCAGTGCTTCATAGATTCAGATTCCCCAGCCTGGTCCTGAGCTCAAGTTAACATCAAATGCCGTCTTCTCTCAATTAACTCCCCAATCACTTAAAGAGTCTAGCAAGGCCATAAACCAGCTATAGGGAGGGAAAGCACTTGGACCAGAAGTAGATCACGACCCAAAAAGTGGTAACATCATTGCTGCCTATAGAATTGACCAATATGTTCAATACAGACTGACAAAGAAAAAAGTCCAACGCCCTTGCAAGAGACTTTATCTTTACGGGCAACTGTGCCCTTGCAGTGCTAAGCAAGGCAGACATGGATGAGTTGGGGTCCCTTTGTGAAAATGAACATGTTGTGAGAATGGACAACTCTTGTTGTCACAAAACATGCTGTGAGAATGGACAACTACCAAAGATGGTCTCTGAGCTATCCTCTGGCATGTGGCACACAGGGATACCCTTAAAATACTGCTTCAAAGCCTGCAACATCTCCATCACCAGTTGGCAAACTCTAGCCACAAACTACTGTGCCTGGCACCAAGCTTTTGCAAAGGCAATTTCCACATTTGAGTAAAGAAAGGTGTTAATGATTTTTGAAGACGGTACCTCTAAATGAACTTCTCCTCTGAAGCAACCTGGGATGGTCTTCATGAGAGCCAGTTTCATCATGGTGTTTCCTGCTTTTAGCATCCAGCTGAACTTTATGCCTTAAATAAACAACTGACTGTTTTTGTTGTTATTAATAAATTACCTAATTCCATATAGTATATGTTATTTCACAGTTTTGAAATTTCCGCTATTGTGCTAGAATGTATAAAATAAATCACAAAACAAAAACACTGAATTAGGACATGTGTCCAAATTTTTGATTGGTCCTATATGTCAGTTGCATTTCTGCTGTGTGGACAGGTCTGTGCTTCTGCGTTTGGGTTGCATTCATATCTTTGGAGACACTGACATCTTCATTGATATCAATTGATGTTCTTGAATGAATGATGTCTTCTTCTGTTTAAAAATTGTCAATATTATGTGGAATTTGATTAGTTTTATTAGTAAAACTAATGTATTATTTTATTCACATAAAAATTGAGTGTTCCTCAATTTATGTTTAGCTGTGTTTATTTGCTTGTATTAAAATTTGTGCATAAATGGCTTCATAAATATCTGTTTATTTCCCTCTGTATAAAGGAATGACTTAAAAAATGCTTTTAGAAAATGACATACAGACCTAAAGCATCACTCCCACCTGTCAAATGTCACGACATACAGCCAGGTTTCTTTACATTCCATTTCTTTCTCATTTAGTGGCAGCTCAGTGCTTAAAATATTGAGAAGCTGTACTTTGAGGGGAAACAAGGATTTCAGAGACAGCAGTGCTGTTTTGTGTTGTTTAGTGCATATTCCTTTTATTTAGAGAATGTATTGATTCTTAATAGAGCTAATGGAGCTTATATCTTTCCATGTCTTAGATTGTGTCATGTATTTTTTAAATAGTTGTTTTTGTTTTGTTTTTTTATTTTTGTTTACTTTTTGTTTTTTCATTACAATGAACAGCTATGTCCAAACTACTGATTATCTCCAGCAATGTCCAAAAAAAGGATTATTGTCTACTATGGACTGTCTAGATGTCTTCTTCATGTTCAATGTACTGTATATCTGCCTAAACAAAAACCTTCATAATCCATCCAGAACATATTATAACCTTGTAGGACACCACAGACAGGCACAAAAGTTGAGGCTTTATGACATTTTAGATGCCAGGAAGCAGGAAATGCTGAACGGATTTCAGTTAAAAGCAGTGTAGGTGTCTTTTGAAAAGACAGTAACAAACCAATGCAGGAACTTCACAGGACAAGTGAATTAGGTTAGTAGAAACAGACAGCATATCTGGGGAGGATGTTGGAATTTTGCCTACACATTCAGACTGACGCAAGTCAGTCATACCATCTGGGTGTTCAGTCTGCTACGAATGTAGGACATCTATGAGCTAATCATCAGTATTTATGATTTGTGAGATCATAGAATGAAACAAGTAATTACATGATTGATGAAGCATGATAGACAGAGATGAATGAACCAAACTACCAGATAACTTTAACCTCAAAAGCCTTGGGATATGAAAGTTATCTTTTACAAAAGAAAAATTCCCTTATGAGGACCAATCAAAGGTCAAAACTTTCAGATATTCCCATCTGTGTCCCCAATAAGACAAACACACACACACACACACACACACACACGCACACACTTTTGACAATTTATAAACATTGTCTTAATTGAAGAAAAACTCAGTTAAATTTGTTTTCACCATTCCTTGTT
Organism: Heterobranchus longifilis; assembly: GCA_028570985.1. Lineage (NCBI taxonomy): Eukaryota > Metazoa > Chordata > Actinopteri > Siluriformes > Clariidae > Heterobranchus > Heterobranchus longifilis. The sequence continues at coordinate 5,428,160 of JAOVVB010000032.1, forward strand.
TTTTCCTTTATTTCCAATTTACATTAATTAAAATCGTAACAAAACCAGGATGAAAAAAAGAAAACAAACAAAAGTGATCATAATAATATTAATTATAACAAAAATATACACACCCTCACACAAATACACACATCCTGCTCGGGACACTCTGTTACTCTTAGATGAGCCCCTCCTTCCTGTTCAATACTTTGGTTATTCTGCAGTGTCAGAGCAGGCTGTATGTGTTGGGTGAGGCTAGAAGAGAGAGGATGTGGCAATTTAGGCAATAATTACTGACAGATTTAAACTAATAGCACCTTCTGAAGATGGATTAGATCAAGCATGAACCCTTGTCTTGGATCCCCCAGAGTTACTTCTGATGACTTCACATCAAGATTATTACTTAGGTTTTTTTATTGTGAGGTAGCTTTTAAAAAAAAAAAAAAGATAATACAAATGAGCAAAACCAGAAATATCGTCCAAATATCATCCAAATATTTATTTTACTTTTGCTTTTTTGGGGTAAGGGACAACACTTCCTAAATGGGCAGTCATGGGGAAAATACTGAAGTACACTATAAAAAAAAAAAAAAAGAAAGGAAAACTGCACTTCCTCCCAAAATGTTTTGGTGTGCACAGGTACACACTCTCTCTCACTCAAACACATAATTGTGAAAATATATAGATCTAGCTGTTGCAGAACAGACTTTTACAACAACTGAACCAGGACTTTACTTTATTATACACAGTAAATATGAACTCCCACCCTCCCCAGTTTTAACATTTCACAATACCTAGCAGAATGTGATGTTTACTGAGTCACAGTCAGGAAGCAGAAGGAGGGACTGAGTGGGACTGGGTGTGCTTCAAGATGGTCTTAGTGGGAGGGGCTTCTGTTGTATCCAGCCAAAATGCACCCAGCTCTAAAGCACCACTCCCACCTGCTGATTGTGATGACATCTAGCCATGTTTCAGTACTTTCCATCTCTTGCTCTTTTAGTCTCGCTCACTCGTTACTTTGTCGGTTCAGCTCCCATCAGAAAGAAGGATGCTTTGAGGGGAAACATGGCTGGATTTCAGAGGGAGAGACTCATGGGGCAGTGCTGCTTAGTGCTGGTCTCCAGGGCACTAAATGCACAACTTTTGTGTGTGTTAGAGACAAAAGCATTCATCAATTTTCAATTTGGTTTCCTTTTCCTTTACTTCCGTATTTCTTTATTTGGAGAGTGTATTGCTTCTTCATGGAGCTACTGCTTATCATTTCTATCTTTCCATGTCTTATATTGTGTCCCAAGTTTGTTTGTTTTTTTGTTTGTTTTTTTTACAAGAAACAGACTGGTCCAATGTCCACTCCAAACTCCTGATTAGCTCCACCGACGTCCAAAGGAGCAATGTCCACAATGGGCAGTCGAGATGTCTTCTGAGTTTTGTACTCAATCACCGTCTTAGCCCACTGGCCTGAGTGTTTCTGTAAAACAGAGTAGACAGGTCAAATCATTTTATTCACTAATCCCAAATGATTGTGAATCATAATTAGTATTATATGCCACTTAAATCAGTTTGTGAGACATTGCTTGTGTGAATCTCACCTTGCAGCCATCCTCCACCACGCTGTATGTGAATCGGCTGTTACCCTCTGCTCTGATTTCCACATCGTTGGAGCCCTGCAGCAGAAGAGCCTTCTTCAGGTTGCCAGTGGCTTCATCCATGTAGGCCACACTGTTCTTGCAGTGGTAGGTGATGCTCTGAGAGGCCTCGCTAGAAAGCAGTCTCAGGAAGTTCATCTGGATGCTGGCCACATTTGGAGTCGGGACCTTCTCACCATAGCTGAACTGTATCAGGGACAGAGAGAATGAAAGTGTGGTGTTATTATCTAGACTTCTAGAAAGAAAAACAATTAGATAATTAAAATGTAACTCTTATGAGGGAAAAAAAGCAGAAAAGTATGTCACTGATGCCACTGCATTTTTTCCTTCCTCAGATTTCCTGCCTGTCAATGCTTACTAAATATGGAAAATGTTTCAGCAATATGAGACAAAGAAAAGTCACAGGCGGAAACACTGTGTTCCAGTTTGGCATTTACACAAAAGCTCAGAACAACTATTTATAGCACAGAATACATATTTGTCATTCATGCCCACATATGATGAAGATAAACCCTATAAATATGGTCAACTTCCACAATATTTTACATATGAAAAGGCTGTGCCACCGTAATTGATAGCAAGCATTGTTTGTCTATGGCATGATTTTTTAAAATAAAATGCTGTAATAATATTTAAATAGACCCAAATTTGTTACTCACATGGAAGCCACCGCTCATGTTTTCGCCGAACCATATATGCTTCTGTCCCTTGCCCTTGTTGCTCCACCAGTTCTTGCGTGGGATACTGCTTGTAGTGGGCTTCACACATGTTTCTCCAGTCTCCATGTTGCAGTAGACCTTGATGGCATCAGCAGTGCAGCCAAGGTTAGGATCCACCCAGTAATCACCTGTGGACAAAAGTCAAAATAATCATCAAAAATTTGCTAGTGCAGCAATTGGTTATATCCAATATAAGTAAACTGTAAGCCTAAAAAAGGTCTGTTGAACTGTGGTCCCTGCTTCTGCAATTTTATATATTTTAAAGTGGATAGTAATTATTATCATCTCTATATTAACCCCACTCTATATTCGAGCTGTAAACTGTATATAATCAGTCAGTGTCCAGTACCATCTCACCTATCATCTCACTATCCTTTTTTTAAGGCATATTTTATTCTTACCGCTCTTCCAGTCAGGGTGGCAGAGTTTAAGGTCGTGGCAGGAGCGAGCAGGGTTCTTGCGAGATCCATCAGGGCTGCGGATATCCTCAATCTGGCTGTTGATGGATTTCAGGGTGGCATCAACCTCCACATCATGCTGTCTCAGATTGTTAGAGGCCTCATCAGCACGCATGTAACGCATGGGATCTGGGCCCTTCTCAGTCTGACCCAGCCCAGCAAAGGCAGACATATCGATGCCAGGGCCTGGAGGACCAGGAGGACCAGGGGGACCAGGGTTACCAGGAGGACCCTAAAGTCAGATCGCACAAAGATCAGTGAAAATGCTGGTCAGCACAATCTGCTTTCAAAGATGCAGATAATTTATTTTCACCTTAAGTGACACAAAAGAAATGGAAATAAAAAGCATGTAAAAGAATGACTGTGATGATACAGATAATGTCAGAGACCACCTTGCTTGATTTGTCTTTGTTCAGGGAGACTCTCTTTAGAGTAATGAATGGCATATTAGGCAACTTGTTTTACCCAGTGCCCAATCTCATCTAAGATTTTACCCTAAAATTTTATTTGGGCAAAAGATTTTGATTTTGCTTCATACTGTATATGATGATTGTGTAGCTGTGCATGACCAAATATGTTATAATGTGTAGGATTTATCAACATCTGCACATGTAATAAATGGCAGTTTTCTAGAGCATACTGGAAGGTCTTACACAAAGATTTCAAACTTGTTCTACACACACTTTGATAACTTAGAGCCCTGGTCTTGACACAAATCAAGAAGATATTTTTTTCTCTGGACACCACATTCTAAGACAAAATAAAAAAACTTAGTTTTACTAAGTTTATACTCACAGCTGGGCCACTTTCTCCAGAGCGTCCACGAGGTCCAGGGGCTCCAATGGGTCCAGGGATACCATTTGCACCATCCTTTCCAGCTGGGCCTACAGGTCCAGGGGGTCCCTACATAGAAGAAATTCAATGGATCAACATTAATCTTTGCAGGTTTCTTAATAATAATTCCCTAGTTATATATTCCGAAGAGCCTTGACATTAGATTATGTAAATCTGAGATTCTCACCTTAGGTCCGCTAGGTCCGGAAGGTCCAGAAGCACCCTGGTCACCTGAAGAACCCTATATGACAAATGCAAATGCAAACATTAGTTAAGACACAATGTCAAAAGTTTGTTTTATCAGTGTTGATAGGGAATCACTATTTACAAAAGAAATTAATGGGTGAACTCACGGGAGGTCCAGGAAGACCCTGCAGACCAGTGAATCCTCTGTGTCCTTTCTGTCCTCTTTCTCCAGCCTCACCAGCTTCTCCCTTGTCTCCACGAGGACCTTGTGGTCCCTGGAGCAGAAAAAAAATATCAAGATGCTCAATATAAGTTGACAGACAATAGCCATGGCAAAACTGACACCTTAGATCTAACAGATAACATTCTGATAATGTTTAGAGATAATCTATAGGATAATCTATTTTAATTCTTAAATGAAATACGTACAGCCATGCCTCTTGCTCCAGCAGGTCCAGGAGCTCCAGCAGGTCCTTGTGGTCCCTATAGAAATGAAAAGGAAATGGATTAGCACTATTAATGAGTGCAAACCATGGCATAAAATGTTTGACAAGCATTTAGTAAAACTCTTTAACAAACGAAGTTTTGGAGGAGCCATAACAACTTATCAATGATGGCCAAACCCCTTAAAATATTATTAAAAAAAAAAAGAATATGACATGAACAGTAACATTTGTCCAATGCCACTGTCACCTACATTATGAAGTTAGCACAGTTGAGTTATTTATCATAATATGATTCATAGTTTCATTTTGGACATTAATTTGTATTGCACATTTTTATTAATAAAAAAATTAAGCTATGCACTTTGCACTGTGTGAATGTGTTTAGCTATTGAAAATATTAACTGGCTGGTGAGTTCAAAGTCCATGTTAAGTCCTGTTATAATGGCCATCTGATAAACAATTGATCTATTATTCCTGTGGCTGCAATACTTACATTCTCTCCTCTGTCTCCCTGTTTGCCTACAGGACCAACAGGACCAGGAGAACCAGGAGCACCAGGAGCACCAGGGGCACCCACAGGACCAGTGTTACCACGTTCACCCTGCAGGGGAAACAAACTAATATTTTAGCTTGCTAAAAAAACGACTTGTAAAATGTTGACGTTGACCTAACAAAGCTTGCGATATGTAAAACAGTTAGGTCGATATATTTGTTTGTGTCCTTACCTTCACACCAGAAGCACCATCTCTGCCAGGAGGACCATCAGATCCAGGATTACCCTAAGGACAAAGTGATACAAAAATATATTCAGTATTTTCTTATTCAAGGATTGGAAAAATCAAGTTCCATTTTCCCTGCCATTAAATTTAGTTGAAAAACGCTGTTCACAATTTCAGGTCTGGATGAGCTGAGTTTAGTTTAATACAGATTTGTCATGATCTTTTGCACATGAATCATTAAATGCAAAAAACATAGCCACCAAACATCGATTGGCTACTATGCTAAAATTTTAAACTGTATGTCATAACCTTTACCTCAAATCAGGAATATTTTGTAACTCTTAACTAGACTAGCTTATTTTAATCCTTTTAGGTTCCATCACCAATGGTAAATGTATACTTACAGTTAATTTGTCAATCGATGATTTGGGACAAACCAGCTTAGCTTAGCTTGATCAATTCAATTAGTCATGTAACATCATAGTTCCAATGTTCTGCCACTGTCCTGTCCAACAAACAGCTGCTAGCTGGTATATCATTATAACAATATATTTGGACTAAAACTATTTAATACATTATTACAATATTATAAAACATATAGCAAAACATACTATATGTTTATGAGCATTTTTTAATACCTGGGTACTGATAGGATACAGAAGGCCACTAGGTCATAAACAAATTTACACACAGGTGATCTAAATTTGCTGACATAATGTGTTTTGACCAAAAGGATATTACATAATCAACAATCCTATGGGGTGGGGGAAAGTTGATTCTGCACTTATCATTCTGAAATATATATTTATGTTTAACTTTGGTCTCTATGTTCACTATGCTTGCTGCATACATCTAGGTTCCTAATTTTGATGAAGACTTGTTAAAGAGTAGTTTATAAATGTTATCCTAAATATCCTACATTTAAGGTTCAGGGAAATCTTTTTAAACATAATTTTTAGACCAATTGATTGCTATAGGATTGTGTTCTAGCTCATCTTTTTACACCAGTGATGATCATTTGGTTCTAGAGATTTGATGAACATTATTCTGAAGAAGGTTTATTTTTAGTCATTTCTTTACCTCACGACCAGTTTCTCCAGCAGGTCCAGTCAGCCCTGGGGGTCCAACAGGGCCAGGGGGGCCACGTTCACCACTAGAACCAGTACCACCCTGTTTGCCAGGCTCACCCTAAATGTGATAACAAATGAAGAATGTAGCCTTTAGACAATAATATACCAATCGATTATTCTACGTAGTATTTAACAATGGTATGTACAATTATGTAAAATGTTGTACAATGTTGATCACTATCATTATTATTTATATTGACAATAATTATTTACAATAATGACCAAAATAAAATCTAGTCATCACTAAACTGAATAAAATGGCAGTTTTTTCAACATATCCTTGAAGCTCTAGTCCATTGTATTTCACATTCTCTCTGTATGCTGATAAAGTGATAAAATGATTTTTAGACTCACAGAAGGTCCAGGAAGGCCAGGGAAACCTCTCTCACCACGCTGACCAGGCAGACCAACAATACCACGCTGACCAGCTAAACCTGCAGGACCAGTAGGACCATCGGGACCCTAAAAATGGATCAAGAGGAAAAAAACGACACAAGAGAGTTATTAATAAGGCATCTTGATGTGTAATACTTTGTGATGAATGAACTATTATTGGAACTGTGGAATGACTGAAGTTGAAAGCTTACAGGGGGGCCATCCTCTCCAGCCTCTCCCTTCTCTCCAGGGGACCCAGGAGGTCCACGCAGTCCAGCATCTCCTGGTCTTCCTGGGGGACCAGCATCACCACGCACTCCCTTGGGACCATCTTTACCAGAAGCACCAGCAGGGCCAACAGGGCCAGGGTTACCCTATAAGAGAAATAATCCAAGACAAGAATCGTTTAAAAGAAGCAGTTTTATAGTAAGAAGACATGTATATGCCCTCAACTATTAGGTACTATTAGCCTACTACATTGGATTTATGGTGTATTAAAGACCATGCCTTTCTATGATTTTAATTAACCCTCATAGGTTTTCTATATTTTAGTTGATCTCGATTCCCAAGTTTCACAGTTAATTAAAATTTATTAATTTTAAATTGATATGTAGTGTTTTATATCAATTTTTAGCATTGAGAGGGTTTAATGATCCTTAAAACGTAGCCTGACAAGGACGTTTTGACTCATTACTTGTATTGAAACCCATCAATATGTGCTACATCTCACAAACAAAACAGTGCTAAATGAAACACACTAACTAGTGCTGAATGACCAGAACTGTATTAAAATGGATGTCAGATTGGTTAAAATATTATATTGAAAAGCTGGGGAGATTGTGTTTATAATACAACTAACTTAAAAATTGAAGAGAAAATGAATGAAAATACAAAACCCTTTAAGTGCTAGTTTATAATTCCTCCTCCCCCAACAAAAATGTTTTACACCTACAAAAATTTCTTTTTTTTCCGCTTCTAAATAATTTTCGCTTTTGAATAATGGATGCAATTAATTTACGTTTTATGCCAAAAATTATTAAACAAGCCATGATTTTTCAAAGCATGAGCAGCATCAAAGAATATTAAGCAGTATTTGAATCAATTATGTAATTATTGATAAGATTTGTATGTATTAAACAATGGCTTACATTAGGACCTGGTGGTCCAACTCTTCCAGCAGCACCTGGGAAACCAGTAGCACCCTGGAATAAGAAACATCATTAAGTTATTTCCAAGTCTAAAACTACCACTTCACAGACTCATTCTTCTATAGAAAATAAGACCACAATGACTGCCAAAAACAGAAAACATCTATGTAACCACAGTCACGAATTGGGTTTAATGAATTGACTGGAATAATTAAATGAGTAACTCACTGGGGCTCCCTGTGCTCCACGAGCTCCTTTAGGTCCAGTGACACCAGTGGGGCCCTGAAATCAAGTAGTGGTACATTAGCATATTGCAGTATTACTACCCTGAAAACATAAATAGAGCTAGTATACTATTACTTAAGAAGCATGGATCTCTCTAGATGGATGTCTTGTAAAACATTGCTTACAACTGGACCAGGGGCTCCAGAGGGTCCTTGAGGTCCAGGGGATCCAGCATCTCCTTTTTGGCCTGACTCTCCATGCTCTCCTTTAATTCCAGGTTGGCCATCAGCACCCTGTTAAGATACAGTACAGAATATGTAAATTTGCGGGTTGGTGTTAACTGTGTGAAATCAAATTCAATTTTAGACATTAAGATTTTTACCTCTAATTAAAATTTTACTTAAGATTCAACATGAGGCTGTATTTAGACTTATGGGTACCAGCTGAAGGGGTTGTGTCCATTCTATAAGGTTCTACTCTCACAACTGTATATTCTACTTCTGTGTATTCCTGGAATGCTCACGATATTGGAACTGTGAATAATTATCAATTAGTTTTCATTGCTTAGTAGTAGAAAATGTGCTTTGCAATTATTTGCAGTCAATTAACTGCTCACCATTTCCCTTTAGGTGAGCTGTGTCCCATTATGTACTGTATCTACTGAGTTATAATAAGTAGTGAATAAATTATCACTGCTTGTTGAAAATCCATATTCAAATGAAGCTATAATGATTCATCGCCTGTATTTATAGTATTCATACAGTTGACAATTTGTTTGATTATTGTATGCAGCATTATGTCATAGAAACGTAATGACACTTGTAGCTCTACTCACAGGGGGTCCAGCAAAACCAGCAGGTCCAGGAGCTCCAACCTCACCACGGTCACCCTTGAGAGAAAAGAAAAAAGTTTACAAAGAGAACAAATAGATTTGAGTGTAAAGAGACAAGTGAAGCCCATGCTTAGACTCATACAGATCTCTGACAAAATGACACAAAATCAACTTACAGGAGCACCACGAGCCCCGGCAGGTCCAGTTGGGCCAATAGCACCAGTTTCACCCTTTGAAAGAAAGACAGATTGTAGATATTAGATAAACTTATATAAAAAAATTTGAAACTATTTAAAGAAAAGATAAAACAAGCCTCATGAGTTAAGAATGGCTCTCAGATTCTCACCTTAGCTCCATTGGGACCAGAAGGACCAGGTGGACCAATAGGGCCAGTCAAACCCTACAGACAAGATACAAGAATAACATATTTGAAAATATAATTAAAAAATGAACTTGAGGTTTTAAAAGAAAAAAAACATCAACATGTGACATGTAGCACTTACTCTTGAACCATCTTTGCCAGGAGCTCCCTCAGGGCCTTTCTCTCCAGAGTCACCCTGAAAAAGACAAAATTGTTTAAGTTTGACTCTAGAAATGCTTACTTTGAACTATGTCTTACAGTGAAGTAGATGACATCCAAGGAGTTTTATTTAAATTTTACATTTCATTTAAAATTAGGTTTAAATGTACTTACTCTGTCACCCTTAGGTCCAGAAATACCTGCAGAACCTCTTTCACCAGGCATACCCTGCAGACCAGGAGGACCCTGGGCACCAGGACTACCAGCTGGGCCTATCGCACCCTATAACACAGTAATAAAACATGAGAAAATCTACTGGCTGGGAAGTAATAGACTAATGGAATAACGAAATATAAAGAACATTTTATATGGCTTCCTATCAACAATTTTGGAAAATCAAGATAGGTATACATATGACAAAAAGTATGTACTGTATACGTGTGTGTGCTATTAACTGTGTGGAATTAACTAATTTTACAGAAGATTGAACTATCCATAGTTAAACAGAAGCAAACCCAGAAGCAAATTCCCATATCATAAGGATAAATACTATGACTAAGTGCAGCAGTCCTTAGGCGTTTTATTGTAGGGGAAGGTAAAGTTAAAATTTTAACAGGGACAACATGTTAAATGAGTTCCAGCTAAAATACAGTACATTGTGACCCTTAAAGATCTCACCTTAGGTCCATCAGTTCCAGGAGTTCCAGGAAGTCCTCTGGGTCCCTGAAGACCCTGGGGTCCAGCACTTCCTCTCTCACCAGGGAAACCACGCTCACCCTGTGAAAATATACAGACAGAATAGCATTATCATCCTACAGTTAGACTTGGATGAAATATAGAATTAACTATACTTATCTGATTTAAGTTTATGTATTGGCAGTCTATGTAATATAGAACATATAATATTGGTGGTAAAAGAGAGGAACTCACTCGTGGTCCAACTGCACCAGGGGCACCACCCTCTCCAGGAACACCCTAGAAAAATACAATAATAATAAAGAATTTGCAGTCACAGTTTTGCTATCATCAAGGTTGAGCAATAGATAATAGGGTCTGGAGTCATCCTCACCTGGTCACCTGGTTTGCCACCCTCTCCTGGTGGTCCAGCAGGTCCAGGCAGACCCTATATAAAACAAAGAGGTTAAGTTTGTACAATTGCAAGACAGTATCCAGAGGCAGTTTTTCACTCATAGTTAAACATATCGCATCACAACAGATGTTTTACATCTTTCATCTTTTATAGATTTATGATCAATACGTTATTATGAGGTTTTTGCCTAAGAAGACGTAAAGAAATAAATGTTGCCTATTTTACCTGGAAGCCAGGAGGCCCAGGCTGTCCTTGTTCACCTCTCTCTCCAGCAGGACCCTGAAATTACAAGATTCCATGGTTATAATACAGCACACATTTATCATTAGTGCTAATGCCCTGTAATTGCCAGACTATTTATAAAACACAATATTGCAATATTATTTGTCCCAGTCCCCAGATGATGCATGTCATATTGAACACTTTACTCATTTTAAGTGTCATAATTTCTCAAGGAAACTACTTCAGTCGATATCTGCTCATTTTATCTGCAGCATCAGAAATTTAGCTAACATATATGAAAATGCATTTAAATAAAGCAAATATAGAACATGATATAAACATGAATATTTTTCTCTATATACACAGATATAATAAAAATAAATCAACCATAATTCTTTATGTAAAACAGAACTCACAGCAGGGCCAGGAGGACCAGCAGCTCCAGTCTCACCATCTTTACCAGATAAACCCTAAAGACAGACAGAGACAGGGTCCATTTATTAATAAATATGCTATAACCTGAACACTCTAAGTCAATATGTTAAAAAGAAGGATGACTTACTCTGAGACCAGGGGCACCAATAAGTCCTTTCTCTCCCGGTTTGCCAGGCTCTCCCTAAATGAGGAGGACACATGCAGAATACAGTACATCCCATGAGACATAACACAGATTAGATAGATCTCCAAGAGGAGGATCAAATCACAGAAATAGCTGTTTGAGATTTTCTGGTTATCTTACATTGGCTCCCTTGGGTCCTGGGAATCCCATCACACCAGGCTGGCCACGAGCTCCCTGAGGCCCAGGGGGACCAGGACGACCGTCCTCACCAGGAGCACCCTATATAAGGTTAAAAAAAAAAAGATACCACTGGTTACCTTCAGCATCCAAACAATATGAGCCTACCATAAGCAATATTTGTGCAAGACTCAATCTTATTCTCTTTCCCTTACACCTTTTCTATATTATTTATCATTTTCAGGGTGCCAGTCCGTTGCGGGGCACACACACTACAGGCAATTTGAAAATGGCAACTAGGAAGGAGGAAACTGGAGTACCCAGAGTAAACTGACCTAACACATAGAGAACATGGATATTCCATGCACACAGACCTGAGAGGTGAGATTCAAACTCTTGACCATAGAGGTGTAAGGCTACTACAGTGATAACCACTACACCACTGTGCCGCCTAAGCCTAAATCCATATGATTAAATTCAAGTCATGTTGGCAAATAGAAGTTTTAAAGAAATAAAGATTCTGGTAGGATCATGCTATTGGTTAGCCATGAAATTTGTCCCTGCCTAAAAGAATGTGATTTCCATAAGAGTAATGTTTGTACCAATATAATGGCTGTATAATGGCTGAACAAGTGCTGGTGCACTGAGACAGTGGGATACTCACACTTGGGCCAACTTTTCCTTGGGGTCCAGCATCACCAGGACGACCAGTGAGACCCTATGGCATGCAAGAAAGGCAGGGGGGGACCAAGAATGCAATCATTTAGTGTACATACAAGGCATATGATTAAGCAAACCTAAAGTCAATATATGATCAACAGGCTTTTAAGAAACAATCACTAAAATAAATTTGAATTGAGCTTCATACTCTTGCTCCAGGAAGCCCAGGCTCGCCAGGACGACCAGGATCTCCACCAGCTCCTTTTGGTCCAGACGATCCAGCAACACCACGATCACCAGGTGCACCCTATTAAAACCCCAGAAAACTAATTAGCATCAAAGAGTCTAAGAATAACTTTTATAAAGTTACCAGGAGTGATACTTGTCACTGCTAGTGGAGAAAAACGTTTGTGTAACTTTCACCCACCTTAGCACCAGGAAGTCCATCCTGACCAGGGAATCCACGGTTACCTGGAGCTCCCTAGTAAGGAGAAGTAGAGGCATTTTAGACATTTTACATTATTAATTAATTATTATATGGATTTGTATAGAATTAAACTGCCATGTGCACTAGCAACAATGTAATATTAAAAAAGATTTTCAGACTCACTCTCTCTCCTGGAGGTCCAAGAGGGCCAGCAGAACCAGGCTCTCCTCTAGGTCCTCTCTTACCCTCCTCACCGATTGGGCCTGGGGCCCCCTGAGGTCCTGCAACACCCTACGGAGAAACAAATATATTATGCTAACTATAGTAATATTTAATTACTCTATTAGGACTATGGTGATAATGATGACGAATGCAGTAGGAATGGCAAGTATAATCATTCTGATACTCATGGCATATAACCTACCCTCTCTCCTTTGGGTCCAGCCTCTCCCTTAAATCCTGGGATACCAGGGTCTCCCTGTTAAAATACACAATATGTATTCATTCGTTAATACACAAAACTGATTCAGATGAAAGGACCAAAAGACATCCAGATTAACATGATGAATACTTACACTCTGACCCTTGGGCCCAAGGGGTCCAGTAGCTCCCTGAGGTCCAGGTGGGCCACGAGGTCCCGGGAAACCTGGGGCACCAGCAATACCAGGGGCACCCTGCAAAGTAACACAACAATTAAGAGTCTATTTTTGAACAGACAACAGCATATATTATGTCTAATCTAAAATCATGAAAATATAATCAGTTATAATCAGTCTAGCTTATGTTAATTGTTTATGAAACTCTAGAATCATATGGATTCTTATAGTGCTTATAGAGTACAATTTATTATAGTGTATCATCATGGTGTCTAATACATTTACGTGCACAGTAAAAGGATGTACCGCAATTGGATTCATTTTACTTATGCTATCTAATACAAAATAGTGTATGGAAATGGAAAAAACTTACAGCAGATCCTTTGGCTCCAGGAATGCCATCAGTTCCAGGGTTTCCCTAAAAAGCATAAAAATCATGCTTAGTATTTTTGAAAAAATACAATGTAACACTTATACAGTAGATCTAATCACTGTGATGTTAGTGATGTTAAAGTACAGTATATTGGTAAGATCGAATTTAAATGTAGCTTTGTAGCTTGTATGACTTTGCCAGACTTTGCCAAAGCATGAAGGGCTTTATAAAATATGTGCAGATCCAGATACATTTCCTAAATCAAACGGACTATGTGTCAGAGTACAATGTATATACAAAAATTTTGAACTGTAGAACAGGTGCCTCCCTGAATTTGGGGTATATAGAAAAAAATATGTTTTAGATGTTGCCTTATTACTGGAATTATATATTTTACGTACAGAGGCTCCAGCAGGTCCAGGAGAACCTGGAGTGCCAGACTCTCCACGGGATCCTTGGGCTCCCTCAGCTCCACGAGCACCAGTAGGTCCAGCCTCACCCTGTAAGTGAAGATTAGCAGACAGAAACTACTGTTAGGCTATCTCTCTATCTCATCCTGCAAGAAATGCCAACCTATTAGGAAGAAAACTGAGTTTTAAAAACTGAGCTAATTTTATTCAGGTGACTGGCCGGTGTAACCTACCTTTGAACCAGGGGATCCTGGGAAACCTGGGGCACCAGAAGGACCAACAGGACCCTGCATAGCAAAGACATCAAAGTACTCCGATTTAATATCATGTGAATAAGCAAAGCTTATTGGTTATAATAATAGGAAATGATGGGAAAGCTTATCAGTGAGAGCTGCAATGCTTACAGGAGGACCAGCAGGGCCAGGAAGACCATCATTACCACGGGCACCCTGTAGGGACACAAGATGAGAGTAAGTCAAGCATGACAAACAAGGTTGAGACCAAAATCCCATTTAATGAACATCTTAAGTCATTAAGTCTTTTGGTCATTCAACCAGTCTAACAGTTGTGACATTTCACACTGTTACAAATAGTTTTAGCAGTCATTTATTTTATTTATGTAGTATAAAACAACATCAAACTACTGCATCCAATCACTCACAGCAGCTCCAGAGGGTCCAGGGCGTCCTCTCTCACCAGGAAGACCACGAGGGCCCTAAGAGAGAGAAGCAAGGGAAAGATGAAAACATTAGCTGTATAGAATGCATTGTGTCAGATATTAGATACTAGGTCACTAGGACAGGTTTGTATAATGCAACATAAGCAACTCACCATCGGTCCAGGGGCGCCATTCTCACCAGGTGCACCTGACTCACCCTGTCAGAACAGAGTAGAGAGATATTTTTAAAGCTGGCTGCAAGACTAGCTTGTCTTACATATCTAGCAAAATAGACTGAAAATGTTTTCTTCATACTCGTGTAGTATTATGTAGAAAATGCTGCATTAATTAAAGAGATAGAGTGTAAATGTGTGTAAGTACTTAGAGTCATATAAACTTATAGTCCTGAATAGGTTTAATTTAAGGTTACGAAAAGGTTGCAAAATATTTGAAAGTACTTGCATCACTTGTGTTAAAAAAAACAACTCTTTTTGTTGTTTTGGTACACACACCCAATTAAAATGAATTATATTCATATATACAGCTGAGGGTTAAGGGCCTTGCTTACAGTCCAGCAGCAGCAACTTGGCAGGACCAGGATTTGAACTTATAGCCATTAGCCTGTTTAAATAGTCTTTAGATTAATCCCCATCCTCAGTAACTCAAACATAAGTAAGCCTATACATGATGCCAACTTGTGCCTAACTCTATGGTTTTGATAAATAAACAAACAAACAATACTGTACACATTTAAATACTGATTTTGAAATAAATCTATAATGATGGGGTTTATGTGGAATTTATTTTTGAATTAATGGGACCCTGGCCACAAATGATATGACAAACTCTGACCTAAAGATCATTCTGTAATACACATATCTAATGTACAGGGTGCTTGCACAAATGTAAGGACAAAGTAATTTTGTACCTTAGCTCCAGCAGCTCCAGTCTCTCCCTTAGAACCATCAAGACCTGGGTGACCCTATAAATACAAACAGATATCAGTTTAACACACTCTTCCATTTCACAAAATCTGAGCTACAACTCAGATACTTAGACTGCAAAGCCATAAAAGTATAGTAAATCAGACAATATCTTTTTACAACATACTCTGTGCCCTTTGATGCCAGGAAGTCCAGGGGTTCCAGGGAATCCACGAGCTCCCTGTTTAACAAACAAACACATACACAAATTTAAAAAATAGTCCCTTTGAAATCCTACTTCACATAATATAGACTTCAAAAATACATGTAAATAATATGAAACATTAGACAGATGCAGTAAAATCATTTTCACCTGAGGTCCAGTAGGTCCACGGTCACCAGGCTTACCAGGTTTGCCATTCTCACCCTAGTGAACAACAGGTGCAAGCAGTACAGTCAGACACACACCGTACAACCAGAAATAAACATCAGCAGTTTAAATGACATCTGTGAGATTACAGGCACTTACATCACTTCCAGATTTTCCAGGTGGTCCAGGTGGGCCACGAGGTCCCATAGGGCCCTGATGGAATAAACAATCATAGGAACTTGCATTAAAAGAGGACAAGAGGGAAATAAAATGCTATGTACGTTATATCTCTCCATTTAATTTGCGCAATCTGGCTTTGTCAGATGGAAAGCCATTTGTGATACTCACAGAAGGTCCGGGTTCGCCAGCTTCTCCTGGGCTGCCTTGGAATCCTTGTGGGCCCTACATTTTAACAGATGAGTGTGTGTCATTATGTGTTGGTGTATGTAGGAGATGCACATTGAGTTATAAGTATCTCAAGTAGGTCTTTCATCAATGACTCAGATGTATCTGTTACCTAAAGGACAGTTTCCCCAAACCAGTTAGGCCTACCCACCTACTTATTTCCTTTTTAAGTGAAATTTAATTCAAGCCTTTACTGTTTAATGTTTAATATCTCAGTATTACTTCATTAGCTTACACTGGTAAAAACTGTGCCATTATTAGAACACTACAATCCAGAGATGTTTTGATTAGACATATGATAATAAAAATGAACATTATTTCCATCTATGTTATAAATTAATGTGTAAATTATAGTGTGTTGGTGTAGAGATGCTTACAGGTGCTCCAGTGGGACCAGGGGGACCACGGGGACCCATGGGGCCCTATAAAAATATTTTTAAAAAGTTAGTGATTATGGTCAGTGCATAAATTCATAAATACATTAAATATAATGGGAAGTGATGTAGAAAGGATATATCAGCTAAACATGTATTTTTGTTGTTGTTTGATCATTTGGAATTTGCAGCCATTACAGTTACAATTATTTTTATGAGTTTAGGTTCATGACTAAGAGAGCTTGTGTTATTATTTCCAACCCTTCACTTGTGGTAGGTCAATTGTGAAAACTCTGCTCATCAGTAGAGGGTGCAGCTGAACCAGACTGACCTCTGGTCTCTGTGTATTGCATATGATTTAATCATACCAATTCTGTTTCAAATATTTAATAAGAATAGATTTTTGTATTGTACAGTGTGATATGTATGTACACTATTGTTATTTAAATAATTAAAAATGTAATTATCTTTGAAATAACCAGGATGGTCTTATACCATCTTGAATCTTCTACATTCACATGGCTTGTCTTATTGCTAGGATCTCATAATACAGTTGTAACTGCTCATAGTAGATGTGTTTACGTGTACATTAAGTCTGGTCTCTCACCATTGGACCTTGCATCACTCCCAAGTTAGCTCCTCCAGCTTTCTCATCAAAACCTCCAGCCATCTGAGCTGCAAAGTTCTGCATGTACACACAAACAAAAATTAAATAAAGAACACAAACTTAAGACTAAAATTAAGAATGCTTGTCTGTTTTATTAGATTAACAAAAAGCAGAAGTGATGAGCAGATGGGGAGGACAGAAAAAACTCACTCCTCCAAGTCCAGGTGGGTTTGGTCCGGGTGGTCCGGGGGGTCCGGGAGGTCCAGGGTTGCCTGGCGTGCCGGGCTCGCCATCTCTTCCTCTGGGGCCTGTACTTCCCTGATGAGTAGAGAAAGAAAGTAAAAAGAAGAGATTAGCACAATCCCTTCCACATGACAAGACCCTGCTGAGTGTTATGTCTTATTCATTGCTTTGCCTCTCAGGTCTGGGAGAAAAAAATTTAAAAAATGTAAATTGACTTACCTTCTCACCCTTAGGGCCTCTCTCTCCACGTGGTCCCTGCTCTCCAGGTGGTCCCTAAAAAAGAAGAGAGGATAAGGTTGAACATTGAACAACTTCACTTACAACTAAATTTCAAAAGTCAAATATGTGAAAGAGAATAAATATGTCTATACTAAGAGCTACAATAAACACACACACACACACACATAACCAAGTTGTTCCAGCCAAACCAACTGTAGTTTACAGAGCCCCCTAGTGGACACATTATGTCATCACATTAACACTTTAATGCCATTCATAAAATTTACAGATTAATAAAAAATCCTTTGAAATGCCTCACCATGGGGCCAGCTGGTCCTCTTGGTCCTTGAACCTACATAAACACAACAAGTAAAATTAATTACAGCCCATCTTGATGCAATTAAATGCTAATGATGGTATTATTCTTTCTGGCATAAGGCTGGCATAAAGCTCAATGTAAAATGTAATATTAAGAAGATTTCCAGAAATTCACTAATAACATATTTCAACACATATATAATATATGAAATTGTATTATAATACAATATACTATGTTTCTGCATGGAAAATCACAGGTATTCATAATATAATTATTCATAATAGAAATGTGAACCTTAAAAAAAGGTATTACCAACATTTTAAAAGAATAGCAAACTATTAATAAAGAATAGAAAAGAAGTAATAAATGAACTTACATTTGCAATATCGCCGGGTTCTCCTTTTTGTCCCTACAAAGAATAACAGAGAGATATGTAAATTAAAAAATATGTAATTAATGTTAGGCCAGTGGGAAGTTCATATTAAAGAGTGTAGGAATATATTCATCATTGTGTATATTAAATGATTGCTATTTTGTTGGTTTTATTTCTAGCAAGTTATACTATACTTTATCTAGACCTAAGGATTAGAAAAAGAATAACAAGCATTTCACTCACCCTTGCACCAAAGGTTTCTGTAGTGGAGTGACATAATGAAAGGATTGGAGGGGGAAAAAAATAGGATAAGCATTAAAAAATGATCACAACTTTTATGGTCATTGACAATCACTTTTACATTAACACAGCAGTTTAAAAAAAAATAACACCTTTTATTTGCAACCACACCCCAGCTCTTATTAACCTCCTTTTACTGAAAAAACAGTGGTTCCTGGATGGTATTAAACAGGGGCTTAAAACTGGACAACACCACTGCACTAATTAGTGCACTACCACCACATCATGCTCCGAAACCCATTCTGCTGAGTTAGTGTTTAAAGGAAAGGAGGAAGCAGCAGTGGTTCATTTAACATACATGTGTAGCAATTAAACATGTCTTGAACCACTCATGGCAAAATTAGCAGATCAATAAAGAACAAGTCTTTGCAGGAATAGTTAATCAAAATGCATTTTGTTTCACACAAAATGTGTTAATCTTAGTGTAAACAGATGTTTCATCATGAAATCATATGGAAACTCTAAAACCTTTTCATGCACCACTTTAAGCAATGTTAAATTCAAAAGCAGATTTAATAGTCAGCTTTGCCTCAACAAGTAAAGTTGTTCATGAAAGGCTTTCTCCTATGATAACACTTCTCAGTTTCATGTCAGTGTTTCCAGGCTTCAGAAATTAAAGTTGTTGTTTTTTTTGTAGCACTTATTTAGATGTTAAATAGAGATTTTAATAAATCTTCATTAGAATTGGTTGGCAGTTGTTAACAAATAACAAATGTAATCTGCTTGCGTGAATCATTTAGTACTGAATTAGTGGAGTCAACTAAAGTGATTTCTTGTTTAGCTGATAGTCTAAAAGATCAGATACAAGAACACTGGCTTCTGAGTTCAGCTGTTTGATGAGGGGTTTTTCCAGACCCTTTTCTTTAAACAGCCTGAACAGCAAGTGACCAAGGTAAATATCAGGAAAGAGCCTAAGCAAATATTTACTGATCAAATGAAAATTTTTTCTGCTGTTTTCTTAGCACAATCCAAGACCAGTGAATCTGATTTCTGAATGATTTGTTAATATCTAGAGAGTACAAAAAGACATTTGTGTCTAATTGGATTCTGAGGGCAAAATCAAATCAGAAAAAATACTTTAAACAAAGTAGCATACTGACAAATATAAAAAATATTGTCTGTAACTAAAACATGTGGTCTGGCTGCTGCCAGTGCCTGAAACTATAATCAGACATGTATATATGCACTGCATTAGCAGGCCAAAAAACCTAATGGGCAGTTTGGAGAGAATTTGGCAAAATAAACCCAAACCAGCCTTCACTTTGACATTATCAGGACAGCAGTAAAATTCACCAAGACTTTCCTTAACTAAGGAAATAAGGCTGAAAAAAACTTTCATTTTCTCTCAGTACTTTAAGTTTTTAAGTATTTAAAAGCATATGTTTTATGTTATTTTAAGTAACACATAAAACTCAGAAGTGTTTTTGTTTTATTTCTTTTTCCCTTGGACTGTTAGTTTTGAATTCAAACCTCCATTGCCATCTAACCTAAACCCCTCCCAGTTAGTGTTTGGGCGGAGCCTGGTTACATGTGGCAATATCAGAATACAAAACAAACATCAGAGGGTGTGTGAAACAGATGAAGAGAGCAGAGGGAGGTGTGTGAGAAAGCAGACCGCTAGTCTGGTCTTGGTCAGCAGGGCAGATGGGGCAGCACTCTCCGGGTGGAATGATGGGATTGTTGCAATCCTTCAGCTCCTCGCAGATGACCTCATCACACAGCACTGACCCCGAGTCACACACACAGACCCGACACGCTTCAGGCTTCCACACTGCACGATCCTCGAAATGCTGGCCATCTTGGATGCAGCC
Source organism: Heterobranchus longifilis (assembly GCA_028570985.1). NCBI lineage: Eukaryota > Metazoa > Chordata > Actinopteri > Siluriformes > Clariidae > Heterobranchus > Heterobranchus longifilis. Next base: position 5,448,493 of record JAOVVB010000032.1, read on the forward strand.
GCCTAAGTCCTCCTCTGTAGCCACCACCAGGGGGCCAACACAGAGGAGATGTGTGATGGTAAGACACAGGTGAACACATGCACATGCCCTCATACAAAGTACAAACTGTAGTACCAATACTTTTTGTCCTGTGTCCAGTGGAAATAAATAACAATTGCTCAAGGCTTATGAATCTTTTTTTTAATGTGTCAGTCATTCCACAGCTATTTAACAGTCAATGTACTTCAGCTCGTTAAAACTTACAGTCCATGACTGAGAACACTGCAGATCATATGTTACTGTAAGACTAAAAGATTTGAAGATGTATCCCACTGTATGTATGTCTGAGAATATACAGTACTACTGTAAATATGGCCTTTGTGAACTGATTTAGAGTGAAACCAAATCCTGCATCCACCAGACCTGGCATGAATGGGTCTTTCTCACATGCACACACACACACACACACACACACACACACACACACACACACAGGGCAGCATTGACAGACTGGTGCCTTAAGCAAACACATCATACTCCCAACCTCCATCTGGATCTAATGGTCTCACCACCGTAGTGCAAACACGCCTTAGTGGGTCAGACCGGGCAGGCCTCAAACAAATGCACACACACATACGTACACATAGGCATTTGTGCTTGACCTATTTGTGTAATGGTGGTGTAAATACGTGAAACTCCCAGGGAAATGTATAAGTGAATGGCCCAAGTGTAGTTGCCTAAATCACAGCCACCATTCACTCTATGCCATTCCTTAGGTGCTCTTACATTTTTCTGGTTAGCTTAAATGGGTTCACCTCAGCCTGGCTGTGTAATTAATATTCTTGTCTGATTAGTGGACACTACTGTAAGTCACTGAACACAAGGTATGGTAGAGAAAGACCCTCACAAGTTCAGTCCATCAAACCTTATACCTGATAGAAAAAGTTCAGATGATGTACACAAAATAGTTTACATTATATACCTTCAACTTTGTCCACCTTTCAAATTCACTTCCTGACCCTTTGAACCTGCCAGTCTGAATCCTTTCCCGGTCCCAATCTGAATCTGCTCCTGGTCCTAGTCTAAATCCTACCTTGGTGGCAATCTTATTCAGTCCTTGGTGACTTTGGTCCCTTTGGACAACATTCCTCTGGCCACCTTCTGCCGAAGCCATCAATCTCAGACCCTGTGAACTATGCCCTAACACTGAACAAATAAACAAAACCCCTTTGAACATTTGCTGATGGAGCACCATTTGAGCCTTCCTGGGATGCACTGCTGGTCTTATTCTGTCTTTCACACACAGGTGTGCATCCTTGCATGCTGAGTTAGGACCAACTGAGAAAACATTTTAGACAGGAATGGCAAGTGGAGCTACAAAGTACTGTATCTCAATTATAACTTGTGTTAATGATTATCCGAGTATAGGATTGCTTAATTATTATGGCATGACATGAATACACTCTCTGTTTTACCTAGTTATTTGCTATGTAAGGAATTACACAGTTATAACCAAATTCATCAAATGACGGTTTAACCTACACGCTCCTAAAGGGGTTTTTCTTTTCAACAGATAATAGCTTCTTTATATATAGGAACCTTTGTGAAACGTTTAGGTCAATGGATCCCCTAAACCAAAATGCAGGTTACTAGATCTTAGTATTTTTTTTTTCTCTAGCACTATTCTACAAACTGCACAACTGCACTTAACATTAACATTAACATAATGTTGACAAAGCGCACAATACTCTCCCCATGTAGTATAGTAAAAGCAGTTCACCTTATCATGCATGATATAAACAAACCTTTTAATTTTTAAAGTCACTCTATTATATAACTCGTTGGCTATGGCTGCAGTCTGTGGTATTCGTCTGGAGGGAAAAAAAACTTTCATTGACTTGTGCATACTAGGCTGTACAGCTTCAGGCAAGGTGAGAATTTCTTTAAGGTAGCAATACAGCTGTGTCTGTCTGTGTGTGTGTGTGTGTGTGTGTGTGTCAAACTCGAACCCCATACTTTGTGTATTAGTGCACCACATAGGGTATGCAATACCAGCTTCGATCCCCTATATAGTGCACTATACATCCATTAGAGGGCCGTTTGGTATTTAGGAATTTACGTGAAGACTGCTGAAGACTTCCTGTAGATCTCGCGATACCCGCGAGCCCGAATCCTACGAAAGGTTTTCAATTACAAAGCGCACGGCGGTCGCGCAAACCATCGCATCTTATGGAATTCGTATTTTAACATTTCGTTTTCTCAGGTGAACAACTGCTATAACTTTTCTGAGCTGTACAGTGTGTTCTAATTAGACATAAAAGTTCACAAATCCACAATTCGTGTGAGGAAGAAGAGCGAGTCAAATATCTTTGAACCTGCACAAACTTGCCCTCCTATCGCCACGGTAACACCGAAGGCATTTACTACCATGGGAAAAACAGGATTTCAATGAAAAAGAAAGAACAGATAAAATTTCCAACTTACGGTCATCCTCTCGTTGACATCTGACGACGGATAGCAAAATACATTGTGTCGCTACAAGTAGCAGGACAGTCCGTGAGTCCACAAATCTGTACATGTCTAAAAGTTAAGACATGCAGTTCCTCAGGGTGAAAAGATTTCGCCGAGATCGGCGAAGATGGAGCTGCAGTGTATCGCAGGGAGTGTGTTGTCTTTGATGAGTGTTGTGTGTTTTTGGGGGATCCGACGCCAGGCCCGTGTGCGCAGACAGCACCCACCGCGTCAGCGCGAGCTCCGCGGTTTTATGTCCACCGGTGCAGTTATGAATCTTAGTATACTCCAAAAATTCGGGCCAGCCCCGACCCCCCATGGCCGCTGAAACACGAGCCCGATCGACCGCCCCAAAACACACCCCATCCCAAAAAAATATCCGGCCACCTCTGTCCCAGCACATTTTCACCATGCACCATCCTCCCTCCCTCTTTCCATCCCTCCATCCGTTCCCGGTCCTAGGAGCACACTGACTTTACTCTACGGCCTTCAGAGCACTTTGCGCCACGTACCGAAACGATTATCTAATTTTAACAAATATTAAACTGATATAAAAAAAATTAACTTTTACTATACCTCTGTCTGTACATTTTCTCTTTGATAAACACTTACAGAGCAGAATTTCATGGAGTTTATCACTGCATGACTATATGGCCACTTCTACAGTTGGACTTCTAAATAAGTTACAGATAGATGTCCCAAATCACTACAGTAGCCTAATTATGATTGTGACTGTATTAACAAAACATGGGACATTCTAAACTGACAGCTCAAACATTTTTTTTATTTGTTTGTGTAGCATCCATCTCTTTAGGGAAATGCTATTACGTTTTAGTGCAAAAGATTTACATCCATGAAAAATCTGAATGAATTCATTAGATGTTTGTTTCTGCACTGACCAGTTTGCTCATGTTTCATGAATAGGACGAATTTTAATATCAGTCCAGTCGTTACCATAAAGTGTTACAGAGGTATCAGTGAAAGGCTTCATTTCATTCTCAGTGGTTTCTTCAAGTTCCTCACAGCCTGAAGTATCATGGAAATGAAAAGGTGAATTACATTTAAAGAATTCCAAAAGTTGTAGCATGTAATGAGGCTTGCAGCCTTTTACTGTAATCTTTTTGGCCTTTGATTAGACGCGCCGTCATGCATTCAAAGTGAGATTATAAAATAATAAATCACAAAGATTTGCCCTTTAGCTATTGGAGAACTCTTCAGCAACATTGTTAACAGCAGTATTTTTCGAGAATCCTTGCAGACAGTTGGATTTTGTCCCGTGACAGCTAAATGGAGTGTAAATTCCTAATCTTGTTTATGCAGACAAAACATTAGCTATGCTGCCAGCTCATTTAAATACTTTTATAGCCTCTGCTCCTGCTGAAGAAGGTTAAACAAAGATTCAGACCCCAGTTCGCAGGGTACATTATCCTTAAGGCCATGTGGGCACATGAGATTAACATATTAACTTTATATTACAAGAAACTTCTTTTAAAGTCTTTTTTAAAGACATTTAAAGGATACAGTGCATTTATATATAGGGAGGTCAAAAGCCAACTGACCCTCAGATAGGTCAGCCTGTTTACAGCCTGACCACTGGTGTAATTATAGAACCCAACAGATTCCACAGAACTTTTAGAAAGTTTAGTTCTTTGATGTTTTGTTTAACAAACGCTTCAGCACTGAACACAGATTTGATTCAGCATAGCATTTAATTCCATATATCACCTTAAAATCTGAAACATTTGAACTCTGTATTGAACAGAGTTTTTCATCTAAAGGCGTATTATTCAGGAGCTGCAGTAAATGTCAGTGGGAATGTAGGTCTGGACCCACCACTTCATGAATGAACTACTTATGTCGAGGTTTTTCCAGCTGATATTTGTAGGGTATTTCTAATCAATGAATATTTCATAAATGCATGCAAATTTGCTCTGTTCTTCTGAGAGTTCCTTTTCTTGGTCCAATAACAATACAACACAGCCATATCATCTTTCATTCTGTGGGAAAGACTTAGAGAACTTTGGTGCTCAAGGGATCAGGGGATCAAAATAAAGACACCAAAAGAGGGATGAGGATGAAAAAGCAGGAACAAGGCTATTGGAATTCCGGCCTCCGTATGCGACATCCTGTCTATGTAGATGAGCATGTGAAGTGCGTGTTTTTGTTTGCTGCTGTGTCTGTATTTTGTTGAACTCATTAATGTGTCATTATATACAGTCCTACAATAATGTGTGTGTGTGTGTGTCTGCTAGTGTGTGTGTGTCTGCACTGATGTATCAAAGTGTGTGTGTGTGTGTGTGTGTGTGTGTGTGTGTGTGTGTGTGTGTGTGTGTGTGTGTGTGAAGTTAATACAGACTGTGTACTCTGTCCTACACACACACAATGCGGCTCTGTGTGAAGGCCTGAGGAATGTGAGAGTGAGCTGGGCAGTGGGGGAGCACGGAGCCACGGGTGTTGGTGGAGGGTGGGTGAGGAAAGGTAGAAGGATGGAGGGAGGAGATCAGAGTTGCGAGACCAAGGCGAGGCTCCAGGGGTGTGTAGGGTGACTGGGTTTCAGGACTGGACATAGTTGGCACAAGTGCTCGGCTCAACACCAACCCACTGACCGGAGAGGTGCTAAGAAAAGACCTTCCCATACCTAGTACCCTCACTCAGAGGTTAATTACCTTTTGTTTTTTAAAGGTACTTCAGTGATAGTTTGTAAAATGAGAAATAGGCACTAGATTATGAAAATCAATCAACAATATCAAGATCAAGAATGTTTTGTTTATATTAAGATGTGAAATATGGTTTGTGCAATATGGCTAGTCATAAACGTTTTATACACACAATTGTATATAGAATATTTAGGTTTAAAAAGTATACTGACATTCTGCTTTTCAGAAACATTATAATTTAGAGCTATATTCAAGATATTGACACAAATGAACAGATTTTCCTAGTGATGTTCCCCATTACAGCAGGAAGTCTATCTGGGCTATTCTACTGAATACCTTAATTGATTATTTAATTGTACATATGAAACTGTATGCAATGCAAAGCCACATTTTAAGTCATGTAAAAATCTGAGATTAAATATGTGTTGACACACCGGTGTTAGAGACAGGATGAATCGGAAAAAGGAAGACATAGTCAAGAATCTTCTTTTGAAGTTGTTTAGACTGTAACAAACACTAGATTTTGCTATTTATTCGTCATTGTTAAAACAAAAGTGCTTAATTCTGATCTTGCTCATCTGACTTATAAAATCCACTGCACTAATGTAAGGGGGAGAGACTTTTTGTGCGCAACATTTCTAATAGTGCTTTGACAAAATGTAGATTGTGTAAAATATTAGATTTCTTAGCACACAAAATGTCTGAAATACACAAAAAAGCATCAAAAAACTAATGTATAGCTTTAGAAACATATACTTTGGAATGTAAGGCACACACAAATTCACATATACACGCTCTCACTCACACACAAACACATAATGATTACTTAGACAAAACAAAGCAAACAGTTCGCTAGGACCCTGCATTCTTAACAGCTCTATGGCACACATTTGAGAGTGAGGGCAACCCCTGTGACCTGTCATGAGAAACTGGCCACAGTGAGTGCTGAATATAATGTAAGAATTCACAACGCTGAAGTCTTTTCTAAACGCAGTCAATTTCTATGTGCTTCATGCATGTACATTCGTTCAGTCATGTACATTCGTTCATTCATCAGTCATTTACTTCTGAAACACATGCAACATTATTAGTGTCACCTGTATATCAACTCTCTACACTACAGGTTTAACTATAAAATGTTAAAATGACACTTTTTAACAATTTAGCCCTTCTTAATAGTAGTCTTTACACAACTCTAAACCCCCCAGCAACCTGAGTTCTGGGAGAGATCACAGCACGAAGGGTGAGGCAGTGGTAAGGAAGATGGAGGGAGAGAAGGGGGTTTAAGATGGCGCAGCAAGACAAAGCCATCATTCATGGGCACAGAGAAGGAATGAAAAACATTTTGCTTCTCAAGATGTATTGGTAGGGTATGGGTTAGGATGTATGTGTGTTTGTGTGTGAGAGAGAGAGAGAGTCTGTGTGTGCCACCAGTAGTGGATATGACATGGAGGAAACGTGTGTTTGATCTGATAATAAGAAGGTGTAATGTGACCCAGGGATTTGGTGTAAAGACACTCTCCACCCAATACCACCCAATAACTACTACCTGGAGTGAGGAGACGAGAGGAGTAACTTAAGGGTGTGAGGAGCCAACATGTTTTTAACTAATCCTGCATAGGGGTCTTTAGACCAGTCTAGGTGAATTAAGACAGGCCTTACAGAGAACTTAGACTCGTAATATTTCTAAATTCAGCAGGCAAGATCCTTTTCTCCTGCCTAAGTAACCAGACCAACTGTGGCTTTATATGAGGCCCCTGATTATACTGAATGGCACGCAGGGTCTGCACTGGTGTCTGACTTTACCGAGGTGAGGTTTATCTGCATGACTTGCTGTACCTACAGTGTGTTACTGTGAATCTATTGCTCTGTCTATGGATGTCAGTGGGTGCAGTGCGCCCCCTAAAGGTTTTCATAGAGTCTAAGATCATATCTGGCCTAGGCTTGGACCGCAGACAGAAAGGGATTCAGATACCTTGCTATATGAAATCAATTATTTATAATGTAGGGAATCGTTCCAAATCTATAACATCTTAATTTATCTGCTAATTTGCTCTGCTAATTAAAAATAATAAATAAGCCATGTCTAATCCAAATGTTCAATAAAGACTAATGAAAAGCTTGACAGATTAATAATTAATACATCAAAAAGATACACTTATGTAGTTACATTCATGTCCACCAGAGGGCCCTCACAGCATAAAAATATACACAAAATATGTACAGACTGATATATACTACACACTTAAACAGAATCAGGCTTGTTGTTGCATAGGTAGCAGCACAATTTGTAGATTTACAATAAAAAAGACTGATGATTTAATATTAAAATAAATGGATGATTAATGAATGGATAAGACTGCTGTTGTATGTCACACACTGTGTTTGAACAGACAACTCTCTCAATAAGGACGTCCCCAGTGCCTCCTCCATGGCTGAGCTCCTAGGGATTTGAGCTCCAAGGGTAACCTGGTGTGCATTTCTGAAAACATTGAGCTCTGACTCTCTACAGGGAATATTTATAATGTAGCACAGTTTAACGGGTGAAGTCAAACCGGACTAGAACTCATGAGCTTAACCTGAAGCTCCAAGCCAAGGAACACACAGAACTGGTAAAATGTTCCCTGTGCCCCTAAAGTTCCCTGTGCCCCTAAAGTTTCCTTTGCCCTAACACTCAACATTCGCACAGATGCCTATCAATGAATATTGCATCATTGCAAATAGTCTCAGCTACGTCACTAGTGGGTCAACACAACAGTACGATCGATGTTTGTGATGTAATCAAGTGTAAACCAGATTCTGTCTACTTGTACGCTTTCAGAAATAAAAAGTATCACACTATGCTTTGGTTATTGCTAGGGGTGACCATTAATACAAAAAACCTTTTCAACCTCTACTCAGTTGGAGTCAGAGGTTTTCACACAGTCATTATGAACATGAATGCCAGGGAAATATTGGTCTTCAAATGAATTTTTAACTTTTTTTGTGGGTGGCAGAATGTTGATTGCTACCAAAAACATCTGCTAATGTCAATTAACCAAATTTCCCACGGGCACATTCAATCAAATATTAGATGTTCTGTATGTACATTATTGACTTTGTATGTATAATTTCCACCCTGTGTTGATCAGGAAAAGTATTACCAAAATAATTTCTAATATTTGAGGTTTTCTTCTATTTAAGATGTTGTGCAATCATTCCCTAGAAAACTCCACTTCAAAGTTACAATTGCAGTGCATTGCAACTTCAGAGTGCAGTGGTATTCAATACAGGCAAAAGTTTGTGGACTCCATGTTTGTGGACTCCCATGTTTGCAATTAAAAAAACATCCATTCTGCTGTCAAAGCAGTTCCATAGATTTTGGCATGTGACTGTGGGGGCATTCCCCCTTCAGATACAAGAGCATTAGACAGGTCATTCATTGATGTCAGGAGATGATGTCTGGTGTGCAGTCAACATTGTAATTTATCCCAAAAGTGTTCAGTGGTTTTAAGGTCAGGGCTCTGTTCAGATCAATCAGGTCAGGCAGTGATGTCAGGTAAGGTGGCTTGACATGTAGTTTGTGTTCCTCTTCATCCCCTCGGTGTTCACTGTCATGCTGGAACAGGTTTAGGTTTGAACCCGTAATTCTGGCATAAAACGACATTCTGCACAGGTCCATGCTTCTCATGTTGTGGCATCAGTTTGGGGAAAGCCCACATTTGGGTTTAATGGTCCGTATAGTTTTAGCCATATGCTGTGACTTTCACCTGGGAATGTGAATATAGTATACCTTATTATATGTATGTATGCACATTCCACTGCTTGAGGTCTGGATACATGATAGCAGTTGCATTCTTGGAAGGGTCTACCATGCAGAAATAGCACTTGCTTGAGTAGTCAGTGGGTTCCCGCCAAATTTTTGGGATAGTGACTTTGATGGCTCTCTTTTTCCCTCTGCAAAAGAAAATGAATTACAGTTTTATTTTTTAAAGTGCTTTCTCTCATGACTCAGGTGTTAAAGATTAGTGCAACCTTTTTCTAAGCTGCATCTGCCGGACACTTGCAGCTACTTAATGCCATTTTATGAAAATGCAGAAATGTTTCCATTTATGTAGCTGGAACTAAACAAACTAATGGTCTCAAGGCCTGTGTATTTATACTACTATCGTTAATGGAAAGTTCTAGAATTTTGTAAATTTTCTGGAAGATTTATCTGAAATGGTCAACAAAATGGGTAAATTCTAAATTTGCATAACATTTCCAAAGTTCTAGAACTTTCCATTAATGTCAGTAGTAGTATAAAGTAGTATTCAAGACTAATACAACTTTCTAGATAATTACAGTGCATTTGTTATATATATTTTTAAATTAATATTTGAGTTATCATTGTAAATTATTATTATTATTCTGACATTCTTTAAATGCTATGTAATTAGGCTTGCTCAGTCTCTCTTTCCCTGGTTTCTCTTACACCATTCGTCACGCAACCTCAATGCAACACTTCACTGATATCTTTCCAAGAGAGAGTGAATCATCACCATTGCCTAGTTTGGGATTAGATCAGGTCTCCACGCTCTTGGTCATTGGCCCAACAACAGTGGCACTGCCACCTCCTCCCTGAGGACTTCCAGCTCCACTAATAGTATAAAGTCACATGTGCCTAGATCTACTTCTGAGCTGCAGCTTGCAGTTGACAACATTGCGTGACTGTTCGGTGCCTGGAAAGTGCTAGAAAACAAAAGCAACCTGTGGATACTTACAGAGAAGGAGCAAAAAATAATATATTACTGTAAAATAATATATTTATTATACTAGGTTCTTCTTGGTGTTCGTTAACTTCCTGAGACTGATAATGCTCTGTTTAAAGCAATTAGGAGCAATTAGCGCTGGTGTTTCGCTCATTAGACAAGCCGGAAATTTGGCCAGCAGAAATGGACATTTGTTCCGAAGAAATCTGATTCAGCTGATGCACACGAGTGCAGCAGTTTCACACCATCCACGTCATCAGCACGTGATCCTGGACACAGAGACGGAGATGGACAGGTATGTCATATGGAGTAAGCTTTATGTTATTATCAAACAAGAGGCCACCACAGATCCAGCGTGATGTAGACAGGCGTGCTGTTTTAGAAGTTGTTGTATGGGCTGATCATTTCTTATGCAATTAGTTTTATTAATAGACAGTTAATCATAATCTACTTTTGAGTGCAAAAATCTTATTTATAGCAGCAAGACTTTTGTCAGATTTCCAATTCATTAATAATAATAATAATAATAATAACAATAATAAAACAGAAAATAATGTATGTTAAGATATTACTTACTGACTCATCGTCTATACCGTTTTATCCTGTATACAGAGTCGCGGGGTGCCTGGACCCTATCCCAGGAGACTTAGGCAGGGTACACCCTGGATGGGATGTCAATCCATCGCAGGGCACACACACATCCACTCACACACTACAGGCAGTTTATTTTTTGAGAACACCAATTAACCTAATCTGGAAGTCTTTGGACTGGATGTTCTGCCAAGAACAGGCAGAACATCCAAACTACATGAATGCAAATCCAAGGCGGGAATTGAACCCTTGACCCTGAAGGTGCAGGGCGTCAGTGCTAACCACTAAGTCATCGTGCCGCCATGTTAAGATACACTTCTAAATAAAACACTCTTGAATCTTGTACAGCTTGTACTGTACATCCTCAGAGTACATACTCTGAACAGCTTTTGGACTCTTTATCCACGCATTGTGGCATGTCACAACTTATTGTCTTATGTCTGTTGTGTTGTGCAATATTGCTTGGCATTTCTCTGGCCATGCTTTTATGCTTATCTATTGTATAACATTTAGATCTTGGACAAACATTGTAAGTTCATTTTATGGGAAAAAAACTTTTCTCTTGTCTTTCAATTCCTCCTGTTAAAAGTTTAAAGATATCTGTCAGAGAGAGCTATCATGTCATATAATGGTGATTGGTTTTCACAACTGTTGTCATTTGATTTGTTTAGTGCGTGTGCAGGGTCTGGCCTGGAGGATCTTCTTTTTTACACAATTAGTCAGGGAGAGGAGAGAATCTCAGTGGAACGTTTCATCAGTGTAAGTCACTCTAGTATTTGTAGTGAGACTGATGATGAGAAATGAGGATATTGTTTGTATATCTATCTATCTATCTATCTATCTATCTATCTATACACATTTGTAAATACATGGCTATTACTATTGAGACAAAATGTTAACATGTTATACATTATGATTCATAGAGAAAATGAAAAATATTTTTAAGATAATTATACAAACAAATAAATTATTATAGACAAACCCTGTGTTTGTATGTGTAACCCTGTGTTTTTGTTATTTCATGTCTAAAATCTATAGTTTTTATTAGAGCATTCTTAGAAATTATTATGAAGAGTACTTATGTATTAAAATACTTTCATGGTATACTTTCATTGTAATACTATATATATTAAATACTTTCTGGTAGATTATTAGTCCATGACAGAGAAACATGTTTACTTGGCAGACACTTTTACCTAACGCCATTTATAAATTTCGGAAGTTGTATCACAAACCCTTCTACCAATTTCACATTCATTACCAACCAAGTTTTTGGATGTTGTAATATTTTTGTATATAAGGCAATAATTAGGTCTGTATAGGACCCAGTGTGTGTGAATATACTGTAACATATACTGTAGATGCCTGTATTTATGCCACATAATTGAAGTGATATAGTTCTTTTCTTGTATGTACATTTGTTGTTTATCACGAGTGGGCTTTGTGTGGTTCTGTCCCTCAGGAACTGGAGAGCACGGGATTATTGACTTCTGACCCTCGGCTGAGGGGCTGCATGCAGCAGCTCCATCATGCAGTGCATGAGTCTACTGGGAAAGCAATGATGGACCAAGCGCTCTTCAAGAAGTAAGCGTGTGTACATACAGTATAAGACTGTACCTAGCTCATGTGGAATTTGAAAGGATTTTTATTTTGCATAGAAATCAGTTAACCAGCATAGCACAAAAATAATAACTTTTTTATATTACTTTTCCCACAGATCAGGGGTATTTTGTATTTTTTAAATCATGAGAAGCATTCTACCACAAAATGATGTAAAAAGTTTGAACAATTTGTTTTTACAGAACATTGTAAAATAAATAGAAATAATTACTATAGAATTAATCTCAGATTTATAGTAATGTGCTAATTCAGTGTTATCCTATTTAATAGTGATAATACTGGCTAAATCATTAGGGATGCTGCATATATATCCACCTCTAAAAGTAGGCCAATTCTGTTATCTTTGATAAACACAAGATAATGAAGTTAGACCTCCGAAAAGGAGGATAATAGATAAAAAATTTAGTTTTTATTTCATGATATTTACATTTAGACAAAAATGGAATAATAAGTCTTTAAATAACTTTGTGTTTCGGATGTGCACAATACACAGCTTGAAAGTACATGTGTATAAATAGTAAGTATATGAAAAGAAATATTTAATCCAATTCACAAGATCTGTAATTTAATACCGTAATGTTTAGTATTACAGTATTATGTATACAGTATATCATATAAGCATTACACACAGAGGGAAACATATAGGCAGATCGAAACGCATGAATGTAACAGGTCAATTTAATGCATCATGTGACCAGTGTAAAGAGTAATGAGTACATCATCTTTGTTATGAGTACACATATGTCGCAGCAAACTTTGTGTCACCTGTTGTGTGTACGTGAGCTATGTTAACCTAACAAGATGCTTGTTCTGTCCCTTTATCATTGTCCCCAGCATTGTCTAACACATGGACTTTTCAATTACTTTGCCCCCTTTCCTCTTAAGTTTACAAGACCTCTTAAACAGGTCATTTATTGTAAATCTGTACATATTTTTCTCTATGCCTTTAAATTAGTTACTAAATACCTAATTACTAAATAGGAGTTACTTTTAATATGCTTTTAAAATGAATAAATGAATAATTAATTGCCATTTTAAGGTGTCAGTGAATATTATTGATAATGTGATAAAGTTTTAACCACAATAACATATTCTGTCTGTCAGCAATTAAACATGTAACGTTTATGTATCTTGTTGTAGATGTGCTGGCAGTAATATTGTCTTGCTCACTCAAGCCTTCCAGAGGAAGTTTATAATCCCAGATTTCCTCACATTTGCGTCGAATATTAACCAGCTGTACTATAATGTACAAACTGAGCAAGGAGGCCAAGTGAGCTCTACACACACTCACACAAAGTAACTACTCCAGTACCTACCTACTGTACTTCAGTAACCTTGTCATGTCTTTGTACTGTATGTGCAGGTAGCCAACTACATTCCTCAGCTTGCTAAATTTAGACATGATCTTTGGGGTGTGTCTTTGTGCACTGTCGATGGTCAGAGGTGAGAAAATTTCTAAAATGCACTCAACAGAATTGCTTCTGTGTCTGGTTTAGACTTTCATTCTCTCTCTCTCTCTCTCTCTCTCTCTGTAGGCATTCTGTAGGAGATACAAGAGAAGCATTCTGTTTGCAGTCATGCATAAAGCCCCTTGAGTATGCTCTGGCTGTCCATGAATTCGGGACCGAGCATGTGCATAAATATGTGGGAAAAGAGCCCAGTGGTGTTAAATTTAACACATTAAGTCTAAATGAAGACGGTGAGAATGAATGATATGACATGACAAAAATTATATTTTTAAACCAGTTTTACCTATGCAAAAATAAAAATCAAATGATGAATAGCATTTCTTTAAAACATAATCACTCAGTCACCATTATGATAAAATTGTAATGATTTACCTAAATAATCACATTTAAATAAAGTATATATTGTAAATTAAAAATAGATTCAAAAATGATACTTAACATGACCAAAATTCATCCCATAAAAATGTGATTTAATATTACTGATAAGTGTCAAAAATACGTAAATCATCCGTATAAATTATGCCAACTGAATAATGTACAGAATTATTGCTGTTAAACTGGCAACCATATGGGTTGTTACCATTACTCATATTTTAGTTTTGTAAAACAACCTTTAAAACATGGTTAAACATTTTGCTTAAATATTACTTAATTTTGTATGACATAAATTTAAATATATTGTTTTGTCTTAAAATTATATATTGACATTATACTCTATATGATGAAAGAAAACTGGTACCCATTTTTTTTTTTTACTCATTGTCAACTGACATCTGATTTCTGTTACATACTCCTTAAATCTTTAAAATCCTACAATTATTAGTAAGTAATATTTAAAAGTGAGTGAACATGTCAGAACAGATTGCAAACATTCTGAGGCTGGTGTACTACATATTTATACTATACTACATGTTGCACATTAATACAGCATTTGAAACCTATTAGTCTCAAGTCATTTCCTGCCAATCACAAGACAGGTTCAGAATCTTAAGCACCAATGTGCCAGTGTTTCAATATTATGATAAATGCAATATTACTGTAAAGTATTCAAATACTACAACATTGTTAAGCCATTTAAAAGATAATTATTAACAAAGATTACCTGTAAACACTAATCATTTGTCTGAAATTGTGTGTCTGTTTTTTTTATTATTTTTTTTAGAAAAGCCTCATAACCCAATGGTTAATGCAGGGGCCATAGTGACCATGTCACTTCTAAAGGTATGAACATTCCCATTTACAATACCTCATGTATACATTTAACTCCAGCTGCAGCACCAATGCGGATTGTCACTAGGACAATCCATTGACACAGTTAAGTGTTGTGGACAAGTCTTTTTGTTTACATACTCAGAACAGCTGATGAGGTGTGGGTTTACCATAAGGTTGACTCACCCCATGCTATAATAAGCGTTAGTTACTGGGGGTAGTAAGGGGTGTGTCAGAGGGGATGTGTTGTAGAACAGCTGCTAAGAATTAGAGCGAGAGAAGAGAGTAGCTGTTTCACATGTGATGTTGACCTACTTTGATGAATGTTGGTATCCAAAGTGAATTATCTGAAGATATCCAAATTGAACTGCCTAAAAAGGTTTAGAAGAGAGAACTGCAGCAGAAATGTGGGTGTATTTTTAAGGCAGAGACATTAACCTGCACTGCTCTAACCTTTCACTACAGTGCATGTCATCCCCCACTCCACTTCATGGAAGACTGAATCTTAACCTCGGTTTTATAGCCTAACTATAAAGAGCAAAAACAGATCAGCAAAGTGCTGTGTTGCAACAGCTGACACACAGAAAGAGTGTCCTGTAGTGTCTCAGCCAATTACCAGAAAGCATTGATGGCCTCTGACAGCTTGGCTGATTTATAATGAGTTGTGGTGGCAAAGGTGATAATGTTTCTTTAAAGACCTCCTTCAGCCTAGTAATTTAGGAATACATGTGCACACTGCCACCCTGTGTCTAACTGTTTATCTTGCACATTAAGCATGTGGCAGAATAAAAAAAAAACTTGGAATAAGATCCCGGTGCTACTGTAGATTCCACAGGGTAAACACATTTTGCATAAAAATGAATCCATCTCAAATAGATGGACAAATTTTTATGCAAAATGTGGTAAGTGTTACCTGAAAGTTCTGCTATTTTACTTTATGCACCATTATACCATTAACTATCGGGTCACTGCTGCTTTATTCGCAATATCATTTGCATTTTTCCTATTATTATTTTCCAAAGCTCTCCCCCCCAAAAAATGCCACTTTAGAAGGCTCAGGTTATTGACCTGCATTAAAAAGAAAACAAAGAAAACATTAAAATGATTGGAATCTGAATTTTAATAAATGACTAGATTAGAGCATTAATGGATTTTTTTTATGTTTATGAGAGAGTGGTTCTGGGAGCAACGAGGAAACATTTTCACACATGATTTAGCCACCACATTGCGCTTCGTAATCAAAGATAAAGGTCCAATGAAATATTAGTGTGTGATTTTTTTTTGCTTGGCTAGAAAGCATATTATTCCTATTATATACATATTTTCTGTTCATATAACAATAGAGTTTTTATTTTATTTTATTTTATTTTATTACACATTACAATAGATTTTTTTCTGTCTTTCTCTTTAGCCTGGGTACAAGAAGGCTGAGAAATTCGATTATGTAAGTCAAATATTTGAAACTTTTTTAGCACTTCATATACAATAGCAATTTATCATTGATTATTTATTATCATTTATCCCACAGATGATGGATTATATGAAGAGAATGGCTGGCGGTGAATATGTGGGTTTCAGTAATTCTACGTAAGTCACCTCATTAACCTTCAAAGAATTCTTTGTTTATGCTTAGTCATAAACATGCATTGTATTTTTAGCACTGCACACAAGTGTGATTTCATAAACAGTCAATTAATTATAATGATTTTTACCCATAGGTTTCAGTCAGAAAAAGAGACCGGTGATAGAAACTTTGCAATCGGTTATTATTTGAAGGAGAAAAAAGTTAGTTTTTTTTATATATACATATATATAAATATATATATATTTCTATAAGTTCATTTTTGTAGCCTAATCTTTATTCACCACAATCTGTACCTTATGTACAATTACCATGAATGATGAAGGACACATTTTAGAAACCTGAATTTCAATTTGCTAACTTAAATTGACCAGTAGTCAACTAGTTGAACCTCTAATAATAAAGGTCGTACTATAAGACAGACATGTGAGTATGTCTTGGCAAAGCCGTGTGTATGTATTTTTATCCAGCATTCCGACATTCAGGCAATACTTTCATTTAGTCGTCACAAGGAACCGCTTTATCCTAGTCAAGGTAGCACTGCATCAGGAAATCTGGTATGAGGCAGAAATACACTTCAGAGGGAGAGCAGTGCATTTCAGAGCACACTGAACACACAACATTCATACGTTCTCACACCTAAAGGCAACTTTAGCATGGTCAATTTATTATACTTGTTTTTGAGAGATGGAAGGTAAGTGGAGAACTCGGAGTAAACCCATTAAGACCTTGATTTTAGGATAAGAAAAAATGTGTTATAATTCTTGTTTATGGTAATTGACATACCGTACTGATGTGGTAGCTAAAGATTCGGTCAAATATGTAAGTGTGTACATAAAAGCTTAGATTTTGTTCCTACTGACTTTCTTTTCCTTTTTTGTTTGTTTGTTCTCTATAGTGTTTCCCTAATAGTTCAGACATGGTATCAGCTCTGGATTTCTACTTTCAGGTATAGAAACATTTTTATATGTAGGATATATAAGAACACTCACTCACTCACTCACTTATCTTCTATACCGCTTTAACCAGTATTCAGGGTCGCGGGGACCTGTAGCCTATCTCAGGAGGATTAGGGCACAAGGCAGGGTACACCCTGGACACACATACACACACTACGGGCACACACACTCACACACCCATTCTCACACTACTGGCAATTTAGGAACGCCAATTAGCCTAACCTGCATATCTTTGGACCGTGGGAGAAAACCCGAGTACCCGGAGGAAACCCACCAAGAACGGCGAGAACATGCAAACTCCTATATAAGAACAATGAACAAATATACTGACATATACCGATTAGCCAAAAACATTAACATTAAAACCAACAAGGTTTTGGGTTCCCCTTGTGCCCCTGGGGAGGCCTATGGCCCCTTGGGTGAGGCTCCACAGGACCTGGTGTCTAACAGCAGGATATTGGAAGAAGATCCTATGGGTGCTCTGGGTTGAGGGGGGTGGCGATCTTCATGGGGCAAGTGCTAGGTCAGATTGGTATTTTGGAAATTTGGATCCTAGATTGTCAGCATTGGGCTCTTTGCAGACTGGGCCCCATGACCTGGGCTGTAATCACTGAGTGCTGTAGTGCCTTTCTATTGTTGCCAGCATTAACTTTTTAGAAGGGCTGGCTTTCGGATCCAACGGGCATGAGTGAACCATGGGTGCCCATGAACTTGTAACAAAATTGCTGGTGTATAATTTGTGATAAATGTTGTTCAGTTTACATGTCAGTGGTCATAATGTTATGTTTTACAGTTATTTTGTAATATAATTATGTCTGCCTTTCTATCCTCTCTTCTAATAGCTGTGTTCCATGGAGGTTACCTGCGAGTCAGGCAGTGTCATAGCGGCCACTCTGGCTAACGGAGGAATCTGTCCAATCACAGGCGAGCGTGTGCTGAGTGCAGAGGCTGTGAGAAACACTCTCTGTCTTATGCACTCCTGTGGCATGAACGACTTCTCTGGCCAGTTTGCTTTCCATGTGAGTCTCCCACATGAGTACAAACATGCTCTAAATGTGAAATGTTTACCTTGCGGCTTTCATCTGAAAGACCTTTTTGTTAATGGTTTGATATTTCTCTCCACGAGGTGGGCTTGCCAGCTAAATCAGGAGTGTCTGGTGCTGTGCTCTTGGTAGTTCCTAATATCATGGGCGTGATGTGCTGGTCCCCACCTATTGATCGTGTGGGTAACAGTGTACGAGGCGTGCACTTCTGTCAGGTACACACACACACACACCATTGACACTACTGACTAACACAAAGTTTTACACAGTTTAACTGTATACTGTGTTTGTCTTACTAATATCAGGAGCTGGTTTCTCTTTTTAACTTCCATAATTATGACAACCTGAGACACTTTGCCAAGAAATTGGATCCTCGCAGACAGTCTGGCCACGAGCGGGTGAGACTCGCAGAGCTGTATGTCATAAATACTCATTACTTTTACTATGTTTTACACACTGACAGCATTCACATTAAAACCAAGCAACTTAAATATGATCTCAAATATGATCTTTCGAAAACTCTAATAAGCTATACTTGATTTTGGTAGAATAGGTTGAATATGGCACACCCCATCCAGGCTACATGCCCACTCTTCCTGGGATGGGCCCTAGAAGTGGTCAGTCTAGATAAATGTTAGAATTAAATAGTTTGTTTATGTACTCTATGTGTTTTTACAGAACAAGGCTGTAATTGAGCTGATGTTTGCAGCATACAGTGGAGATGTCTCAGCACTCAGGAGGTAAAGAAAAATGTCTGTGGTAGAAAAACTAAACTGGTTTCTGTACACTGATTTTCTGAATTGCAGCCTCTGCTAGCAATTTGCCACCAAAAAACACTTGGAACCATGAAATTAACACTGTCTTTTCAATACGAGGGAAAAAAACTAATTTACTTAAAATTTATGTACACTGCTTGCCCCAAGTCACACACTGTAGAATTGTATTCAGTCACCTTTAGCTTTGATTATAACACACAATGTGGTGGCCAGTTCATGTGTATAAAATGATTCCTCATGCTCCCAGAACCACTCTTTCACAATTTGTGCCCTGGAATATGGCTGTTCCATCAGGGAAGAAAAACTCCATAGATGTGATAACCTGGTCATTGAGTACATTCAGGTAGTCAGCTGACTTCATTTTATTACTGAAGCAGTTCCATCATAACACTGGATCCAGATGCTTGTACTGTGGCCACTACTCATGAAGCTTGTATCACTTCATCCGCTTCCCTTCTTTCCCTAATGCACCAATCTCTCTGGAATAGGGTCGATGTCCAATGTCCAATCTTTGTCCAATTTTTTTAACCCTGCAACTTGAAGCGTTTAAGTGATCTCTATTCATGATTGCTTTTCCCAACCACATTTCTTCCACAGAGCTGACGTTTCAGCACTATCCTTCCAGGTTTTGATAATGTGTTGAAAGGTTCTTAACCTAGTTCCTAGTAACCTAGTGCAACCCAATAATTTGACCCTTCTCAAATGGCAACCTTTTTTGGCCAGGCAGTTTATAAGAGAGTAGTTTAAAGTAGTTTTTTTTTTTTTTTTAATAATGATGCAATACTTACACAACTTATACTTAAGTTGTAGGCATCTGGATGAACAATCCAATTGTTAAAAGTATAAAATTTACAGATTGCATGTTTAATTTACAAAGAATTGACCAAAGAATCCATAAATGCATCATATACAATACATGGTTCACAAAAGTAAATGTTAACTGACTGTTCTGAGAACTACTGCCTTTAGACTTAGTTTAAGGTACAGTGCCAACAGAAGGTTTTCAGACCCTTTCACACTCTCCTTAAAATGGATTCAAGTTCTTTTCCCCCTCATCATTCTACATACAACCCTCCAATGACCATGTAAAAACATGTGTTTGGAGTGTTTTGTTAATTTAAAAAAAGGCTGAAGTATCCCATTTACATAAGTATTTAGACCCATTGTTATGACACTCGCAATTACGCTCTGATGAATCCTACTCCTATCAGTGGACCTTGAGATGCTTCTACAACTTGACTGGAGTGCTTGTGCTTACTTGCGCTTAATTAAATGCATTAGACATAATTAGGGAAGGCACACATCTGCACTCACACATAATGTGTCACATGGTGTATGTCAGAGTGAAAACAAGGCTATGAGGTTGAGAGAATTATCTGTAGACCTGTGAGGCAGAATTGTGTCAAGAATGATCTGGGGAAGGATAAAAGAAAGTTTCTGCAGCATTGAAAGTGCCGAAGAGCCTCCATCATTCTCAAATGGAAAAGATTTGGAACAACCAACAGTATTTTCAGATCTGGCCACCTGGCCAACTTGAGTAATCGAGGATAAAGGGCCTTTGTCAGAGAAGTGAGCAAGAACACAAGGGTCATTATGAATGGGATGCTGAGTTTCCTTGTGGCGATGAGAGAACCTAGCAGAAGGACAGCCATTACTGCGGCACTCCATGATTCAGACCTCAAGCCGGGGCAACGAATCATAATTCAACAAGACAACGACCAGAAGCATACCATCAAGAAACACAAGAGTGGCTTCAGAACAACTCTGCTCTGTGGAAGTCCTGGAGTGGCCCAGCCAGTCTGGACCTGAACCCAATAGAGCATTCCTATGAAAATAGCCGTGCCCATCCAACCTGGTTGATTGTGAACAATTCTACCAAGAAGAATGAAGAAAAAAACCTCCAAAAGAAAGGAGTTAAGACTTTCATTGGGGACTTTCGAAAGGCTGTCATTGCTGCCAAAGGTCTTTTAACCAAGTACTACTGTAAGTGATGGGTCTGAATACTTACTGTATATAAATGGGATATTTCAGTCTTTATTTATTTTTTATTATAGATTAACAAAACACTTCAAACATCTGTTTTTATTTTGTCATTGTGGAGTATTGTGTGTAGAATGAGTGAAAAAGGATTTGAATCCATTTCAACATAAAATGTGGAAAACATTAAAAGTGTCTGAAAACTTTCACCTCTACACTACAAATATGGTGGATAAAGGTTAGGTTGAAAACCTTTCTAAATATTTAATCTCATTGTTTGCCGATTCTTGATGATTATCATGTTTATGTTTGCAGGTTTGCTTTGTCAGCGGTGGATATGGAGTTGAGGGATTATGATTCTCGGTCAGCTCTGCACTTGGCTGCTGCAGAAGGTAAACAAATTTCATATACTCATCCATATATTTTTTTCAAGGATAATGCTGCATTCAGTGACTGGTTGTGTTTTGTGTTTCAGGGCATCTGGAAGCTGTTAAGTTCTTAACAGGGACATGCAGAGTGAACCCCCATGTCAAGGACAGGTAAAAAATTCATACCTGACTTATTTTTTCTGATCTTATTACGCACATCTTAAACACTTCTCCTGTACGTGTCTTTTGCTCAGGTGGGGAAACACACCCCTGGATGATGCTATAGAGTTCAGAAAAGACAGCGTGGCTGAGGTGTTGAAGGAATATCAGCACATTTATTCCCACACCCTGATGCCTGAGGAGATCAGCACACAAGGCCACAGTGAGGTAGCACTCAATGCAGACGACCTGGAGAACATGGAGGCTGTGGACAGGTTTGTGTGATAGATGACACCGCTGTTTAATGAAAATGCATTCCTTCGAGGAATATAGTAAGATGATCCAGTAGGAGTCTGCCAGATGAAAGGGCACTGAACAGGTGTGCTGTTGATACTGATGTGATGTTTAGTGTCAGGCCAAGTTCCCGAATTAGATGAACACAACTCTTAATCAACACATTAGGCTACATCCGTAAAGCTTATGTGAAATCCTTACACTTTTCCCTGTTCCATCAGTCAACAAACCTAAGTAATGTAATAAGACACCAGGAAATGTTCTAACATGACTTACGTGCGATGAGTGTAAATACTACAGTCTTTGGAACTATAATTATTTACTGAAACGTGGGCACATTTTACAGTAAAATTGCATGCTTCTGTAAATATTCTCTACAGTTTCATTTAAATGCTAGCATTATAGCACTCACCTGACCAAGGGTTACTCCTACAACCTTTTATAGTTTAAACTCCTGCCGTAAAACTGTAATAGGACTGTATTACTATCATATTTAAAAGAGATGGACTCTTTACAGATACAACTACTGTTCTTTTAAAGCACTCAGTTGTTGTACATATTTTTTTGTAAATACATGTTCATATTTCATGTATATATTTAATAATACAGCAATGTTGTACTTATATGCAAGAATACACATACACACTTTTTTTTATTATATAATGCACTGTATTTAGGGTATTAAGAATCTCAGTCAAGAAGCTGCCATTTAACTTCCTTTAGTGAATTCTTAAAGATATTATAATGTTGTAGTGCTTGTTTGTACCCAGATATATACAGTCAGTGTCATGAAACCAACTGATGTTATACCATCTGAATGCTCAAAAAAATAAAAAATAAAAGCAAATTCTGATTAAACAAACCAGGCCTGGACACACGTTTCTACTCAGTACAGTAACTGAAACTTGAGCGATTAATGTATGTCTCTTTTATTGAACACATAGCATGAATAAAGAGATGCTATGTACATTGTAATATCTTCTGGAACCAGTGGAAGATGCAAAATCTTTGTTGAACCCATCATAAAACAGCATATAAATGTTGATACATATTACTTTTATTGATGTGCCGAATATGGATCATTTTTATGCCCATTCAGTCCTGTGGCTCATCAGCATTTTTCTTTCAACAAGTTTTTTTTTTTCTTTTTGAAGATTACACTACCTAAACCATTGGTTAACTCTAAATATTCGAGGAACATGAGGTATGACTTTTCACTTGGAACACTGACATTTCCTTATTGCTATGCTGATCCAAAAAAAAGGTGGAAGGAGGCATGTGTGAACACTAATTAAGCCCTGGTGGCACCTCCAACCCAGAGTGTGTAAAAATTTCTCCATCCCACAGTCCAAAGGCTGGACAGATCGGTGATGGGAATTGAGTCTTTATCGTGTGCACCACTTTAGCAACCTGCGGATCTACTAAACCGAGCTTGCCAGCTTCATAGTCCAAGAGCAGCCCCACGCGATCCGGCTTCCCCACCAGCGACACGGGCACCTGCTTGTTGGTGGTCATGGCGTACCACTTATTGTGAACGTAGGAGAAGACCCATGAGGACGAGTTTGTGCCAATGCACTCATCACGAGACATAGCCACTTCTGCAACACCAATGCGAAACTCCTGTGACTTTTTGACCGTGACTTCCCAGTAGTGACGTCCGGAGTCAACGTGGTTATCGGCAAACACGACAGCCCAGTCGCGAAAACGGAGAGGCGAATCCTGGACATGGCTCGGGTCTAAGCCTAGCATTCTGTAAATCACACCCGTGTCTTTCTTGAAGAGGTCGAGACTGCTGTGGGCTGTACGCTCGTCCAGTTTGAACTGCAAATCTGACACAGATAAACAGAGACAGGCAGACAATTTGAGATTTAAACCAAACGTATAAACGAGATCTATCATCTAGATATAAAATGTTAAGCATTTTGAGTTTTGTAGTAAGGTCACACCACTGTAGTAGAGATTTACAGGGGTGGTGTGGACCACCTAATACATAAGAGTCACCTAATACATGAGTTCTGCCTCGCTTTGCTTGACCTTCAGTATGACCTGATAGCACGGTCATGTGTTTGAGATGACAGGTCTCCTTTTTAGGTCAGTCTGACGTGCTGTTTGTCACAGGTACACATTTAATCTCTGTTCTGTTTATTTAACACAGACGTCAAATTTCATCACTGCTTACCAGAAGCCAAACCAAGACAATGACGTCATTAGGTAAAGGCGTCGGTTATGCAAAGAATAAGAAGAGAATTTATTTAGAAGGTCAGTTACCAAGGGATCAGTTACAGACTGTTGTTATGCCTGGAATGCTCACTAGTGACCTCTGTGTATTTATTCTTTGGAAAATCAGGACAAACCGTACTTACTGTACTCACGATTCCGTTTGCTAACGTCGACATAACACCTGCAGGTGAGTGGGACTGTCGGTTGTTTATTAATAAGAAGGACAGCGCCTGCGGTTCGGCCAAAGCGACTGCACAAAAACAACCGCGACGACAACGCCATCTTGTTCCACATGGCCCAATGAGCTTCTCCTTCACAGTTCCCCAACCGAGTTACTCGAACTTTCATACGCGCTGCTGCCACCTACCGTATATCCAAAGTACTACATGTAAAAAAGTGTATCATGTATGCACCTCTATATATACTGTACTGTACAGTATGTATATATACATATATACAGTATATATTATGTGTATGTATCTTTTTTAATTTCTAATAAAAAATACTACATGTAAAAATGCTTATTTGCCTATTAATCCAATAGAAAAAAAGCGATAAAAAAAATCTCCTGCTAAATCTCTAGACATTTTACAGTATCTTTTTATTATTAATTATAATAAATATTATATTATTTATTATGAATAATAAAAAATTACAATAATGAAAGAATAAAAGTATAACACAAGATTCAGGAGTAATAACTTGAATTAAGCAATTAACTATCCACAGTTAACAGAACAAAAAAATAAATAGAAGATATATAGTATAAGCAAACTTATAATATGTGAATAAATAAAATAAAACAAAGAATATGTGAATAAATAAAAACAATAGACAGAATAAAATATCAAACAAATAAATAAATAAAAGAGGGAAAAAATAGAGAAAGTTGACTACCTAAATGGGGGAAAAAATCACAGCGGTTCAATGATTAAATCTAATTGTCAAGACAATAACAGAGAAGTTATTGTTTTTCTATTAGACATTTTACAGTATTTACTGCTTCCTTTTTCAGTTAATTACAGCCATCCAGCCATCTTGGAACCTCTGTAGTCCAACTAGGGACTCTGGAGGTCAATGGTGATTACCATTGTATTTATTCCCATTTGTATGACCATGGTAGGACCGCTGGTCAACATTCGTAACCTCGTTCACACACTACAAGCAACTTGTATAACCTGCATATCTTTAGACAGTAATAGGAAACCAAAGTACCTGGAGAAAACCCACCAAGCACAGGGAAAACATGCAAAATCCATGCACACGGATCCCAAGGCGGGAAATGAACCCAAACCTAATTGTTTCTGAGTTGAAGTAGATGTAAAAGGTACAGGATAGAAAGCACTCCAGGATCTGGGTAAGGAACCCGTGACTTACATCAACAGATGTAAAAAGGATCCAGCCATGGTAGCGCTGTGATCCGATATGCTGATGGAGACATTCGATAAGGCATTTTTTTTCTTCCTCCAATTAAACACACGCAAAATATTTCTATGTAATATAAATTCTTTATTTATTGGTTATTACCAAAAGGAAGTTTGAAATAAGAATGCCAATGAACACTGGATGGATAAAATCATCATTATAAAACATCCAAAACGTAGCAAAGATTATAAAAACACATATAAATGGGAAAATGATTAAATATTTATGACTTGATTGCTCCATTTGGCACATCTCAGTACAAATTAGATGATCCGTCTAGCCTACCACGATAATAATAGGTCAAACTGCAGCTATACAAATAAGTGAACAGACAAACAAACAATGTAAGTTATTGTAAAATATACTAAAGCATGATTGTGCTAAAATTCACAAGACTGAAATATTAGTACAAGAGGAAGAACAGAAATCAAATAATAAGATCTGCAATAACTTACCACTCACTCACTCACTCATCTTCTATACTGCTTTATCCTGTATTCAGGGTCGCAGGGAACTGGAGCCTATCTCAGGAGGCTTAGGGCACGAGGCAGGGTACACCCTGAACAGGGTGCCAATCCATCACTAACTTATCAATGACTAAATATTTAAATATCTAATTAAATCATGTAAACAGTTCAATATCAGAGTAAATTCACATTATGAAGAGTTACCAACTAGAATCTGCACTGGCTCATGGTCACACTAAAAATACCTCTGATACTCTTTAAATGGGCAAATACAGGCTGCCGAACTTGTGTGTGGAGCACAGTATGATATGTGCTGTGGTTAGATGTAAGATATTTATATTTGACCTCTTTCCATAAAATACTAAACCTAATACCTACACACATTTTGTACATACGCCTAGAGAATATTATTTCTGGATTTGGAAATTATTGCACTTTTAATGTGTGAGGTACTTGAATCAGATTATTGCACCGGTATATTAAACTAAGCTATACATACAAATACTTAACTGATTTTTAGCAGACCTTGCCTTTGACCCTAAGCAATATTAAGCTAGCTAGGTCAATTCCATGTTCATCTGGGGATGTGTTTTTAGTCTTTATCCAAAAAATAAGCACTGCTCATAATGCTTAAATTGCTTTAACTGTGTAAAGTCAATTCAAGTTTAAATTAGAACACTTATAAATAGTGAGTGCACAGTAAATAGTTTTTTGATTAAAATCATGTTGTCATGACCCAACTGTGTGGCATTATATACAACTATAACAAGATAAATATATAATATTACATATACATAAAATGAATGAAGCCAGGTTCTAGATCTTGTTGCTCGCCCTTGTGGTGTCTACATGTGAATAAAAAAAAAATAAAAATAAAAATTAACAAAATTCATGTGCCATTTTGCTCACGTGCCATAGCATCCAGACCCAAGAATCAGATTTAGTTGAGATTTGATAGAGGTTTTGTTCTCTATTACTCCAGTGCATGGAGCATTCACAGTGAAGTCATAAGGAGCTTGTCTTCCACCACTGCAGATGCAAATAATAAATCATCTGTAGGTTTGTTATTTGCTTCCTGTCCATCTAATCATTTAGTCTGAGTTTACATAATAATGCGGTATATAACCCAAAGGCCAAAGGTCATCCAGTGACTCGTCCAGCTCAGTTCACTCCATTTGCGAATAGTGTGACTGGTCAAACCATCCTGTGGAAATTAAGAAGGTGATCAGAGTTTAATAATTTAAATCTTTGTTATGTATTTCCATAAGTCATGTCCATGATAAAAACATTTAAAGCACATTTACAAATTCTGCTAATAAAGAAAGTTACCTCATCTGAGTCCACATCATCAGCGCTGGACCCGAAGATTGAGGCCAGGTAGGTGAGGTGCAGAACTGTTAGTACACTAAATACTCCATTAATAAAATAAACCCAAAATGCCTAGTGAGAACAAGAGAGAAATTATTAGAGATGCTTATTTGTGCAAGCAATTAAAGCTACACTGTGCCAGAATGTTTTGAGGACAATGAGATAATTATGATTATTGAGACAATATATTGAGACAATATTTCTTTGCTGCAATTAATCGGAATGACTAATAATCCTTTCCATAACTTTAAAGCAGAAGCTCATCAGGGCGTTGCTATTTAGGGATATTTAATTATTGCAGTTAAATACTAAGAAACAACAGCAGATGATGGAGAGGCATAAAAAAGGTACAAAATGCATCATCTAAGTCAACACTACTTTAGTTTCTACTGTAAAAAAAAGGCATTGCAACAAATGTGTGTGACAATATATTTTAGGTATGATTGTACACAATTTAAAACTTTTGGACATTTAGTATATTAACTCTGAACTACAGATATGCATTGGGATGTGGAAACAAGAAAAAAAAAACACTTTCATGACCTGATCAGATTTGAAGAAAGGCCACAGTGATTAACATGGCAGTGTAAAGTTGGATTTACTCATTTGATTCATCCATTGAATAGTTTTTAATAACTACTTTATCCTGTACCGTCATCATTGCTATGATTTAAATAATTTATTAATTTATATTTTAGAATAAATTTTTGTGGATTAAAAATAGTCCTACATACAACTTTATTTAACTCTAAAAATGATATGAATGTTCCACAATGACTTTTCCCAGTTTAGTCTGTCCATTTAGCCAGTAATATTTTCAGACCAAAGGATTACATTTACTTTTACTTACCTAACTGTGAGGATACATATCATGGGCAACAGCTCCACACAATGGTGACTAGGGAGTGTATTATTCAACTAGTCTAGGCAACCTCTAACTCAGGTTTCATAAATATTTTCTGAAATACTGGTTAAAATATTATTACTAAAATACTTTATGTGTAGAATACATGATGGGGTACACTGTCCACAAAATGGCAAATCATATTCTTCAAACACATAAACTTGTTTTTAAACCTTTTTATAATATTATATTCTTCTTTTGGAAGATTTGAACCCACATGTTTACATGTTTAAGCAAAATGTGACAGCGTATGACTGAACTAAATGTGTTCAATGGGCTTTTTGAGAAGATTCAAGAGAAAAAGAGAAAAGGGCAATTTAAAAATCTGGTTACTAACTTCAAATCTTGCATCTGTTTGTGAAGTTTGCATGTTCTCCCATGATGGATGGATGGATGGATGGATGGATGGATGGATAAACTCAACCAACATATTATTGTATATTTACGTTGCCAAACACAAATGAAGGCTGATTTATCCAAATGTGTGAGAGGTGGATTTATAGTAATTTGCTAAATAATACAATATACAGTGAGGTCAATAAGTATTTGTCTACAATTGTCTACAATTTTCAGCATAGGTGAGAGACAGAATCTAAAAAGAAAGATTCTGTAAGAATCCGTAAGAAGCATATGGACTATTTAAAAGCAAAATAACAGGCATTT
Organism: Heterobranchus longifilis; assembly: GCA_028570985.1. Taxonomy (NCBI): domain Eukaryota; kingdom Metazoa; phylum Chordata; class Actinopteri; order Siluriformes; family Clariidae; genus Heterobranchus; species Heterobranchus longifilis. Next base: position 5,477,464 of record JAOVVB010000032.1, read on the forward strand.
TGAGGGTCAGAAATCTGGCTGATAAGCAAGTGATCAAATACTTATTTGACACAGTAATTCATTCAAAATGTATTTATTGTATTTATTTATTTTTATTTATTTATGACAAATATTTATTTACCTCACTGTATCACACTAATGTTAACAAAATAATTCTGACATAATATTTTGCCATTTCTGCCTTTTAACACCCCTGAAATCAAAAGTGTTTTCCATTAGTCTGTAATACTTTTGCTTCTTTAAAACTATCAGAATGAATTTATCTGATTTTGCAGTGAAACCCATCACTTAGAAGTAACTGCAGCTTTGCCATATCAAAAAAAAAGCTGCAGCAGAAGCATTACATTACAATGCTTGTAGAGTTACATTACAAGTTACATTTTGTTCCTTTTGACAAATTTGATAATTTAATGTAAAATAGTCATTTTGATGTAAAATCTTTGACCCACCTTCTTGTTTTGGTGTTTACAGTCAGATGGACATCTCTTGGAAAGGACACATGCATTAAGGATGATGGAAAGTCTTTTCCTCAGCACTGCAAAAAATATGTAGTCAAATACTGAACAACTTCCATGCTATTAACATACACAAAAACACACAATACAGGAGGCTTAGTTAAAATAAACTGTGCTTTTCTGATCTAATAAAAAAAAAAAAAAAACAGTTTCTAAATAAACATCTTAACTACAGTTAAATATACTGTAGATACTCACCGTACTCAATATACGTCATAAAGGCAAGGGTGAATAACACAGCTGCGATGTGAAAGCTTAAGCCCTGCAGGTATTATATCAAAATAACAACAGGTTACTAACAAACTTTATGATATTAGATGTTGGGAGCGTACTGAGGATTTATTGTAGTGTCATACTCAAAAGAGGGGAAAGAGACTTACATGTAGCAAAGTGCTGGTTGTGTAAGTGATGAGGATGGCTTGAAATTTCCCAAATTTGAGAGCTTTCTTAAACACATCTGAATATCCAGACGAAATCATGCTAAAGTTAGAACTCTAATTGCCATTAACCACACGATATCTAACATTTTAACACAAAATGACCTAAATAATCCAGCACAATCTATTAACTCAAACTTACAAATATTGAGCCACTGAGACATGGGCAGGTTCCAGGAAATAACAGCCTCTGACATTGACCTGGGAAACTCAACATTCATTGGGATAGCCATTGCAAGATCCCTGGAGAATCAGTAACACAGAGAAATAGTGGTTAATTATAATAACCAGAGAGCTTTAAGGTAAACCAGGGAGAAGTGGTATTTTGTATAGGCATAATCTGTATTGGTACAAACCACTTGAGATGGTCCTTCTCTTCTGTGAAGCCTGCACCTGACAGTGTGGTTGTCGTTTCACTCAAATAGCTTACGAAATAATTACTAAAACGGAAGCCCATGCTGTGTTCATAGCCCATCAACAACCTGACAAAGAAAAAGGGACCATATGCAAAACTGAGATGTTTAAGTCATAATGGAGACAGATAACAAATTTGAATCATACTTAAAAAAATGTTACCTGGAAATAAAACCTCTGGAAAGTAGCAGAGTGAAAGGAAATCAGATGAATTATTAGAAACAATTATTAGAAACAATTATTAAAAATTAAAATAATTGAATAATTAATAGCATAATAATTCATTTAATTTTAGTTCATTGAATTGATTCATTAATTTCAGAACCTTTTCTGTATCTAAACACTGAATGTGTCTGAAAAGATTATATAGTCTCTTTTAGAACATTGCTAAACATTTTTACATTTACAGTTGAATATGTTTCCTGGCAAAAAAATTCACCGCTTCCAAAAGGTCAAATTATTGCTCTACATCAAGCAAAAAAATTAAGGAAACTGCTGAAATTACTAGAACTGGGTTGAGAACCCTTCAACACATTATCTGGAAGGATAGCCCTGAACTGAAACTTTGTGGAAGTGTGGAAATGTGGTCAGCAAAAATCATGAATGGAGATCACTTAAACACTTACTGAAGTTGCATTGTGAAAAAGCAACAGAAGAAATAGAAATAGCCATATTTAATAATGTAGGATCATTTCCAAAACTGAGGATTGGGACTATAAAACTGTGTCCATAAGAAAACCACTTGCTTCGGTGTTTTAAGAAAACAAAATGCTTCAGTTTGCTAGAGAGCACAAAGATTGGATTTTGGAAGAGGTGGTCTAATGAGTTCAGACTGATCCTATTACGAAGTGATGGACATGTCAAAGTGAAAAGGTCATTGTTTGAGGCTATGCATCCATCATGCACAGTGCTCACTGAACAAGCCCCTGGAGGCAGTGTTATGTTCTGGGGATGCTTTGGTTGGTTAGGTCTGGGCTTATCAACATTATGTGGCGATAAAATTTTATTGTTGAGTAATAATAAAAATAAAATGATGTCAGGTGACTACCTGAATGTACCGAATAATGAGCTTTTCACACCAATGGAGTTTTTTGGCTCAGGCTTATTTTAGGATTCAAAAACTGTAAAAAAAAAATAATAATAATAATTGTTCTGGGAGCATGAGGAATCATTTTCACACATGAATTAGCCACCAAATCAATTGCACCATAACCAGAGCTAAAGGTACTACCTTTAGGGTGTGCAAGTTTTTGGCCAGACACTGTAGAATTTGACATCTTAATAAAACATCTGAATCTGATATAGTTCTGCTATAAGTTTAATACCCCCTTATGAAATGTAATAAATTGTCATACAATTCACCTTCACATACTGTATCTATTAGTGCAATTAACACCAGTAGTTCCAGATCCTGTAGTGTACACAATTAAATATGCAGTAATATAAAAAAAATTAAAAAGTATGGTAGTGGAAGAAAATATTACCTGTTCTTTCGCCTCTTCTTACTGAGGGAAGGGCAGAAATAATAATTAGATAAGATAAAAATAAAAAACAACACTAGACCTGTATGCAACAAAATTTTATTTAATGGTTAAGCCCACTCTCCCTCCGCACGTTTTACTGCCCCATAACATTTTATGAAAAAAAATTAACCATATAAAATAGTATGAATATGATGACATAAATGACATTAAATTCAAAACCAACATAATTTTTTTAATTATTCTATTTTGTTATTTCTGTTTTCCAACACCAGATGGAAAGAGCAGATGGGAGTGTTTACTCACTTTTTTAGCACTTTGTCTCCAAAGACAGGGATGAAGTAGGGAAAGAGATAAGGAGCAACACAATTAGAGATCAGCAGGCATAACTGGCTCTTTATCCAGCTGCTGGTCACCTTCACCAACCAGGAGACACTCTGTTGAAGATAGGCTTGAGCTTTACGAACTGCATTCATACAGAGATTTGAAGCTGTTAGGAAAGACTTTGACAGAGATTCAGTGACTTACAAGCTCTTTGCCATTCACTGCCTCCCTGTAGCTGCTGAAGCTGATCCAGGGCCCAAATATGACAGTGCCCACAAAGTAAATATAGCCCATGAACTCTACTGGAGAAGGAACTTTTTCCACTGTGCCTTTGTCCAAGTCAAATGCAAGGGAGATTGCCTTCATGGCAACAACCATCTGAGAACCTAAGTAGACATAACAAGATTTTTATTTCTGGAAAGCTGCCAGTCTTAATTACAAAATCACATATTATTTTTTTAATTGTTTGCATCAAGGCTGTCTTTCAAGCTGTTTATGTAATATAATTTTGTAATTGTGTATATCACACAAAACACTATTAACTATTTTGAATTAAATAATTACTATTATAAACTGACCTCTCATTTTGTGCCAGCTGTTTGTGTCCATCATATGAAGCTCTCTGAAAAACATTGTAGATTTCTACTAAGGAATGTGTGGATATAGGGGTGCGATATATCTGCTGTTTACTAGTCAATGCAAAAAAATTAGACCAACATACAGCCAGGCCTATAGATTTTGAACAAAGATAATATTTTGGCATTTGGCTTCTGTATACTACCACATGGGATTTAAAATTAAACAATCAATATAGGAGCAAAGGCAAGACTTTCAGCTTTAGGTCAAGGGGTTTGACAAAAGTGTGACATTAACCATTCGGGAATTACAGCAATTTTTGGACACACACCCAATTTCGGGGTTCATAAATAATGAAATTAGAAACTAACATAATCGCAAGCATATGGATTGCCTTTAATAATTTAATGAAAATCCTTTGCAGTCATTGACTGCCTGAAGTCTAGAATCCATGAACATGACCAAATGCTTACTTAAGTAGAAATTTTGGGTATCTATACTTTACTGGAGTAATTATTTTTCAGCCGACTTTTTACTTCTACTCC